>CM071867.1:22376986-22409500 GCA_036759665.1 Gynandropsis gynandra
CCCTGCGACCCTTTCAACCCTTTGCGACCCTTGTACCCCTGCAACCCTTTCAACCCTTTGCGAACCTTTCAACCCTTTGCGACCCCTTTCCCCTGCGACCCCTTTACCTCTGCGACCCTTGGACCCCTACGACCCCTGTAGCTCTACGAGCCTTTGAACCCTTTGCGACCCCTTTACCATGCGACCCTTGGACCCATGCAACCCTTTGAACCCTTTGCGGCCCCTTTCCCATCCGACCCTTGGACCCCTGTGACCCTTTGACCCTTTGCGACCCATTTACCCTTGGACCCCTGCGACCCTTTGACCCTTTTCGACCCATTTACCCTTGGACCCCTACGACGACCTTTGATCCCTTTGACCCCTCGGTGAGACTCTGTGACCCAGTGCGATTGTATGACTCTGTGACCCACTCTGTCACCTTTGACATTGCAATAAACACAAGAGAAACACGAAAAACTCACTATACATACCTGGTTTTTCTGCGGAATGTGTTTAATTGTAAGCTTCTTTGTTGACAACAAAGGATTTCAACCTATTGACAGCGAATCTGATACCGATCGCAAGCTACTCTCGCCGAATCTGTTGTGGTGTGGGGGAACAATAATTTTCGCGCGAGAATTAGAGGTACTCTAGAGGAGAGAGAAAAATTGTCGTCAAGGGTAATATAGGATTATCAATATTTTAAAGGTAGATTTAACATTGAAACTCTTTCTTTTAACCAAAGGTATTTTTGAAACATTTTAACCCTACAAAGACATTTTTGATAACCCCTATTAAGTTTGACAAACATTTCCCGACCACTCCTCCGGACCGGAGGGACATAAATATCATTTAACTCATCAGATATATCGTATTAAAATACTGGATCCACGTGTACGTTTGGGATTTAAATACGCTATAACGTACGTTTTCCTTTGCTTTTCAATCATAATTATTGATGATAATAATATATCGTGAAATATTTAATATATTTTGGATGATTAGTTCAATGAAATAGAATTATTACAAAACAAAACATACGATTCCGGTAATCCACCATAAAAATATAAACTTTTTTCAGGTATGACGACAAAATAATTAAAAGCTATTTATCAGTATATGGGCATTTACGTAATTTCAAGAACGCGTAACGTCTAGTAAAGTGTGGATTGGATGAGATTATAAATGCTCTAGACTCGTAAGTATAACAAACTCATAAATATCGAAATAATGAATCAACCACCACTCACCGGCGACAGACCGACAACTACCGTCGTCGCTGTGAAACCAACGACCTCCATTGGCCGCGGAGGAACGCGTCATCCATTGTACCGTGGCGTGCGGAAGCGGCGGTGGGGGAGATGGGTGTCCGAGATCAGAGAGCCCCGGAAGAAATCCCGCATATGGCTGGGATCTTTTCCGGTGCCGGAGATGGCGGCAAAGGCCTATGACGTGGCAGCTTTTTGCCTCAAAGGACGCAAAGCACAACTCAATTTCCCCGACGAGGTCGAGGATTTACCCCGACCGTCCACGTGTACGGCCCGGGATATTCAGGCCGCGGCCTCCAAAGCTGCTCACTCCGTAAAGACCAGAACCAAGGTGGACGAAGAAGTTGTCGTCTCCGACATCGATAACGGCGACAATTTCTGGGAGAACATTGAGCTACCGGAGTTGATATTGACCGCCGGGTGCTCATCCACTTTCGTCAACGGAGATGCCACGTGGCTCGTTGACGGAGAGTTCATGGCGTGTCTGTGATTTGTACCCGTCTGTGCATCTGTTGATTATACGTTAATGTTAATGTCAAGTCAATCATAGGGTATAGTATGCAGGTAAATGTCAGTGTTTTTTAACGTGGTTTTTTTAGTTCTTTCGTAACTAAATTCGTACCATTTTGTTTTTGTCGGAAATTGTTGTACAATTAAATAAGACATGACAATTGTAGTTACATTAAGTTGTGTATTTTTAGTTTCATCGTTGTAAATGTGTGTGTGTATTGATTTCTCTAATAATCACAGGAATAATACGAATGAATAACAACAAAAAACGTGCAAACGAATGAATATATGTTTTTCACATATAGGATATAATTTAGTATTGTATAAGAATTGGAAAGTGCAAATAATTGATACAAAGACATATGGTGGAAGAAAAATTGGAAATTTAGTGTTATAAATATTATTATACCGTCCGCGAGGGACTAATATCACACGTCATAAACGGACGAAAATCTCCTTTTCTCTTATTTTGGAGCTTTACATTGCTCTCTCATATGGAGGCTCCCTGCCTTCTACAAAGCGTCATAAACCTGCGGGTCCAAATTTGTGCAGTACCGTTTATCTGTATCTAAAACGACAAGCTGTGCTGCTCTCTATTCCTAATCCGGCGTAGCAAGTTTTCCTCTTTTAAATTTTTATATAACAACTAACAAATAAGTTCATGCGAATGTAATAAACAGGTGGATGTGGTTAGGCGTTGAGGATGGTATATAAGTAAATTTGACAATCGAAATAATTCCTAAATTATGATCCTTTAATTTTATACAAAAAATGGAATTATAAATTTCCCGGAAATCGGCGTGTGTATATATATATATATTATAGTTTTGAATGTTGATGTTTGACATGTGCGGAGAGAAGACTGTTCTTTTTGCTGTTTGTATCCCACGGAACGAAAGAGCATGGGACCAGAACACTGCAAATTGAATCAGCATGGAACCAAGTGATAACAGCGAGGTATAAGGTGATACAATGGAATTTCTCTGAAAAAACTGATAATTATTAATGACACTCGTAATGGTCCTTATATAGGTATTAATACAATAAAAGCAAATACTAAAAAATCCATAAGATTAGGAATTCAGGAACAAACTCCCACACACTAGAATATGGAAGATTTATTCAAATAGATCTAGTCAAAACATATTTTATTCAATATTCTTTCCCTTAATTTGAATTCTGCAGAAATCATATTAATCACAAACTTCTTTCGAATAACACATTCCCGACATTCTTCTAAATTCCACAAACAAGTCCTACTTGAGAGATTTTGTGAGAATGTCTGTAACTTGTTCTTGATTTCTACAAAACACCAAATCGATGACTCTATCATTGCAAAGATCTCGTAGAAAAATGATACCGTACATCTATGTGTTTGCTTCTTGCATGTAAGACCGGATTCTTTGAGATTTTTATTGTTGAAACATTATCACAAAGTATTGTAGTTGGACCTTCCTGTTGAAGAATCTGCTGCTTAATCTTTGCAACCATATCGCTTGACATGGACAATTTGCTGCAACAATACATCCTGCTTCTATGGAGGATAAAGTGACAATGGGCTATTTTTTCGAACACCAAGATACGACTCCAGAATTAACCAAAAAAGCAAAACCAGAAGTGCTCTTGCGATCCTTAATATCTCCAGCAAAGTCACTATCAGAATAACCAAGTAAAACTTGTTTCCCTCTCTTGTTGTAGAAAATTCCAAAATTAGATGTACCTTTCAAGTAGCACATAATTCTTTTCGCAATAGAGAAATGAATTTCTGATGGACTCTCCATATAACGACTGATCAAGCTAATTGCATACATGATATCGGGTCTTGTCGCTGTTAAGTACATAAGGCTACCAACAATCTGTTTGTAGTGTGTAGCATTAATCCTCTTGTTCATCCTCCTTCTCTAACTTCAATCCAACTTCAATAGGTGTAGAAACTGAGTTGCAACTCAACATCTTAAATCTGTTCAAAATCTCAAGAGCATATTTTTGTTGAGAAATAAAAATTCCATTAGAAACACGTAGAAATAATGCATTGGTCCAAAATCAAACATTTCAAACTCTTCCATCATGTTTCTTTTAAATGTATGAAATATTTTTTCATCATTCCGTATATAAATCAGATCATCAACATATAAACACATAATAAATAACTTTCCATTTTCTCCATGTTTTGTGAAAAGTGTGTGTTCATGAGGACATTTCTGAAATCCTTCTTTCAAGAAGTATGCATTTATACGACCATACCAAGCTCTCAGAACTTGCTTAAGACCGTACAAAGCCTTATTCAATTTATAAACCTTATCTTCATTTCATGTTATGATGTAGCATGGAGGTTGCTCGACATATACTTCCTCAAGTAGCTCTCCATGCAAGAAAGCAGATTTGACATCAAATTGATATATACCACGAATTTTGAGCGGCCTTTGAGATGGCTAAACGAATTGTCTCAAGTCATGCAACTGGAGCAAACACCTCCTTGTAGTCAATCCCAAACTCTTGGTTGTATCCTTTGGTCACAAGATGCGCTTTGTATTTATCGACATCGCCATCCTTGTTGAATTTTGTTTTGTAAACCCATTTTACTCCAATGCGCTTCTGTCCATGTGGATGATTAGATAGTTCCCATGTTTTGCTCTTCTCTATAGATCATATCTCCTCATCCATAGGGTTTCGCCACTTCATATCTTTCACGGCCTTTTGATAAGTAAGTGGATTACATCCCTGTTGGTCACAACTATTTTTGTCAAAGGATTAAACAACTTGTAAGCCTTGGAGGATTCATTTACACATAGAAAAATGCACTTTTCAGCTTTATCGTCTAGCTTTTTTCTTCTCATCGGGGACATGAGCATAAGCTATGCAGCCAAAGACTTTGAAGTGATCAATAGTCGGAATCCGTTCACTCCAAGCTTCCTCGGGTGTGATATTCTTAACAACAAAGATTGGGCTTCGATTCAACACGTAAATGCTCCAATTTACAGCTTCGGGCCAAAAGCTTTTTAGAACTTCCCCTTGATGAAGTAGGGTTCTAACCATGTTCAAGATTGTCCGATTCTTTCTCTCTGATACACCGTTTTGCTGCGGCGAATATGGAGCTATGAGTTGCCTTCGAATGCTATGCCTGTCACAGAAATTCTCAAACTCGTTTGAACAAAACTCTCCACCATGATCAATACATAAAGCCTTAATTTTCTTTTCCGTTGCATTCTCCACTAAAGCTTTGAAGCTTTGAAACGAACTTAAAGCTTCTGATTTTCTTTCCAAGAAATATACCCAAGTCTTACATTTAAAATCTTCTATGAATGTAATTAGATAATTTTTCCTCCATTAGAGCTTGCATTTATCGAACCGCAAATATCTGAATGCACCAACTCCAATATCGCTTTTGCTCTCCAAGAACTTCCTTGTGAAAATTGATTCTTGTGTTGTTTGCTTAAAACACAAGTTTCATAGATCTGAGATGGAATAGAGATTTCTTGAAGACCTGTAACCATATTTTTCTATTTTGGAGTTCGCAATCCACCAAAACTCAGATGACCATAATGGAGGGGCCAAAGCCACGAGAAATCCTTTGTCCTTGTAGCTAGACAAGCTTGAATCTTTTCCATCTCCAGTGGAAATAACATGTTTGAACTCATCTGAACAAAAACAATAGAACCTTTCAAAGGATCATAAATTTTACATGCACCTTTCTGAATTGTTATGACATACCCCTTATTCTGAAACTGTTCATCACTCAACCAATTGCTTTTCAGACTCAACATAAAGAACATTAGAATCAGTTTCAACAAAGCTATTTTTTGTTTTTTATTTGGACATCTCCTTTTCCTATAACATTAACTGTAAAGCTTTCACCAAAGCTAACAGTTATCCGATAATATTCATTCAAAGTATGGAAAAACGACTTACTTCCACACATGTGGTTACTGCAGCCCGTGTCTAGATACCAAACATTTGAGTTATGCTCTTTATTGGGTAAGTAAGTCATCAACAAAGTCCTTTCTTTCTTTGTTTCTACAAAATTTGTCCACTCCTTTGTTTTCTTAGCTTTTGGCAGGTTTGCATAAGATTCAGAACAGTAGTGGCCATATTTGTGACAACGATAGCACTCAATATAGATTTATCGTATGGTTGTTTGTTACCATCTTGGTTACCTTGACCCACTCTTCATCGACCTCTACCTCTTCCTCTACCTCGATCCGCGGATCGATATGATACCCTAGTGTTTCCAACAAATGCCTTTAGAGCCAACTCCTCCTTATCTTGTTTGATGAGTTTCCTCCATGAACTAGTAGAGATCCCTGCAGCTCATCAATGGAGTGGTTATCAATATCTTTCGATTCATCAATAGCACAAACAATATAATTGAATTTTGAGGCCATTGAGAGAATAATTTTCTCTATAATCACAATGTCTTCTATCTTCTCTCCAAGCTTTCGCATCTTATTGACGATTGCCATAGTCCCTGAGAAGTATTCTGAAATTGATTCTTTAGTTTCCATCCGATGCTGCTCAAATTCAACACGAAGTGCTTGCAATTGTTGTCTTTTTCATCTTGCAAATCCTTGAAACTTCCGTTTCATGGAATCCCATATTTCCCTTGATGAATCTTTGATGAGGATGGATTCCAGAGTAATATGATCTATTGCTTGAAACATATAGTTTTTCGCCTTCAGATCTTTAAGTCGTTGCGCTTCAGTTTCTCCATTCTAGGCTTCATTCAAAATCACACCTGGTGCAGACACAATTATTCCTTCAGAAACAACCTGCCAGTATCCCTTGGATTTTAGAAAATTTTCCATCAACATACTCCAATGATCGTAGTGACCATCAGAACGGGTAATTGTTGGTTGCAGAAAACCTTCAGAAGTCATGATTGTTCTTACTACTGCACATAATAGAAACAATAGAGATTGTGAGGCTCTGATACCACTGATAACAATAGAATTTAAACAAAAAAATGATAATCATTATTGAAATATCAAGCTATACAAATTCCTAATATCCACTTACCGCAAGAGTACGAATCGGTGTAATAAAAGGGTCAAACTCTGGGGACTAATGCAACCTAAGCTAAGAATACAACTAAACTAAGATGGGTTGAATTGATGATGGTGTGATATGAACTTCTAAGACACTAAATGGAATGATGACAGCGACCGAGGAAATGTGGAAGGCTTGATAATTAAGAACATTATGGGTTTCGAGTTATCGGGATTTGCAAGGATGTAACAAACAAAGGATCATAAACCTATCGAACTATCTTGAAAACGGGGAATTCATGCTCTGAAATAAGGAATGATTCTGCCGAACCTAAACCTTCTAACCATAATTACGTGCAATCCTACCTTCCAGCAGCGATTAACTCGTGATTACGGTAGCGTTAAGCGTGCAATCCTAATTCCTAAGTCGAATATCCGACCGGTCAGATTCTCATTAATCAAACTTAATCTACAATCAACTGTTCCGGATTCATAATTTAACCTTCCAGCTAAACACAAATTCCTAGATCACTGAGCGGACAACACTAGTATAAAACGTTTAAGATGTTGATTGTAAAATCGAATATCAAGAAAGTTTCGATAAATCTAAGCATTAACACATAATTCAAACATCCATTACAAATCCGATACCCCTAATCCATAGCTGGAAATCTACTCACTCATGGTTTCTACTGTGAAACAATGGAAATTAACCCTAGACATGATAAACAATAAGAAATACGATTCCTCGATCTTCCCTATTTTGTTACCAAAGTCCGGATTGATGTTTCTCTCCTTCTCCAGATGAATTTCAGTCCTTTCCTCGCCCTCTGTTGCTGGAATTCCTCCCCTTTCTCTCTTTTGCCCGTTCAAATACTTAAAAGAAGTTGTTGAGAAAAAGGTGGTCCACGCGGGCTAGATGCTCTACCCGATCGGGTATCAATCAACCCGAGCGGGGTAAGGTATCCGCCCGTGCGGGGTTGATGTGATTGACCTAGCCAATTGGGTTCTCTTCCGGCTCGAGACGTGTGAATTTTTTTTGGAACTTCTGCGGAACTTCAGCCCGAGCGGGCTAAGATTAGAGCGCGCCCAGGTTCGTGTTTCTCACACAGCACGAGCGGGGCCAGGCTAAAACTTCTGCCGAGGCCTATGGACGGTGTTTCCTTTGGTTCCATGGCCTGAATTTGCTCTGAGAGATTTGTAGCTTCCAATATGTGCGGTTGAATCCAAGAGTTTGCATTCTAGAGCTCGGTTAGGCCTTGTCGCCTTAAAACCTGAAAATCAACAAAAAGAGAGTATATAAAGAACGTTCGTGTCGGATTTGTAACTCGTGATATGCAAACTATGCGAAAATGATAAAAAATCCTAGCCTAAAACTAACACACACTACGTGTTATCAGACACTCATAATGGTCCTTATATAGATATCAATACAATAAAAGCAAATCTATATATTAAAAGTTCAACAATTTGGAGGCTTCTCATGCATTCTCTTCTCTCAAGCTTCCACATCATCAATTTTTTTTTTGTTTTTTATTTTATATTAATTATCATTTATAAATTACTTTAAATGAATTATATCTTAGTAATATTAATATTTTAAAGAAACACAAAATATTTATATTAATTTAGAGAATATTTTAGTTATTATATATGTAAATAAATAAAAAATAAAAAATTAATAAATAATAAACAACAAAAGATGTTATATATTTACTTGAAATAAAATTTAGTATAAATAAATAAAATAGATTTATTTGAAATAAAATTTAGTAAATTATTAAACTTGAACAAAATAATAATTAACAAATATTGATTTTTTATGCATTTTCTTTTCTCAAACTTCCATATCATCAAAGTAATTTTTTGTTTTTTATTCTATATTAATTATCATTCATAAATTACTTAAAATTAATTATATACTAGTGAAATTAATATTTTAAAGAAACAAAAAATATGTATATTAAATTAGAGGAAATTTTAGTTATTATACATTTAAATAAATAAAAAATTAATAAATTAATAAATAATTTAAAAATGTAAATGTTTATATATTTATTTGAAATAAAATTCAGTAAATTCGTAAACTTTAACAAAATAGTTATTATAAATATTTATTTTAGTTTTACATATTATTGAAAATTATTTATCTTGAAAAAATAAGTTTAACTAATTTTAATAAATTTGAATTTTAAAAACTACAATTTCAAATATTTAAAATTATATATATTATGGAAAGAACATATTTGGAATGAAAAAAAAATAATGTCATGATATCATTTACCATGTCTAATTAATATCTATTTTAATTTAGATTCAATTTATCTCTTAATTAATATATATTTTCTCTGTAATTAAAATAAATAAATAAATAATATAATATATTAAATTTTTACAAAAAATTATCCATAAAAAATAAAGTATATAAATAAACGAAAATAATATCATAACTTATTTTGACTTTATATATCTTTTTCAAATTCATCTTTATAAACTAAAATTTTATCCGCGCAGTGCGCGGGTCATAACCTAGTACTAAAAAAACATAAAATTAGGAACTCGTGGACAAACTCCCGAAGACTAGAACATAGAAGACTTATTCAAATAGACCTAGTCAAAACACATTTTATTCAACATAAATAATCTAAGAATTACTCATCTTTGTCTTCGCTTTTTATTTCTTTCTATAGTTCTGTTTTGCACCACTTAACAATTATTTGTTATTCAGCACGTGACACAATAATGACATTACTTCTTATATATTTCAGACAGATTTCTTTTGTATTTTACGTATATGTTAATATTGTCAAATATAGGTTGGACCTAACTAATCCCAAAAGTTAGCTCAAAAATTTAGGGTTTCCCAACACAATATATACAAGTCCCAAAGTTCATGTCCTAGCCGATGTGAGACAACTTATCATGAACTTTGGGACTTGTATATATGGTGTTGGACAATCCTAAACTCTTGAGCTAGCTTTTGGGATTAGTTAGACTCAGCCCATATTTGACATGGTATCAGAGCCCGGTTTGTCCCGATTTGAATATACCGATGTTGGGCCCCCGATTGTGATGTCCACGCTCCAGGATCGAGCCTGGGCGTGAGGGGGAGTGTTATGATAAGTTGTTCTACATCGGCTAGGATATGAACTTTGGGACTTGTATATATGGTGTTGGGCAATCCGGGGAGTGTTTGATAAGTTGTTCTACATCGGCTAGGATATGAACTTTGGGACTTGTATATATGGTGTTGGGCAATCCTAAACTCTTGAGCTAGCTTTTGGGATTAGTTAGGCCCAGCCCATATTTGACAAATATCACTTTTTGTTTTCTGGAAAAGAACTAAACAATTAAAAACAAACTATAATAAATTAAATACAGTGACCTAAATCACAAATATATAAGTATAGAGTAAATAACTTAATTATCGTTAGAATATGAATTTCTAAATTGGTGGCTAAACTATATCATTTTTTATTCTTACAAATTGATAACTTTTGCATATAAATAGATATTTATCTCCATATTGTAAACACACCAAAACATTACAAATTGTAAAAACAAGAGCGATTTTTCTCTCTTATTCATTCTCTCTTTGGTATATATTTATTTAGTTTATATATATTATTTATGTATGTATATTATTATATTATGCTATTATATATTTATATATAATAATAAGATATATATATATATATATGATCATACCTTACATATATATTATGTATATATATTATACATATATGTAAGTTAGTAATATTATTAAGTATATAATAATTATATTATATTTATATTTTTATTATAATCATATAATATATTTTTTATATTTTGTAATATATATATACATATATATCTCAATTAAGATTAATTTTTTAACACGTTATCAACACGGTCGTTCTAATTAATTAAGAATAAAAAATACAATATTATACGTTATATGTATTATTTTTAATTTCAACTTTTTATGATCTCGATTTCCAATTGATTTTGGTTTCAATTTAGATTCGATTTCAAGTAAAAAAAATATATAGACCTCGTAGAATATATATTCCGGTCATAATATAAATATATATCATATTACAAAGACATTGCGAACTAAGTCCCAGACATAATATATTATACTATATGATTCTGCAGGCTCAACCACAATCAATGATATTAACATTTTATGATTGTTTATTATTGTTATAAGGATGGTTGAGCCACAATTTTTTACGTTATATTTTATTTTTTATTTATTTTATTTATGTGGATGATGGAAAAATCTACCCTATTATTTATTTAATTTATGTTTTTTATTTTATTATTTTTATAAGGATGACTAAACCACCATTTCTTACGTCATATTTATTTTATTTATGTTGAAGATGAAAAAAAATTCACCCCATAATTTATTTAAATATTATATATTTTTATTTAATTGTTAATTGGTTAAATAAATTTAAAAATGAATTGTCTGTAAATATAAATGGATCTAACACATGAACTGTTATATAATAATTTATTTAATTTTGTCTTCAATGATAATAGATCTTCATGTCGAACTTAGTGAATCTCAAAATCACAGCACTATATACCTCTGGAAAAAACTATATGACATGGGCATTTGATTCTAAAATGCATCTAAAAGTGATGAGGACATCACAAAGAAAGCAAGCCTCAAACGGACGGAGGGAAGAAACAAAGAGCCCAAAGGGCCACTCCTTAGAGGCTGATCCAAGGAGCCTAAGAAAAACAAAGAAAACGGCCAAAGAGCCTAAGAAAAGAAAAAAGAAAGAAAACTAAAAGTAGAAACAAAGAGCCCAAAGGGCCACTCCTTAGAGGCTGAACCAAGGAGACACCATCCTAAGTTCATCATCAAAGAGTGACTCAATACACGAGAAACACACCACTCGCGGCAAAACACTTGGACCCGGACGACGAACACGTTTTAAAAACGTGAACTCGAAGATAGAGAGTCCTAAGGAACCTAAGTTCAGTCCACCAATGGATCCTAAAGGAACCTAGTAGACCTCACAATCATCGGGAACTCAGCTTGATAAGAAAGTTGAGTGATTATCTTCGCTTGAATTCGTTTGTACGTAGGTTATTTCTCAATTTATTTTGCGTGAGTACTAATTTATTTTGGTCACATTTCCTTTGATTCATCATGTCCAACGAGAGTGAAGGATCAGTGAATAGAGCACTGGAGCCTCAAGTGACAAGAGAGGACTTTCAAGCTCTCCAAGAGCAAATCGCGTATCTCACGCGTCTCCTCACGGTTCAACAACAACCACCACGGCTCGAAAGGGGAGAACCGGCTCATCCAAGGCCTAATCATGATCAAGTCAGGCCTGGAATACCACCTAGGGGAGGCCAAGAAACACATCCTAGAGCTGACCTTGGAGAGGACGAGGATCCAGCGCTTGGAAGGTTCTTGGTGACACGACCGGTCCTTAGCACACAACCTAAGGATGATGCGGCCGAACAGCGGGAGAACATCTTCCACACTCGAGGTCATATCCACGACAAGATATGCAGCATCATAATCGACAGTGGGAGCTGTACCAGCATCACGAGTACCATTCTTGAGGAGAAGCTCAGACTCACCACTCTCAAGCATCCGAAGCCATACAAGCTCCAATGGCTCAACGATAGCGGATAGACGAAGGTCACCAAACAAGTTCGGGTACCATTTCAGATTGGAAAATACGAAGATGAGATCCTATGTGATGTGGTACCCATGCAAGCAAGCCACCTCTTGCTTGGCCGTCGTTGGCAATACGATGCAAAGGCGCAGCACGACGGCTACACCAACCGATATTCCATCCGAACACAAGGGCAAGAAGATCAACCTACTGCCCTTGTCGCCAAAACAAGCCTACAAAGACCACCTTCACATTGTGCAGAAAGCTAGGAAGGTTGAGGAACCCAACAAGTCGCTCATCATCACCAAGGGTTCCAAGAAGGCATTGCTCACAAACCGGCCGATGGTTCTCATACGGTATAAGGGGGCATTATTGAATGAAGAGGTTACTAACGCTTTACCACCACCTATTGTGTTTTGCAGGAGTTTGATGACATCTTTCCTGATGAGATACCACATGGCTTCCCACCGGTGCGAGGCATTGAGCACCAAATCGATTTTGTGTCCGGAGCGTCTATTCCAAACAAGCCGGCATACCGAACCAACCCGGAGGAGACAAAGGAACTTCAGAGGCAAGTAGAGGAGCTCATGGAGAAGGGATATGTATGAGAGAGCATGTCACCTTGCGCCGTTCCTGTCATCCTCGTGCCTAAGAAAGACGGTTCATGGCGAATGTGCATTGATTGTAGAGCGATCAACAACATCACGGTTAAATATTGCCACCCCATTCCTCGTTTAGATGATATGCTAGATGAATTGCATGGTTCTTGCGTGTTCTCTAAGATAGATGTTAAGATTGGATACCACCAAATTAGAATGAAAGAGGGAGATGAATGGAAAACCGCCTTTAAGACCAAGCATGGGTTGTATGAATGGCTAGTGATGCCTTTTGGTTTAAGTAATGCACCTAGTACATTCATGAGGTTGATGAATCATGTTTTTAGGGCCTTCATTGGAAAATTTGTGGTAGTATACTTTGATGACATCTTAGTGTACTCTAAGAACATTAGGGAGCATGTAGAACACCTTAGAGCGGTCTTAGGTGTTCTTAGAGCGGAAAAGTTATATGCTAACATGAAGAAGTGCACCTTTGCTACTAACAAGTTGGTTTTTCTAGACTTTGTTGTTAGTGAGCAGGGTATCCTTGTGGATCAAGAGAAGGTCAGAGTTATCAAGGATTGGCCGGCACCGAGCACGGTTGGACAGGTCCAAAGCTTCCTAGGCCTCGAGGGGTTTTATCGACGATTCGTCCGCAATTTCAGCACCATTGCGGCACCCATGACCGAGCTCGTGAAGAAAGACCGAGCCTTTGTATGGGGAGACACACAAGAGAGAGCATTCCAAACGCTCAAGGAGAAGCTGATCCACCCACCTCTCCTATCTCTCCCCGACTTCACCAAGACATTCGAGATCGAGTGCGATGCATCTGGAGTAGGGATTGGAGCCGTTCTTATGTAAGATGGCCGACCTCTTGCTTACTTTAGCAAGAAGTTGGGAGGAGCTCAATTGAACTACCCAACATACGACAAGGAGATGTACGCACTCATCCGCGTGCTTCAAACTTGGCAGCACTACTTATGGCCAAAGGAGTTTGTGATCCACACCGTTCCCCAATCTCTCAAGCATCTCAAGGGCCAACAAAAACTGAATCGGAGACATGCCAAGTGGGTGGAGTTCATCGAGACGTTTCCTTACGTGATCAGGTATAAGCAAGGTAAGGAAAACATAGTAGCCGATGCATTGTCTAGGAGATTTGCCTTGATATCGATTATGGATGCTAAGATTCTAGGGTTTGAGTTCATCAAGGAATTGTATGAATCTGATTTAGACTTTAGAGAACTCGATGAATCTTGTCTTAGGGCACCTCGCCAGGACTACTATTTGCATGAAGGGTTCCTATTCCATAGGAACAAGCTTTGCATTCTCCATAGTTCTATTAGAGATTTATTGGTCCGTGAGGCACATGGGGGAGGTTTGGTGGGTCATCTTGGGGTAGCTAAAACATTAGCATACTTGCATGAGCACTTTTATTGGCCTCATATGATCCGAGATGTGGAACGAATTTGCGAGCGTTGCAACACGTGTAGGAAGTCTAAGTCTAGGTTGCAACCTCAAGGGCCTTACACACCCTTACCCATACCTAGTGAGCCTTGGGTCCATATCTCTATGGACTTTGTGTTAGGATTGCCTAGGACTAGGTATCGTCATGATTCCATTTTTGTGGTGGTTGATACGTTCTCCAAGATGGCGCATTTTATTGCATGTAGGAAGACCGATGATGCATCACATGTGGCTAATCTCTTCTTTAGGGAAGTAGTGAGATTACATGGCATGCCGAGGACCATAGTGTCGGATCGGGACTCCAAATTTCTTGAGCTATTTTTGGAAGACCTTGTGGGGGAAGCTAGGGACCAAGTTACTGTTTTCAACAACGTGTCATCCCCAAACCGACGGCCAAACCGAAGTGGTCAATAGGACCCTATCCACTTTATTCCATTCTATGGTTAAAGGAAACCTTAGGTCTTAGGAAGATTGTTTGCCCCACATTAAGTTTGCATATAATAGTTCCGTACATAGTACATCTAAGATTTCTCCCTTTGAGATTGTTTATGGATTCAACCCATTAACCCCTTTGGATCTAATGCCTTTACCTTTGGATGAGTGTCTTAACTTTGATGGTAAGAAAAAGGCAGAATTTGTAAAGAGGATCCATGAGAAGGCACGGGAGAACATTGAGCGGAGGACAAAGAAAATTGTGGACCGAGTAAACAAAACAAGGAAGAAGAGAGTCTTTCAACCGGTAGATCAAGTGTGGGTTCATTTTCGCAAGGAGAGGTTTCCCGAACAGAGGAAAAGCAAGCTTTTACGTCGAGGAAACAGACCATTCGAAGTTGTGATGAGGATCAACGATAACGCCTACCAACTAGATCTTCGAGGTAAGTACAACATTAGCTCATCATTCAATATCACTCACATTAGCCTTTATGTTGCAGACGAAGCGGATTTGAGGTCAAATCCTTTTCAAGGGGGAGGGAATGATGATGACATCACAAAGAAAGCAAGCCTCAAACGGACGGAGGGAGCGGATGGGTCGAATGGGCGAGACAATCACGCAGAAGCATGGGATGCTGACGAGGACGTGCAGGATGCTGTCGAGGATGTACGGGATGCTGATGAGGATGCGGATATACGGGCCGTTGACGAGACACGCGGACTAACGGTCGAGTCTGATATTCGCGTGCCGCCTAACTCGGAGATGAGACTTTTTACGAAGATACCTAAATGGAGGCCTTCCTGAAGTCCAAATTAGATGAAACCAATACCATTGGAACCAACACTCAAATATCTTTCAGATGAGTACCAGATCACTGCCAGAACGTCCCTTTTTCCGGCGACACTCTGGCGACTTTTCCGACGAGACCTCTAGTACACACTTAGAGCCAAATTCCGAGGTTTCAAGTATGTTGAAGGGGTCTTGGACCAGATCTAAGGCAAGGATGCTACAGGAGAAGATTCAAGACATCTTAGAAGCCTAAGATAATTTGAAAGGTTTAGAGTCTCACAAGCCCATGGACCACACAAAGACCCATCAAGAGGAAGTGTCTTGGATTTGTGTCATTTAAATTCAAATTGTACCAAGAATACCTAAAACAACCGCCCAAAGGAGCTTAGCTCATTGTTCTTGAGATTGAGAGATTATTCTCAAACAAATCGTTCAAGTCCGGGACTTGCTCAATTCGACTTATCAAGTAACGAACCACGGTTGCTTGTGGCGTCTTCTATCGTCCTAAGAGTTCTAGAGGTGCATATGCTCAAGGGTTTTGGACGGTCTCACTGAGATTTGGGCCAACGTTCTTCAGCATGTATCCGTCTACGGGTTCAAAGGCATCCATCCGCACAAACGAGTGAAACGCACGATCCAGTCTCGCATCAAAAAGGCAAAAAGTTCATTGGCACAATGATAAAGACAATAATTCATTCGAAGAGGAATATAAAATCCATGATTTTTCTATGCCAATATTTCCTATGATCTAAAAGATGAATATCTTACAAAAAAATATCCCACAAATTTATAGGAATCTCCTAAAGATAAATTCAATCACAAAAATATGTGATGCTCTCAGAGGCAAATAGTCATTGGCTAAATATGAGATTCCAAGATTATAAATCTGTGATGAATATCATTCGGTGATGTTTAAAATAATCTCCAAAATGAGACTATAAGTGATTATGATAAATTGGAAAATATATTATCGACATTACATGCCTATAATGTTACAATATCGAGCAAAAGTTTTTGTCGCAAATTATTGCAAATTCTCCTTGTTGCAGAATAATAAAACGAGTTACAAAAATAAAAAATTATCATACTCGTCTTATTGGGTTTGCACATTTTGTGAAACAAATGAGCATCGTAGATTTTATTAACAAACTTAAAAATAATAAATTATGGAAAAGATATCGACATGAAGTTTTATTAGAATAATCTTTTTAAAATTTTTGTTAAATTGATATATACAATTTTAATTTCATATTTTTCAGGTGCATCAATATCTTTTTCGGATCAAAGTAGCACAAAATATGTGACGATCAAACATCAATGAAGGAGACATATGTCTAGTCGATTGTGCTACGACATATACAATATAGTTGAAAGATAAAAAGTATTTCTCCACGTCGAGAATACATGAATCCAGTGTCAATACGATATATATCTTGGAGTGCAAAAATAATTGAAGGATGTGGAGAAGCAAACTTTATAATGTCAAGAGGGACAAAATGTATTATACAAGATGGATTATTCTCTCAACAACCCCAAAGAAACTTATTAAGTTTCAAAGATATTCATCGAAACGACTATCATATTGAGACAATGAATGATGAAAATCGTGAATATCTTTATATCACGAAATGGTTTCTAGAAAAAAAATATACTGTGGAAATATTATCAGCTTTATACTCTGGATTATATTTCACAAAAATAAAAATGGTGGAATCACATACCACATTCAACCCAAAGTATGAAGACATGTTTAAGGTTTAACATGATCGATTGGGTCACCATTGTTCAATAATGATGCGGAAAATCATTCAAAATTCCAATGGTCATCCATTAAAACATAAGAAGATATTTCAATCTCATGAAGTTGCATGTAGTGCTTGTTCTCAAGGAAAATTGATAATAAGACCATCATTGGTCAAAGTTGAACATGAATCACCATTGTTTTTAGAATGATTACATGGGGATATGTGTGGACCTATTCATCCACCAAGTGGACCATTTTGATGCTTTATGATTGATCGATGCTTCTAGAAGATGGTCACACATTTGCCTATAATCAACCTGCAATGTTGTATTTGCGAGATTTCTTGTTCAAATGACAAATTTTAAGAGCTCAAATTCCCGATCACCCTATTAAGAAGGTGAGGCTTGATACGCTGGTGAATTTAGTTCCCAAGTTTTTAATGACTATCGTACATCGATTGGTATTGAGATTGAACATCTCGTAGCACATGTTCATACATAAAATGTTATGGTGGAGTCATTGATTAAAAGTCTCCAAGTTATTGCTTGACCATTGCTAATGAAAATGAAACTCCCAATTTCTGCTTGGGGACAAGCCATTTTACATGTTGCAGCATTAATTCAAATAAGGCCAAGTGTTTATCATAAATATTCTCCATTACAATTAGAAAATGGCCTAGAACCAAATATATCTCATCTACAAGTATTTGGTTGTGCAGTATACGACGGACAAAAATGGGCCCACAATGCAGATTGAGAATTTATGTTGGATATAATTCACCATCTATCATTAGATATTTGAACCTTAAACGGGTGATGTATTCACAACTCATTTGGCTGATTGTCATTTTATTGACAATAAATTCCCACCGTTAGGAGGAGGAATAAAACAAGCCTCACAAGATCTAACATGGAAAACACAATCATTGTTATATCTTAATCCTCCTACAAAACAATGTAATATAGAAGTAAAAAAGATAATACATTTTCAAAATATTGCAAATAGAATTCTAGATGGGTTCAATGATACAACTCGGGTTACAAAATCATATGTACGGGCTGCAAATGCACCTGCTCGTATAGAAATACCAAAAGCGCATATGGGTGAAAGGATTTCAAATAAGTCTACAACACGCTTGAAGCGTGGATGACTTCTAAAGATAAAAATCTTCGAAAGAGAAAGAAGTTTGATAATTATGATGATTCTCATATCATAGAGAACATCCAAAAGAAAAAAACGAGGAAGATGGTCTTCAAAATGAAAATCATGAAAATAATCATGAACATACAGAGAACAATGAGATTGCCATCAACTATATGTATGATGAAAATATTATAAGAAGAGATGAAATAAATAAAAATAATGGAATATTATCTTTCTTTATATCCAAAGAAATTAAACATGATAGTGAAGATCCAGAACCAATGTCAGTGTTAGAATGTCAAAAGAGACATGATTGGATAAAATGGAAAGAACCTATACAAATAGAATTAGACTCATTAAATAAAAGAAAAGTATTTGAACCCATCGTTCAAACTCCCAATGGTGTTAAAACAGTTGGATGCAAATGGGTTTTTGTACGAAAAATAAATAAAAATAATGAGAACACGAGATATAAGGCACACCTTGTCGCACAAGGGTTTTCCCAGAGATCTGGAATTGATTATGAGAAAACATATTCCCATATTATGGATACAATCACATTTAGATATTGATGAGTTTAACATTATACAATAGCTTAGATATGTACCTTATGGATGTGGTTGTGGCATATCTATATGGATCTTTGGATAATGATATATACATGAAAATCCTTGAAGGATTAAGAACGCCGAAAACATCAAACTCAAAACCTAAATAAATGTGTGCAATCAAATTGCAACGTTCTTTATATGGATTGCAGTAATCTGGATGTATATGGTATAATCGTCTAAATAAATATCTATTAAAAAAGGGATTTGTGAAAAACCCTATTTGCCCTTGTGTGTTTATTCAGAAAACAACAAGATGGATTCGTGATTATAGCTTTTTATGTTGATGATTTGAATATAATTGGGATCTCAAAGGAGATTGAAAATGCTCGAAACTATCTGAAAGAGAAATTTGAAATGGAAGACCTTGGACAAAGAGAGTTTTTTTTGTCTTGGTTTATAGATAGAGAATTTAAAGAATGATATATTCGCACATCAATCAAATTATACAAAGAGAGTATTTGAACGTTTTAACATGGATAAAGCAAATCCATTAAACACTCCAATGGTATATAGATCTTTAAATGTTGAAAATGATCTATTTCATCCTTTTGAAGAAAATGAAGATATACTTGGACTAAAAGTACCATATATGACTATAATAGGGGCTATCTTCTATCTAGCAAATTGCACTCATTCTGATATAATATTTGCTAATAATCTCTTATCACGATATAGTTCATCCTCTACACATTGTCATTGGACAAAGATTAAACATATCTTTCGATTTTTACTAGGGACGATTGATTTAGGATTATTTTATCCTAAAGATTCCAACCATGAGTTGATTGGTTTTGCAGATGTAGGTTATTTATCAGATCCTCTTAAAGCTAGATCAGAAACAAGATATATTTTCACAATTGGAGGGACAACGATGTCATGGTATTCACATAAATAAACTTTAGTGGCAACATCTTCAAATCATGCTAAAATCATAGAACTTCATGAAGCGAGTAGAGAATGTGTGTGGCTCAGAGCTTTAACTCGACACACAAGAGACATGTAGATTATCAACTAATATCAACCCAACGATACTATATGAAGATAATACCGCATGCGTTGCTCAAATAAAAGAAGGATATATCAAAAGTGATAGAACAAAGCATATCCCCCAAATTTTTTACGTATACTCAAGAGCTAGAGAAGAAAAGAGAAGTTGATATTCAATACATCTGATTATGCGAAAATGTAGCCGACTTATTCACAAAGGCGCTCCCTACTTCAACATTAAAAAAACACATTCAGAATATCGGGGTGCATCACCTTTGAAGCTTGTGAAGAAACAAAGGGTTGACAACTCGAGGAGAAGTTTATTTTATGGCTGCACTCTTTTTCCCTGATCATGATTTTTTATCCCAAAGGATTTTTTCATGATAAGGTTTTTAACGAAGTAGTCAATAAACATTCAATGAGAAGTGTTAAAATATGAATGTCTAAATTGGTGGCTAAACTATATCATTTTTTTTATTTTTGCAAATTGATAAATTTTTGTCTATAAATAGATATTTCATCTCCATATTTTAAACACATCAAAACATCACAAATTGCAAGAACAAGAGCAATTTTCTCTCTTATTCATTCTATGTCTTTGTAATTTTTTTAATTATTTTATATATATTTTATATATTTTATTATATATATTATTTATATATTTTTATTATATTATATTATTATATTATCAATACATATATTTTTATATATAAAACTAATTTTGAATCTGCGCTACGCGCAAAAAAATTTATTAAATATATATTAAACAGAAGAATTGATAATATTTAAATTTTTTGTATAAATAATAATTTTATAATGTTAAATAGTAATTTGTGTATATGCAAAATTTAATTTAAAGTATATAAATATTTCTTTATATAAAACATCTACTATTTAGTTCGAGTATTTGTTTTTGTAACTATCAACATTTTCAATCAATTTATATTCTTTATTCTTAAATACAAAAACATATGATTGATCATGAGTAAACACATGACGAGTTTAGTACATGTCAATTTTGTTTAGAATTTGCTATTGCATTATTTTTATTGTCACTGAAAATATGATACGATCGAAAATTATTTACATTTGAATCGAATAAATAATATAATATTTATTAATATTAAATATAATCTTGAAATATATACTTATCATCTCTCGATAAGTATACTATTATATAAATTAAGTGTTTGATCAATATTTCTAATTAAAATTAAATATTCAAAAACAGATATACTAATAAATATTTGATATAAATCTTTATCAATTATAAAATAATACAAATAATATATTATTAATTTAGACATTTTTAAAACATATATTAAATATTTGATATAAATATTTTTCTAATATCCAAATAAATATAAATAATAGAATTAAATGTTATGAAAATTAATGCATTCAAAATTTCATGCAAAATTTTAAGTGAAACAATGATTTATTTAATTTTAATGACTCTATTTTAAATTTTTAATAATATCCCTTTTTTCAATTTTTTAAAAATAATATTAGTTTTTTAAAAAATTTAAAAAAATTAACAATCTCTCTGTAATTTTTTTAATTTTAATAATAATAATATAATAATGATAAAATAATATATATATACCTATTATACCTTATAACCCTAATACACTTACAACCCTAATCCATTATTTTTATTCTTTCTTTCCCTCTCTCTTCTCAACCGTTTTCTTATCCTCTTTCATCTTCCTCCTTTTCCTACTTCTTTCCTCTTTTCCTCTTCGCACATCCTCTCACAATGGCAACAAACGATCCAGCCGCCTCGTCTCGCCTCCCCTCCCCCAACCGCCCGCTGGTGAATTTAGTTCCCAAGTTTTTAATGACTATCGTACATCGATTGGTATTGAGATTGAACATCTCGTAGCACATGTTCATACATAAAATGTTATGGTGGAGTCATTGATTAAAAGTCTCCAAGTTATTGCTTGACCATTGCTAATGAAAATGAAACTCCCAATTTCTGCTTGGGGACAAGCCATTTTACATGTTGCAGCATTAATTCAAATAAGGCCAAGTGTTTATCATAAATATTCTCCATTACAATTAGAAAATGGCCTAGAACCAAATATATCTCATCTACAAGTATTTGGTTGTGCAGTATACGACGGACAAAAATGGGCCCACAATGCAGATTGAGAATTTATGTTGGATATAATTCACCATCTATCATTAGATATTTGAACCTTAAACGGGTGATGTATTCACAACTCATTTGGCTGATTGTCATTTTATTGACAATAAATTCCCACCGTTAGGAGGAGGAATAAAACAAGCCTCACAAGATCTAACATGGAAAACACAATCATTGTTATATCTTAATCCTCCTACAAAACAATGTAATATAGAAGTAAAAAAGATAATACATTTTCAAAATATTGCAAATAGAATTCTAGATGGGTTCAATGATACAACTCGGGTTACAAAATCATATGTACGGGCTGCAAATGCACCTGCTCGTATAGAAATACCAAAAGCGCATATGGGTGAAAGGATTTCAAATAAGTCTACAACACGCTTGAAGCGTGGATGACTTCTAAAGATAAAAATCTTCGAAAGAGAAAGAAGTTTGATAATTATGATGATTCTCATATCATAGAGAACATCCAAAAGAAAAAAACGAGGAAGATGGTCTTCAAAATGAAAATCATGAAAATAATCATGAACATACAGAGAACAATGAGATTGCCATCAACTATATGTATGATGAAAATATTATAAGAAGAGATGAAATAAATAAAAATAATGGAATATTATCTTTCTTTATATCCAAAGAAATTAAACATGATAGTGAAGATCCAGAACCAATGTCAGTGTTAGAATGTCAAAAGAGACATGATTGGATAAAATGGAAAGAACCTATACAAATAGAATTAGACTCATTAAATAAAAGAAAAGTATTTGAACCCATCGTTCAAACTCCCAATGGTGTTAAAACAGTTGGATGCAAATGGGTTTTTGTACGAAAAATAAATAAAAATAATGAGAACACGAGATATAAGGCACACCTTGTCGCACAAGGGTTTTCCCAGAGATCTGGAATTGATTATGAGAAAACATATTCCCATATTATGGATACAATCACATTTAGATATTGATGAGTTTAACATTATACAATAGCTTAGATATGTACCTTATGGATGTGGTTGTGGCATATCTATATGGATCTTTGGATAATGATATATACATGAAAATCCTTGAAGGATTAAGAACGCCGAAAACATCAAACTCAAAACCTAAATAAATGTGTGCAATCAAATTGCAACGTTCTTTATATGGATTGCAGTAATCTGGATGTATATGGTATAATCGTCTAAATAAATATCTATTAAAAAAGGGATTTGTGAAAAACCCTATTTGCCCTTGTGTGTTTATTCAGAAAACAACAAGATGGATTCGTGATTATAGCTTTTTATGTTGATGATTTGAATATAATTGGGATCTCAAAGGAGATTGAAAATGCTCGAAACTATCTGAAAGAGAAATTTGAAATGGAAGACCTTGGACAAAGAGAGTTTTTTTTGTCTTGGTTTATAGATAGAGAATTTAAAGAATGATATATTCGCACATCAATCAAATTATACAAAGAGAGTATTTGAACGTTTTAACATGGATAAAGCAAATCCATTAAACACTCCAATGGTATATAGATCTTTAAATGTTGAAAATGATCTATTTCATCCTTTTGAAGAAAATGAAGATATACTTGGACTAAAAGTACCATATATGACTATAATAGGGGCTATCTTCTATCTAGCAAATTGCACTCATTCTGATATAATATTTGCTAATAATCTCTTATCACGATATAGTTCATCCTCTACACATTGTCATTGGACAAAGATTAAACATATCTTTCGATTTTTACTAGGGACGATTGATTTAGGATTATTTTATCCTAAAGATTCCAACCATGAGTTGATTGGTTTTGCAGATGTAGGTTATTTATCAGATCCTCTTAAAGCTAGATCAGAAACAAGATATATTTTCACAATTGGAGGGACAACGATGTCATGGTATTCACATAAATAAACTTTAGTGGCAACATCTTCAAATCATGCTAAAATCATAGAACTTCATGAAGCGAGTAGAGAATGTGTGTGGCTCAGAGCTTTAACTCGACACACAAGAGACATGTAGATTATCAACTAATATCAACCCAACGATACTATATGAAGATAATACCGCATGCGTTGCTCAAATAAAAGAAGGATATATCAAAAGTGATAGAACAAAGCATATCCCCCAAATTTTTTACGTATACTCAAGAGCTAGAGAAGAAAAGAGAAGTTGATATTCAATACATCTGATTATGCGAAAATGTAGCCGACTTATTCACAAAGGCGCTCCCTACTTCAACATTAAAAAAACACATTCAGAATATCGGGGTGCATCACCTTTGAAGCTTGTGAAGAAACAAAGGGTTGACAACTCGAGGAGAAGTTTATTTTATGGCTGCACTCTTTTTCCCTGATCATGATTTTTTATCCCAAAGGATTTTTTCATGATAAGGTTTTTAACGAAGTAGTCAATAAACATTCAATGAGAAGTGTTAAAATATGAATGTCTAAATTGGTGGCTAAACTATATCATTTTTTTTATTTTTGCAAATTGATAAATTTTTGTCTATAAATAGATATTTCATCTCCATATTTTAAACACATCAAAACATCACAAATTGCAAGAACAAGAGCAATTTTCTCTCTTATTCATTCTATGTCTTTGTAATTTTTTTAATTATTTTATATATATTTTATATATTTTATTATATATATTATTTATATATTTTTATTATATTATATTATTATATTATCAATACATATATTTTTATATATATAAAACTAATTGAATCTGCGCTACGCGCAAAAAAATTTATTAAATATATATTAAACAGAAGAATTGATAATATTTAAATTTTTTGTATAAATAATAATTTTATAATGTTAAATAGTAATTTGTGTATATGCAAAATTTAATTTAAAGTATATAAATATTTCTTTATATAAAACATCTACTATTTAGTTCGAGTATTTGTTTTTGTAACTATCAACATTTTCAATCAATTTATATTCTTTATTCTTAAATACAAAAACATATGATTGATCATGAGTAAACACATGACGAGTTTAGTACATGTCAATTTTGTTTAGAATTTGCTATTGCATTATTTTTATTGTCACTGAAAATATGATACGATCGAAAATTATTTACATTTGAATCGAATAAATAATATAATATTTATTAATATTAAATATAATCTTGAAATATATACTTATCATCTCTCGATAAGTATACTATTATATAAATTAAGTGTTTGATCAATATTTCTAATTAAAATTAAATATTCAAAAACAGATATACTAATAAATATTTGATATAAATCTTTATCAATTATAAAATAATACAAATAACATATTAAATATTTGGACATTTCTTCAACATATATTAAATATTTGATATAAATATTTTTCTAATATCCAAATAAATATAAATAATAGAATTAAATGTTATGAAAATTAATGCATTCAAAATTTCATGCAAAATTTTAAGTGAAACAATGATTTATTTAATTTTAATGACTCTATTTTAAATTTTTAATAATATCCCTTTTTTCAATTTTTTATTTTTTATGACTCTATTTTAAATTTTTAATAATATCCCTTTTTTCAATTTTTTAAAAATAATATTAGTTTTTTAAAAAATTTAAAAAAATTAACAATCTCTCTGTAATTTTTTTAATTTTAATAATAATAATATAATAATGATAAAATAATATATATATACCTATTATACCTTATAACCCTAATACACTTACAACCCTAATCCATTATTTTTATTCTTTCTTTCCCTCTCTCTTCTCAACCGTTTTCTTATCCTCTTTCATCTTCCTCCTTTTCCTACTTCTTTCCTCTTTTCCTCTTCGCACATCCTCTCACAATGGCAACAAACGATCCAGCCGCCTCGTCTCGCCTCCCTTCCCCCAACCGCCTCGCCTCCCCTCTTCCGGCCGCCTTCCTCGCCTCCTTTTTCTCACCCGCCTCGCCTCCCTGCTCCTAGCCGCCTCGCCTCTCTCCCCCCAGTCACCTCGCCTCCCCTCTCCTAGCTGCCTCACCGCCCCTCTCCTAGACGCCTCGTCTCTCTCCCCCAGTCGCCTGGCCTCTCTCCCCCACCCGCCTCGCCTCGTCTCGCCTCCCCTGCCGCCTACACTGTCTCGCCTCCCCACCCACCTCCACTAGAAAAGCATGGAGGTCTAACGACTTAAAAAAAACTTTTAGATTATAAAATCTCTTTACACAGATGCATACAAAATTGATTTTACTTTTAAAAATAATAAAAATTGATGGAACGGTCCAAATAATGCCAACAAATTAAAAAAATATTAAAGGAATAAAATCTGACACATCACCAAAATCACTATTCACTTGGCCTTATGTTTTAGTAGCTATTAAAGATAATAAGATATAGATATATAATAGTACCTTACATATATTATTACTTATATATATTATACATATATATGTTATTAATATTATTAAATATATAATAACTATATTATATTTATATTTATATTATAATTATTTAATAATTAATTTTTTAACTGTTATAACTTTTATTACGAAATTAACAATAAAGTAAGTTAAAACGGGCGTAATCGATATTGATCCTTTTTATTTGCTTTTCTTTTGCAGCCATCCATTATGGGCTTTAATATGGACCTCGTTCAGCTATTTGGTTAATCTATGACCCAGATTTCCCAAAATGGAAAATTCAAATCCTACCTAAAACCCTAGAATTCCCATTTCCTCTCTTTTTTTTCACAGAAGAATATCTGGAATACCTTTTTAGAGCTAAAACACTTCAAAAATATTCTCGTGAAAATAGTTATAAATAGGATAAAAACTGATGAAAAGACAAATTTACCCTTAATTTTCGAACGTGAGAAAACACACGTTCTGCAATTTTTCGACGTAAAAAAGTATCAAACCGTGTCAAAAGCAAGAAAGACGAACATTTTGTCGACAGGAAAACATGTTTCAAAGTTTAGAGCAATAAAGAAGAAGTGATTTCGAACTTGAGAGGCTGATTTGAAGTTGGAAAAAAGGAAATGGCTAGAATCAGCAGCAACAGTGAAGAAGAGAGCACGAGACGATCTTCAATGGCGTCAATAAGTGTAAGCAGATCGGTTTCTAGGGTTTTGCAGGCTGTCGAGTCGCAAAAGGTTTATTGATTTGAAATGACTTTGAGTGTCAGTGAGTCGGTTGAGTCGAAAGGGTCGCAGGAGTTGCATGACCATTGGTTCAGTCATGAAATTTGAGACGAACACAGAACGACGCTGGATAATGCTGCTAGAGGATCGTTTATGGATCTGAGTGTGAAGGAGGCATACGAGCTGGTTGATAACCTCTCCATTAACCACACTATGTGGTCAACACCGAGAAGTATGTCTAACAGCACTTGACGCCTATATGAGCCGAATCAGAGCAGAGCGATGGGCAACACAGCAAATGCTATGTATTGTGTATATTGCGGAGATATAGAGCATGTAGCGTATCAATGCACGGTACATGAAGACTTCGAACAGATGAACTTTGCCCAGCAGCAAGGAAACGCACAATTCGGGAATACCTACAACCCGAATTAGAGGAACCACCCGAATCTTTCGTATCGAACGACTCAACCGGTGAAGTATTTGGGATTTCAGAAAAGACATCAAACTTACCAGCAAGATAACCAGCAATTTCAGCATGCTCAACAAGTTCCGCAAGCTCCTCAACCTCCTCAAGCCCCTTCTTCAAACCTTGAGGCGGTAATGCTCAAATTTATCAAGGAGCAAAGGCAGCAACAATCGATTCAAGCCAAATTCAATGCGGATGTGGGGACAACGATCAACGAGCTTAAAACTCACATAGAATCCTTGGGCAAGCATGTGAAGAGTTTAGAGAACTCCGTAGCACAGCAGGCTGCCTCATCGTCTCGGAATCCCAGACAGTTTCCCGGTAAACCCGACTTAAACCCAAGAGAGTACGTTAATGCTATTTCCATGTGCAACACTGATATGATCGAGCATTCGCCCTCCAAAGAGCAAGAGCAAGCTTCTAGAACGTCCATGAAAAGAGGCAAAGGTACCATCGCGATTATGGAAGGAGTTGAACTTGATTTAGATAAACCATATGTTGCTCCACCAGCGTACCAACCTGCGATATTGTTTCCTCAACGGTTGGTGAGCAGCAAGAACGAAGAGAGAGTGGGCAGATTTCTAGAGGGTCTCAAGAAGCTTGACATCAACATCCCATTTGCGGAATCCCTCCAAAAGATGCCTAATCACGCCCAACTCATCAAAGAGGTTCTTTCCAAAGATAGGCATATCGAAGAGAATGAAATGGTGGCATTCACCGAGGAATGCAGAGCGATCCTTCAAAACAAGCTGCCACCAAAGTTGAAGGACCCCGGAAGCTTCTCCATTCCATGCACTATAGATAATATTGACATTGACAATGCTTTGTGTGATTTAGGAGCAAGCATGAGCATCATGTCACACTCGGTCTTCAAGCGGATGGACTTCGGGAATCTCAAACCTATGAAGATGTCTCTACGCCTCACGAATCGTTCGGTAAGATATCCAGTGGGAATTGTTGAAAAATTTCCCACCAAGGTAGGTAAGCTTTGCATTCCCACTGATTTGTTGTGCTTGACATAAAGGAAGATGATAGGATACCTATTATTCTTGGTAGACCGTTCTTAGCTACTACAGGAGCCATGATAGACGTACAACAAGGAAAGCTTTCTTTACGAGTCGGAGATGAGACGATAGAGTTCAACTTTTCCAGCTCCATGAAAAGACCCTTATTCAAGGAGTTTTGCTTTCGAGTTGATTTGCTAGACGGGTTAGCGAAAGCCACGCTCGATAAAGTAAGTATTTCTAATCCTCTTGTTCGATGCTTAACACGACTTTGCGAAGATGCCGGATTTACGAATGAAGGAGCCAAGTTGTACACGAAATTCATGAGTGCTATTGCAGCACTAGGAGACGCCCCATGTGAGGAGATACCACACGAAATGCATGCTGGTTTCACAGTAGAGAAGACGCCCGAACTTGAGCCCAACCCTCCTCTGTCTTCTTTTCGGTATGAGTACATTGAATGCGATAAAATATATCATGCTGTTATGAATGCTAACTTGAGTGCAGATGAGATGTGAAAACAACCCACTCATATAAAGAAGCGTAGGAGAGTAAGCTGTTCAATATGTACTCACGGAACTTATACGGAAGACAGCCACGAACCTTCCTCCGAACCACAAAGGAGGCTGCACCCGCACTTGCAAGAGGTAATGGAAAAAGACATCATAAAACTTTTTAATGCAGATACCATTTATCCAACTTTGGTCAGCGAATGAGTGAATCGCGTGCATGATGTACCAAAGAAAGAAGCAGTGACTAAGGGATGGCACGACAAAAAGACCCTACCTCATGACTTCCAACTAGGTGATTTACTTCTACAATTCTCGTCCTAAGCTTTTCTCGGGCAACCTACGGTCTCGTTGGTCCAGTCCTTTTCACGTACGAGAGGTATTCACACATGGAGAAGTGAAACTATGGAGCGGTTCGAGCGGAACATTCAAAGCTAATGGACAGCGACTAAAACTCTACCAAACCGCTCAACCGACCGAAAGTGAAAACTCCATTTCCCTTTCCGATCCACCCATCGCGCACACATGAGGAATGGATACGTCAAAGCTTAAAGACGTTAAATAAGCGATTTTTGGGAGGCAACCCAACTGTTTGTTTTCTATTTATCTTAGTTATTTAGTTTAAGACTTGGTTTAAAATAAAATAAAATAAAATAAATACCACCAAAAATGTGACTTCACTTCTCTTATCCTCCATCGGAGCTTCACGTCGAGGACGTCGTTCAATTCAAGTCTGGGGGAGCAGCTCACGTTTATCAGGTGACTTTGTTTCATTTTCTTTTATTTTCTCTTTGATTTCGTAGTTTTTAGATTGTTTTTGCTTTCGTGAGTCAGAGTCGTCCTAGGCACTTGTCCGGTACCACGTTTAGAGATGAACCCTAAACCTAGGATACTTAAGAAGTTGACCTTTTTCCGTGAGATTTTGAATGTTTGAGCTAGGTTTTTCCTAAGCGTTAGAGATTATTAGTCGGCTGAAAAACAATAGGTCGTTATTCTTTGGGAATCCTAGTGTTGCTTGTAGGAGGTTTAGACGAGGTTGCTAGGCTAGTTTATTATTTATTCTCTCTATCCAGATGGTCATACTTCGTATAGACGTTGGTTTACTTCTTTTGATGAGGATTATTAGATCGTATGGAATCGAGCTTATTTTACAGACTAAGAGCGCACACTAACACTCCGCCGTCGATAGAAATAATGTCTAAAAGCATGATTTAAAATCGATATGAGTGCATCGACCTTGATACTCTTTCGATGGTTTGGGTCTAAGTGGTGGGTTGGCGATCATCTTTATACGTCCTAAGGGCATGGTAAAAACGTCGCCTACTCCGCTGCACTCTTGAGCGAGATGCATGAGTTTATTGTAATCGGTAGTCTGGGTCTAAGTAGAGGCTGGATCCCTTCAAATCCGACGTCCTAGAAGCCTAGTGTGTCTGCATAACATAAAAAAAGAGAATAAAAAAAAGACATAAAAAGAAAAATAAAAGAAGGAGAAAAAAAAGTATAAAGAAAGAAAGAAGCTCGAAAAAGAAACGAGTATCCTTAATTGTTCTACGTTTAGTATTTGTCTGAAGTCTCATTTGGTGGAGTGGGTTACGGTGGCTTGTTTAGTTTACCTTCGATTTACTTTCTCAAAGGTAACCTTGGTGAACCTAGGATGAACACTGAAAATTTAATTAGGCCGAATTTGCTCTCGACTTGCTAGTTGATCGGTTAGGTTCGCTTTAGCGGTATTTCTAGGAGAAAGGGGAATTCTCGTTTTTTTATATACCCCATGTGATCCACGTTTACGTTTGCTTAGGGACAAGCAAACATTCAAGTCAAGGGGATTTTGATCATCTCGTTTTTATACGTATTTCTTGCATGATTTAAGAGATGTTTATGATATAGATACGATGATTACGTATGATTTTGTATCCGTTTTACTCGTTTTCGTTGCGGAGGAGAAATTCAAGGGGCGTTGAAGATCAAATAAGGACTTCGGTTTCATTTGGTTTTTATGTTCTTTAGACTTTCTACTTCGATTATGTTTTCTTTCAAACACATGAGCGAGTAGTCGGTTTGTTCTAGGAGAAGGGATTAGCACTTGGCTATCCCGGAACCGCTTTTGATTTATCTTTGAATGCAATTTCCCTTTTACGTTTATCTATTCTTTGTGTGAGTGCTAGAATGACTTTTATTTATGAAGGCCAAGTAAATGCATGTGTTAGAGATTAGGAGAAGGACCGAAAGGAGAATTCTAGTCCTAGAAGATCAGGTTTAGAACAACCACGGTTAGGCCACAAAAGTAGGGTAGCAACGATTGAGGGTAAAACTGATGAATCATAGAACTTATGGGTTTAGCTTAAGGTGTCAGCCACAAAAGTAGGGGATAACTTGACTAGATCACGTGTTTATGCCTTGAGAGAGGGTAGATATCATATTAGGATCGTCTGCCTTATATAACTTGATCGGGATTGCATGATTAGATAGGTTGATTGTTGGTTTAGGTAGTCTTGTGGTGAAACCGGATTTCTAGAACGTTTGTCTCACTGTTAAGAACTCGTTAGTTTATTGTTTTTATTTATTTCAATCTTTAAACCAATACTTCGTTGTTTGCAAGTTTGATTATTAGTTTGAATTTAGTTTGTGTTGCGTAGTTCCTATGGAATCGACTCCTAGAGTACTACACACGTGTCATGCACTTGCAGGTAGTTTAGGTTAAAATTTTTTTAACTTTGACCTATTATACCCTTATAACCCTAATACACTTACAACCCTAATCTATTATTTTTTTATTCTTTCTCTCCCTCTCTCTCCTCAGCCGTTTTCTTCTCTTCCTTCATCTTCCTCCTTCTCATTCTTCTTTCCTCTTCGCACATCCTCTCACAATGGCAACAAACGATCCAGCCCCCTCGTCTCACCTCCCTTCCCCCAACCGCCTCGCCTCCCCTCTTCCGGCCGCCTTCCTCGCCTCCTTTTTCTCACCCGCCTCGCCTCCCTGCTCCTAGCCGCCTCGCCTCTCTCCCCCCAGTCACCTCGCCTCCCCTCTCCTAGCTGCCTCACCGCCCCTCTCCTAGACGCCTCGTCTCTCTCCCCCAGTCGCCTGGCCTCTCTCCCCCACCCGCCTCGCCTCGTCTCGCCTCCCCTGCCGCCTCCCCTCGTCTCGCCTCTCCCACCGGCTCGCATCGCCTCGCC
>CM071867.1:22425555-22469650 GCA_036759665.1 Gynandropsis gynandra
TTAGATCTGGGTTAGATTGATAGAGGATCGGTGGCTGCAACGGGGTAACCGGCAGACGCGATGCGGGACGAAGGAGGAGGGGCGATCCGGCAGACGCAGCGTGGGACAAGATACTCGCGGCGACCCGGGATGCGGTGAAATCAGGCCGGTAGGGGGAGTGGAGGACGGCGGCCAGAATTTTAGGGTTTTGATGCGTTTTCTGTTTTGGCAAGGGGCGTACGTGATGGGAAGACGGCTGGGGGGGGGGGGGAGGATCGGCGGCCACAAGAAGGAGTGGCGGCGGCGGCGGTTGGAGAGGGGAGGAGAGGCGGCCGGATTTTTAGGAGAGTTAGTTACATCGTTAGACTTAATGCTCTGATACCATGATGAAATCAGATCTGAATGATTGATTCAAATGAGCCAAAACGGCTAAATATACAAAGTTAGACCTAATTACACAATAATAGATCTAATTACAAAAAGACTTATATACCCCTATACATGTATCCTTTACATCGACCACTTGGACCTCTGCGACCCATTGTAACTCTACGACCACTTGGACCCCTACGACCACTTGGACCTCTGTAACCCTTGTCTCCCTTCGACAATTGTACCTCTGCGACCCTTGTTACAATAATCCTTGTCTCCCTTCGACAATTGTACCTCTGCGACCCTTGTTACAATAATAGTAAATAAAAAAACAGCGGTATTAACAATAATACTTTCTATTGAATAATAGTAAAAAACAAACCAAATACAAACATGAAGTTCAAGTTCAAGAAATGTTGTTGTTCAAATGATATTCAAAGCAATCAAAATAAAACGCAATTCAAACTATGTTGTGGGTAAAAACCGAAGACAAGGTATATCTGCTGCGGAGACCAGTTCGACTCTGAGGGAACAACCCATGTTCAGTCCATGATCGTGACAAAACTTTCTCCAACCCCTATTGATGCTAGAGCCACCACATGCCACGGTCCTTAGATATGCTTCCCACGCCATTTCGTAATTGATTATCAGATGTACCTTACATCTTCTACCGCAAAGACCTCTTGACCTCGCAAACCCTATCGACAGTGTCTGCGATAACCGAATAAATTTACAACGATGCCAAACTAATGCATCTACGGACAGATTTGATGAATCGAATAAATTGGTTTGAGGTCACTTACCAATGAATCTATGCCCAGATTTTAACGCGTGACTGGTACCGTGAAAATCCTCTGTGCAGAAGAAGATGACCCTGCTTCTACAGATGATGATAATGACGTATATGATTACACATATCATCTCCGGAATCGGTGACGTGAAAAACCACGTCACCTTCGTGTCAGAAAACTACAAAATCCCGAATACGAAAAATCATGGTCCTTGGAGAAATCTTTCCATCCATTAGTGAATCTTGAGCCATCCAACTTGACTTCCCATGTTTTGTTAGACACATCCGATTTAAGCGTTACCATGTTGTGGTCCATCGTTTTACCATAAATATGTTCATCGAAGAATTTCTTTGGAATATCCTGTAACAAAAATCGAAGAAAAAGTCAAAAATCTGTACATTGTCTACATTAACATACCGAAAGAGAGAGAAGAAGAAGATTACGAGGTAGTTCTCGAGAAAGCTTGGAAGATGATTTGGATGAAATGAGGGAAATGCGGCATTTTTCGGCAAAAAATGGATGGAAGATGATGAGAGTTAGAGAGACAGAGTGTCGTTATTTGAAAAAAGAAAACGGTTGGAATTCAAAAAGACATGACCCTGAAATTGAATCGAGATCAGATGGAATTCGAAAAGACATGACTGCAGGGGTACAAGGGTCGCATAGGTACAAGGGTCACAGCGGGATACAAGGGTCGTAGAGGGGTACAAGGGTCGCAGAGGTACAAGGGTCGCTGGAGTACAAGGGTCGCTGAGGGATACAAGGGTCACATGGGGGGTACAAGGGTCGTAGAGGGATACAAGGATCGTAGAGGGGTACAAGGGTCGCAGAGGTACAAGGGTTGCGACCGTTATACCTCTACGACTAGAGTTTGCTTGTTGTGATACGAAACAAATTTTAAAAATAATAAAAATAATTTATTATTTACAAATTATTTACAAATAATATGAATTAAAATCATTTATTATTTACAAATTATTTACAATTAATATGAATAATTTATTATTTACTAATAATTAACTCAAATCTCTGCTACCGTTGTCCATCTGCGACCCTTGGACCTCGGTGACCCTTGCACCCGTGCGACCCTTGGACCTCTGCGACCCTTGGACCCGTGCGACCCTTGGACCTCTGCGACCCATGGACCTCTGCGACCCTTGTCCCTCTGCGACCCTTGTTACAATAATAGTAAATCCACAAAAACAACGATACTAACAATAATACTTACTATTGAATAATTGTAAAAAACCATCCAAATACAAACATGAAGTTCAAGTTCAAATGAATGTTCTTGTTCAAAGGAGGTTTAGAGCTATCGAAATACAACTAAAATCAAACTTTGTTATTGTTAGGCCCTATTTGAAGAAAAAACTGAAGCAGAGGTGTTGCTCCGTTCTCATACATTTCGACTTTGAGGGAACAACCCTTGGTCATTCCATGGTCGAGACAAAACTTTCTCCAACCCACTCTGATGGTAGTGCCACCATGTGCCACGGGCCTTAGATATGCCTCCCACGACATTTCATAACAAATCATCAGACGAATCTTACATCGTCTATGGCAAAGACCTATCGAATCTTACATCGTCTATGGCAGAGATCACCCAAGTTACATTAGTAGAAAGGAGTAAAAATCGAATAAATAACCAAATTAAATATCACGAATCGGTTTGAGGTTACTTACCATTGCATCTACGGCCAGATTTAAACGAGTGTCTGGTACCGTGAAAATCCTGTGAGCAGGAGTGGCCTTGGTGACGGAAAAGACCATGTCAACTTCGTGAGGAAAAGTAAGCAATCCCCAATACTTAAGTTTAGGTCGTTGGAGAAATTTTTCCACCAAATAGTGAATCTGGAGCCATCCAACTTGACTTCCCATGTTCTGTTAGACGTATTTGTTTTAAGCGTTGTCGTGTTTTTATCCCTCGTTTTCCCGTAAATATACTCATCGAAGAAGATCTTCGGGATGTCCAGTAACAAAAAACGAAAAACATAGTTAAATGTGTACATTCTCTACATGTAACATACCGACAGAGAGAGAGATGATGAAGATTACAATGTAGTTCTCCAAATGGCATGGAAAAATTATCTGAAGAAATGAGGGAAATTCAAAAAATGAATTTAACACTTTGTTCAAATATCAATATTATTTATATTATTGTCTATATTGATTCTAAATTTGACATATACAACTCAAATATATTGATAATGGCATATTGATATTGGAATGGGTCGCATGGTCGCATATATTGATCAATAGATGTGAACTCGACGAATTTACGGGTTTATAATGATAAAATGTCAAAAACCAATAAAAACAATACATTTATAATGTCAAAATAATTAATTCCAATTGAGGGTCGTATGGGTCGCTTGGTCGCATATATTGATCAATAGGTGTGAACTCGATGAATTTACGGGTTTATAATGATAAAATGACAAAAACCAATCAAAACAATACATTTACAACGTCAAACTAATTAATGCCGATTGAAGGTCGCATGGGTCGCAAGGGTAGATTAAAGATTTCTAAATCAAAACAATACATTTACAACGTCAATCAAAGACGCTGCACGCATTCTAGTTCCACTTGAGTGATAGGTCATTAGCCGAGAGTTTTCTCCTGTCATGTACGTTGTCTTCCAGTCTTCTGCTTTTTTCTTGTTTGGTATTGCAATGCAGAGTTATCTCCTGCCATGTACTTCATTTTCCAGTCACATTTCAAGAGTGACCCAACACCGTCACCTTGGTCACACCCGTAACTCGTCAGTGACTGCATAGAGACCGAGTTTGCCGATTATCAAGACCTTGAATAACACATAGACAGCACGATGTCGTGCGTCGACCAAGTCACCTGCGTCACGCATGTTACAAAGGCCAAAAATATTTTTCATAAAAATTGGGGTTAGATACGCATACTAAGAGAAGAGACGTAGACGTTAACTTCTAAACATGGGTCGGATGGGTCGGAAGGGTCACATGGGTCGGATGGGTCAGAAGGGTTACATGGGTTGGAAGATAGGAGTCTGGCAGCAAACGACAAGTCACTTGGGTCGGAAGACAAGATTTTGACAGCAAACGACAAGTCACTTGGGTCGGAAGACAGGATTCTAATTGCAAAACGTCAAGTCACATGGGTCGGAAGGGTCACATGGGTCGGAAGGGTCACATGGGTCGGAACACAAGAGTCTGACAGCAAAACGACAAGTCGCATGAGTCGCATGGGTCGCACATGGGTCATATGTGGTCGCATGGATCTGTTGAGTCGTACAAGGGGTCATATTGAGTCGCATGAGTCGGATGGGGTCCGTAAACTTGATTCTAATTTAATTCCATTGAGGGTCGCACAAGGGGTCATATTGGGTCGCATGAGTTTGATGGTTTCCCGTTTAAACTTGATTCTAATTTAATCTGATTGAGGGTCGCACAAGGGGTCATGGGTCGCATGAGTCGGATTGTTTCCTGTTTCAACTTGATTCTATTGAGGGTCGACGATTTTATGGATTTCACATAATCACGAACAATATATGTAAAATAAGCCATTTTTAATGTTTAAATATTGATTACATAAGGCCACAAAGTTCATGAACGTTAAAAAGGTTACAAAAAAATTTACATAAAGTTACATAAGGTCAGAAAGGTTACAAAAAAATTTGAAAAATCATTCAAGAAAAAAAAGTAAAGAAAAAGGTTACATAAGGTCTCAAAGGTCACAAAGTAAAGAGAGTCATGTGTGACCTTAGGTACCGCGGATATAGCATGATGTCTGAGTCCGTCAATTACCAAGACCTTATGTAATGCAGATACCGCACAATGTCCTCCATCCACGTTGTAAGTACTTGTGTGTATCTGTATAGAGACCGAGTTTGACGATTACCAAGACCTTGAGTAACCGATAGACAATACGATGCCATGCGTCCACCATGGGACCTCCGTGATTAAGGTCAGAAAGGTCACAAAGGTAACAAAGATTTTTCAGAGAATTTAGGGTTAGAGACTTACACAAAGAGAGGAGAGAGATGGGATTCGCCCGATTCATTCTCATCTAAAATGGTTGTTATGATGAGACTTAGAGAAGTTTATGAACCTTTTAATATAGGGGTAACAGAGACGTGTCGCAATAGCCATTTGCACGATACTCCATGACCCAGTGCGACCGTGCGATCATTGTACCCCTGCGACCCTTTGACCACTTTGCGACCTTTGTACCCCTGCGACCCTTTGACCCCTCTGCGACCCTGGTACCCCTACGACCCTTTGTCCCCTCTGTGACCCTTGTACCCCTACGACCCTTTGACCCCTCTGCGACCCTTGTACCCCTTTGACCCTTGAACCTCTGTGACCCTTGTGCCTCTGCGACCTTGTACCCCCATGACCCTTCGACCCCTATGACCCTTTGACCCCTTTACCTCTGCGACCCTTGTAGCCCTGCGACCCTTTGACCTTTGATCCCTTTGACCCCTCGATGAGACTTTGTGACCCAATGCGACCGTGCGACTCTGTGACCTAGTGCAACAGTGCGACCGTGCGACTTTGTGACCCGGTCACTCATTGCAATCATTTGACTTTTCAATAAATATGACTCGATTAGACTTGTTTTCAATAAACAAGTCTTATATTGACCCAGTGCAACCGTGCGACTACATCAATAATAAAAGACTCGTTTTCATAACTAAAAAAACAAGAAAAATACAAGAGAAACACGAAAAACTCACTGTACATACCTGGTTTTTCTGCGGAACGTGCTTAATTGCAAGCTTCTTTGTTGACAACAAACAATTTCAACCTATTTGGCAGCGAATCTGATGCCGATTTCAAGTTACTCTCGCCGAATCTGTTGCGGTGTGGAAACACAGTAATTTGCGCGCCATAGGAGAGAGAGAAATCGAGGTGCTTCTGAGGAGAGAGAAAAATTGTCGACTGATTAAAGGACAAGGGTAATAAGGGGTTATCAATATTTTAAGGGTATATTTGAAGCAGATTATTTTTCTGGGAAGGGTATTTTTGAAGTGTTTTAGCCTTACGGGGTATTTTGAAATTCCCCCCGGAAGAAACTATTGAGTAACCGGGTCTTTCCTTGGAGTTGTTTCCTTCAAGATTTTTGGAATTATTTATAATTCAAAATGTATGATGTCATTATGTTATTAGTCAAAGTTAAAGTGATTTTTGATGTACAAATTTATGGTTAAAGATTGTAATTTTTATGAATTAAAAGTGTGGAAACCAATTCGTAATTTTTAATTTGTAGAGAGGTCAAATTAAAAATAATTAAAATTGTATTTTCTATAAATACATGGATTGTGATTCCCAATGGACATATAGACATAGACAAAAGTAGTTTTTGTTTCATAATTAAGAAGAAACAAAAAATCTCACATTTTCGGAGAATTATTAGTTGGAAGATTTAATCCGAAGTTCTTCGATGTATCAAGATACGATTCCGCAAATTCGTAAACTTTCTAAATTCTACAATTAGTATCACAACAAGTAGAATTAATATATATATATATATATATGCATTGGTGTTTCAAAATTTTACGTCAAATGCATATGTGAAATTTTGTTTGTTACATGTGTGTTTCGTATTATAATTTTGTGGAAAAGAAAAAACTTTTATTTTTAACATGGATTAAGTCAAACACACATCGCATCAAATATTTGGTTTTTTAAGACCCATGGCAATTTATTTTTTAGACAAATCTTTTACTTTAGTCGTTTCTTATATTTGATATGCGATTTGCCAAAATGGGTGAAACAAGATCAAGAATTTTTGCCCAAGAACTCCACATTGACGGTAGTGTTCAATTTCGGTGACTGATTATGGGTGGTGTTAGTTTTTAACCCCCGATTTGGTTTGTTGTCGGCTGGATTTGACTATCCTAGGACCGACTGTGACTTTGGACAAAACCATGTCAGAAAAGGTTGCACCGTTTTCGTAAATTATGGCTTCCAAAACACACCATCGTTTTGATTATGACATGAAATAGTGACTATTGTTGCATTTTTTTGCCGTCACTTGAACGGATTTTTCACCGTCACTATGATTGGACAATGAGATTTTGGATCATTCAGCTATATAATTGAACACCGATGGTGTTCACTTTTGAAATCATGACGAAAATAAATGAAAGAGTCTCAAGGAGATCTTTGACAAAACGGTATGGGAGAAAGTCATGACGTTTCTTCGATGATGGTGGGTTTCATTGATGGCGACATTTCATCGATTCTGACGTTTTGTCTATGGTAACGTGTCTCGACGGTGATTTTACTATTTCCACCGTTTTTGTGAAGTTTTACTTGGAAAGGATATATATATAGATATATATATATATATATCTTTGTATGTTACGTCTGGGAAGGATTACTTACATATATTAATTAGAAATCAAATAAAATAAATGAAACGGTTCATTTTGATTGTTTATAAATAAAAAAGGAAAAAGAGGGCACCAAAGGCCTCTATATCTAGGAAAGATTACTTACATATATTAATTAGAAATAAAATAAAATAAATGAAACGGTTCATTTTGAGTATTGATAAATAAAAAGGAAAAAGAGTGCACCAAATGCCTCTTTAATGATTCGAACTGTGATAATGCATGATATTGATTTTATAGAAGCACATGACAACTAGACCAAGCAATTTTTGTTTATGATATTGCATACTCCTATTCTTATCACATATATTGTATAACTCGATATTATTTTAGTTTCAATCAATATTTGTGTTATTTCAATGTTGTACATATTCAATATTTAAATGTTTAATTGAAGTAATATGATACCAAAATGTTCTCTATTGTGAATATTTTACATGAAAAGTATTGAATGTTATATATGTGAATATTCATGTGAATGTTAATAGACCCAAAGGTAGATTCATATTTGGTCGGATTTCATATATATATATGTGATTATAAATATATGATAATAATATGCTTTTACATGTAATAGTAAATCGGTCCAATGATAGGGTTTATTATTCAAATCTAATTATCATTGTTTGATCATCACATCAAGAATACCACTAGTTGTTGATATTGATGTTGCATTTGGTATCTTGATTTATATTTGTACAATTTTTTTATTATAATAGCTAATTAATTTATTGATCATGTTATCATATATTCCTTTTTCAGTTAATCTTACTTCGGTATCTACCAACATAGGTATGATCCCAGTCCTTAATGGTTATAATTTTAAGGAATGAAACGATAATGTTAATATAGTTCTGGGTGCATGGATTTGGATCTTGCATTAAGGATTGAGTCACCTATTTCACCTTCGGATTCAAGTTCTTTTGAAGAGAAGAAAACTTATAAAAAATGGGAACGCTCAAACCGCGTTGGTCTTCACAGCCATAGCAAGACCACAACACTTTGAGTTTTCTTTCAATCTTATCTAACTATTGATAAGATCTAGAACAAATACGAGATGACATGATCTAGTAGTAGAACCATAATAAAAAAAAAAGTGTTTGTGATTGTTTCAGAAGAAAAGAAACAAAAGATACCGCGAGTAGGAAGTGGAATTAATACAATGAATTCAAAAACATCAAACCTCTCTTGGTCAAAAGAATCGAAACACATCGAAATGGTATCCACCGAAAAAGATCATTTTCCTTTTCTATTTTCAAGAGAAATCCGAGTGAATGGAAAATAAAAAATTAGTAAGGATCCACGTTTGAACATACTATAAAACAGTTTATGAAAATCTAGATAAAAATCAAGAAATTCTAATTTAGAAATTCTGAGTGCTCAGGTGCATTCTACTAGATGGTCCTAAACTGCCGAAGAAACTTATTCCATGGTTACCGCTAACTGCGCAAAATCAACAATTCAAGGTGCTTTTCTTGTGTATTCTTGATAAACCAGAATTTTCGAGTGATCGGAGATGAAAATGAAGACACGAGATTTTATGAACAATGTGGATCATTATGAGCACCATTCCAGAAATATTTAGAAGTAGTGAAGAGGTGAATCTAAAATATTTTCTTACTGAGCTTGAAAAGCATTTTGTATAAGTGATAAGGCTGAAATAAGTATGTTATTGTATCGCTTTAGCACCATGAAGTATCATGGTAAAGGAAACATAAGGGAATACATTTTTGAGATGGTCAATACTGTTTTGAAACTCAAGACTCTTAAGATCATCTTCGGAAGATGTTCTTGTGCATTTTGTCTTGAACTCTCTCTCTCTATAGTTTAACCAATTTAAAATAAGTTATAACTGTCAAAAAGAGTCATGGTCTCTTGATGATCTCATCTCTTATTGTGAACAAGAGAAAGAGAGGATGAAACAACCAAATACAGAAAGTGCTCATATGCTTCCTACCTCTAAAGGAAAGGGCAAAAGAAAGAACTTTGTAGGTTCTAAGAATAAAACTGCAAAGGGTCTAGTGAAAAAGAAGCAGAAACCGGTTAAAAACAATTGTTTCTTTTGTAAGAAATCTAGACATGTCAAGAAAGATTGTACCACTTATCACGCTTGACATGTGAAAAAATGTATGTTTCTTACTTTGTCTAAAATAAATTTAGCTCCATTTTCAAGAAATACTTAGTGGTTAGATTATGGTGTTACTACTAACATCAGTGTTTCTATACAGGGTTGCCTGAGATTTCGAAATCCAAATGATACTAAAAGATGCATTTATGTGGGAAATGAAAAATCAGTGGGTGTTGAGACAATTGCACATTTTAGATTATTAATGTGTAGTGGATATTATTTGGATTTAAAAGGCACTTTTGTTGTGTCGTCTTTTTGAAGAAATTTGATTTTTGTTCTTATTTGGACAAATTTGGTTATTCTTATTCATTTGGAAACAATCAATGTACTTTGTCATTAAATTCAAATATTGTTAGAACCGGTTTGCTTTGGGGTTATGATAATCTTTATATGCTTGAAACTGTTGAAACATACTATACAAGTTTGAATTCTGAATCATATGGTATAAAGCGTAAACTTAATTACGCCACTTCAGGGGTGCTATGGCACAAAATTATTGGTCACATCTCTAGAAATAGAGTTGAGCAACTAACGTCGGATGAAATCCTAAATTCCAGTGACATCACAGATTATAATGTTTGTGTTGAATGCATTTAAGGCAAATAGGCCAAGCAAAAGAGAATAGGTACATATAGAGCTACGAAAGTCCTTGATTGATATCTACACATATTTGCAGACCATTTCTAACTCTATCATGGAACGGTCAGGAATATTTTATATTATTCATAGATGAATACTCTAGATATGCATACTTATATCTCATTCATAAAAACTCTCAGTCGTTGGACCCCTTCAAAGCTTTTAAAGCTAAAGTTGAGAATCAACCCAACAAAAAATTAAATCTATCAGATCTGGTCGTGGTGGTGAATACTTTGGTCGATATGATGGTTTGGGTGAACAACGTCCATGAACTTTTGTTAAGTTCCTAGAAGAGTGCGGAATTGTCCCACAATACACCATGTTGGGGTCACCTAGAATGAATGTTGTAGCTGAAAGATGAAATCAGACACTTAAGGATATATGGGAATATGATTAGTCATTCAACCTTACTAGAAACACTTTGGGCGAGGCACTAAAGACTACAGCTTGTGTTTCTAATTGAATGCCAACGAAGCCAGCTACAAAAATACCTTATGAGCTTTGGACTAATAGAAAATCAAGTTTGAAGAATCTTTATGTATGAGGATATCCAGCTGAGGCAAGGTCTTACAAGCCACATGAAGAGAAACTGGAACCTCAAACAATTAGCAATTATTTTATTGGTTAATCTGAACGATCGAGAGGTTACAAATTTTAAGATCCCAAATTAAGGTCAATTTTGAGATGGGAACTACCATGTTCTTTGAGAATATTGAGTTTGGTAGGAGAAATAAAGTTAGAAACATTGTCTTTGGGATAGAGTTGGTTTTAGTTCTGAATCTATTAGCAGTTTCATATTAAACAAGTTTAGATCCTCAATCTGACATTGTTCAAGAAGAGCAAACTCAACAACCTCAGGAACCTAAGAAACAAGATCAATTGCCTTTAAGGTGATCTACTAGAGAGAGAAGGAACATTATTTCGAATGTTTATATAGTGTTTCTTCAAGAACATGAGGAAAATAATAGTATGGTAGATGATGATTTAATCAATGTCCATCAAGTTATCGGTAGTTCTAACTTAAAAAAGTGGATTGAGACAATGGATGAAGAGTATAAATTTATACAAGGCAATAAATTGTGGGAACTAGTCCCTTTACCAGAAGGTAAGAAACTCATTGGTTGCAAATGGATATTTAAGACCAAACGAGATTCTTAAGGTAATGTGAAATAAGTATAAAGCTCATCTTGTAGCTAAAGGATATACTTAAAAGGAATGGAATGAGTATAAAGAGACCCTTTCTCTATTTTCATCAAAATACTTCTTTTAGAATAATTATGGCTCTTATTGCACATTATGATATAGAGTTTTTCATCAAATGGATTTCAAAACAACATTTCTGAATGGAGTCACTGAAGAAGCGATTTACATGAAACAACCACAAAAACTTTGTATTAGGATATCCGAACAAAATAGTTTGTAAATTGATGAAATCCATATAGGACTCAAAAAAGCATCTCGTTAGTGGTACCACAAATTTCATTAAGTGATTATCTCATTTGACTTTGAGGTGAGTCTTGTTGATGATTGTGTGTATCACAAGTTCAGTGGAAGCAAATTTATTTTTCTAGTTTTGTATATTGATGACATATTACTTGCCACTCATGATATAGGCATATTGCACGAAATCAAGAGATTTCTTTTAGAAAATTTTGAAATGAAAGATCTCGGTGGTGCTTCCTTTGTCTTAGGAATTCAAATGAATCGGGATCGTATACATGGTACTCTCGGTTTATCACAAAGGAGCTATATCGATAAAATACTTAGAAGATTTGGCATGCAAGATAGTAAACCAGGAAACACTTCGGTTGCTAAAAGAAATAAATTTAGTATCGATCTATGCCCTAAAAATAATCTTAAAATTCAAGAGATGCAGAAGGTTCCTTATGCATCTGCAATTGGGAGCCTAAATTATTCTCAAGTGTGTATGCGCTCGGATATTGCATACATTGTTGGTGTGTTAGGTAGATACCTAAGCAATCCATGTATGAAACATTGGAAAGCAACCCATGGTATTTGAAGAGAATAAAAGATTACATGCTCACTTATCAAAGATCAGATCATTTGAAGATCGTTGGATATCCTGACTCTGATTTTGTTGGATGTCAAGAAAGTATGAGATCTAATTTGGGCTACATCTATTTTTTGGTTGGTGGATCTATTTCTTGGCAAAGTGCCAAACAGACACTTATAGCATCATCAACCATAGCCGTAAGATTTATAGCTTGTTTTGAGGCATCAAACCAAGGAATTTGGCTGAGAATTTTTGTCACATGACTGCGAATTGTAAATGGTGTAGAACGACCATTAAATATATATTGTGACAAAAAATCGACTGTCTTGTACTCTAAGAAGATCAAGAGCTCCACAAAATCGAAACATATAGATATTAAGTTCCTAGTTGTAAAAGAACGGGTTTAGAGTGGATAGATTTCCATAGAACACATTGAGACGAAATAGTGGATCCTCTTACTAAGGGTATTCCACCCAAGGTCTTTCATGAGCATACTGCTCGAATGGGTGTTGCAGGGTTTAAGGATTCTATCATTTAGTGGGAGTTTGATATTTATGTTGTATTTGGTGTTATATATTCAGATACATATACATTTTCTGATCATAAATAAAGTAATCATGAGTTCATTTCACTCTGTATAATAAAGTTATTTTGGTGATCTCACTTAAGTAGAACCAGTTGAAAATCGATATGTGGAGATCACATTCATGTGGTTTTCATGTTACACATTCATAACAAGATTTATGTCATTTAGTCATATCGGATTTAATGATCATGTAAAATTTTATACGGAAAGATGTAGTGAAAGCCGCCATGATTCTATATTCGACATGGTTAATGGATGAAATTGTTTATACTCTACGGTTATAATGGTAATATTTGAGCTCATACAGTACATACATTTTTTGGGATACACATATGGTCTAATGGGAGATTGTAAGGATTTTTGGGCCATATATATAATTTGTATGGTGTCATTATATTATTAGTCAAAACTAAAGTGATCTTATATAGTAACTTATGGCTAAAAAATATAATTGTTATGAATTAAAAACCAATTCATTTTTATTTGTTGAGGGGCTAAATTAAAAATAACTAAAATTGTTTTTCTATAAATATATGGATTGTGTCCTCAATGAACATATATACATAAACAAAAGTACTTTTTGTTTCATAATTGAGAAAAAACAAAAAGTCTCTCATTGTTGGATAATTGTTCGTTGGAAGATTCAATCTGAAGTTCTTTGATATCTTCGATGGATCAAGATATGCTTTTGTAAATTAGTAAACTTTCTAAATTCTACAACTATGGTATATCATGCAGTTTTGTATTCAGGTTAAAATTAACTCACAAATAGATATTGAAATATATATTAAATTATGAAAATACTTTTAATTTTTTCAGAATTACGAAAATTTCATTGTTGTTAGATTTGGTATGAATCAGATTCCAAATCCAATCCAAATCTGAATTGTTATATATTTTAATGCAAAAAGTTAGAGTTTTGATATTTGTGGGTATCGATGTTTATTTGTATATCCAAACCACATATATCTGTGTTCTACATATTTGAATTCTAATACAAAATTAATTATACATTCGCATCCGGGTTCGAATATCCAATTTGTGTCCACCTCCAATTTTGGCTAGTTCTTCATATTCTAATTATTCGAGATTAAACTAAAATCCTGAATTGATTATTAATTTATACAACAAATTTAGAGTAATCACAACCTTCTCGTAATATTCATAATACTTCGTATTTGAAGAAGCTTCTCGTACTATTTTGATATATATAATATATATACATATATGTTCTTGGTAAATATACATCTTAATATCGAATGCGAATGCTCCCTGTATCTTATATATATATATATATATATTCGAAGAAACGAAATTTCCAGATTAAGTCTTTTGATATTTGAAATTATATTCATACACTTTTGTATCGTTTCTTATCTTGTTCTGACATGATTCCCTCCATTCCTTTTGTTTTATATTCAAAACTGAGTATTGGAGGGATTGGAAGATAGTTCCAAAACAATTGGTTAATACTCTGAGATCATCTTTAATGTTCTTTGGAATCCTTGTCTTTATATATATATATATATATATTATTTCTTTATTAGTCATTTTTGTCTGCTCTTGTTCAAAATCAAGTCATTACTTATAATGCCCCGTTTGGCCTTTGTGCTGATTTTGTTATCTTTTTGTCCGTTGTGTTGATATTCTCGGAACCATGATTGGTTACAACCATCAATACAAAATTTTCCATTATTTTTATGCATGATTTTAAAATATATTTTCTTCTTTGGAACTTACACATTTGTCCGTGTTTGATTTGAAAAAGAAAAGAACGTGTAAAACTTGATATGAAAACACATCATAGCTATTTTAGTAGTTACTGTAATAATGGTACAATATATGAACATTACATTAATCAGTCTATTCGACCTTGTTTATGTCACTATATCATTCCTTTTAAATATTTGATAAATCAATTATATGCCATTAATGTGATAAAAAAAAGATTAAGTAGATGAGTTGACATGAATGTCGTATATTTTTATCACTTAATGACTTTTATGTGCATACAGGGTTTATTTCGATGGAGGGGTAGTTAGCCAACTTGCAATTGACTATTTGAATCATTGAATTACATTATAAAAACTATGTGATGTCAAAATTATTTCATTATCACTACCAAACACTCTTCATCTATGCCTTTGTCAATGCCCATTCTTACTATGGCTGTTTCTTAGTAAATATAATGTCAAAACGTTATATTAAATAATCATGGTGTTATTTTGTAAATATGTAAAAGTTTGGTATTATAAAAAGAAAATAAAAAATAATTTTCCGACGATAATTCACTTTTCTCTAAAACAAAACTCTAGGCCCCAAAACAGAGACGAAAAACGAAGAAAGAATCGATTCTCGTTCGTGATCAAATTTACATCAAAAGTTAAAAGCAAAGGCAGTTCTCGGTATGGATACTCTAGAGGCTTCGTACGTTCAAAGTTCACATCCTACATTCATCTGTATTCACCAAAACAAGTAACTCTAAGAATCGTTCTTCGTGATTTGGTGAAATCTTGCACGATCCGTTTCTGAAATATTACTAGATCTATATCCGGATTGTTATAAAAACGCTTCCGCTACCCCACTAGCAACCTTACAATAGTACAAAGAGTCTGGTCGAATGTATTTAAGATTTGGGATCAAATTTTGGATGAAAAATTGGATAAAAACCCGTCGAAAATTCGTGACTAAGGTTCTTGCCTGAGAGTTCGACTTGATTGAACGATAGAGATGTTGACGGGCTTCATAAGATATGGCTTTGAAGTTCGATATCATGACAATTTTATCAGATGACCTTATGGTTCAACTATCGGATTTTCCTTCAAATTAGACGTATGAATCAATTATTGTTTACATGGAACGACTTGACAATTATGATGCATATAGTTCAAGAATTAGATTAATGTGTCTATAACATGAGATGTTTAGTGGAAGAAATACTTAGTTCATATATACGTCTGGACTATCCTGGAGACATGAACTTAATTGTTATTCGACTATAAGATGAATGATGAACTCAACTATATCAATAGGAACGACTTGACTACCAGATGACTATGCGATGTAAAGCTGCATGTTTAGATTATGAATTTTATGGTGATAGAATTTTTAATCAACCTACTTTATATGTTTGAGAAACGTCTTCATAACCAAGAGGCTCAACCATATAGTTATAGGTTAATGCTAATATGAACTTGGATTTCTGATGATATTATAATATTGATTAGTATGCATATTATATAGATAAAAGTCCATATATTTATGATATTCCGATGTTCATTCACTGTTGTTTATGTTTTCATGTTTAATTGTTCACAGAATTCTCGAATATATCTTCTTTGCCCCTACGTTCCATCCTCGAGATCCACAAGCTTGTTGGAGATAAATTGGAGGATTGGTGGTAAGCTACGGGAAACACCTTATTGTTAAAAGACTGTTATTATATTCCAAAATTTATTTTAAACATCATTTCCATTTCTAGATAGATGTGGTTTTAAGACAATTTCAGTGATAATATTTGCTCTATTTATCATAGTGATGATTTATGTGCGAATAGTTATCTTTAACAGGGTATCTATGTCTTACCTGATGTAAATGTTCAATCTATGAACATGCAAGTTTCTGGTCATAAAAAGAAATTTAAATGATCGTCTAAATTAGACTTTCCTTTGGCATTGTAGACTTGGTCATATCGGTGAGAAGAGAATCAACATGTAACATAAGCATGACCTTCTGGGCCATTATTATTATGAATCATATGCGACTTGTGAGTCATGTCTCACGAGTAAAATGAACAAATCTCTATTTACTGAAACTGAAGAGAGCTACGAGACTTCTAAGACTCATACATACTTATTTATGTGGATTTATGAAAGTTCAAGCTAAGGGTGGATATTCGTATTTCACCACTTTCACTAACAATTTCTCTTTGTATGCATACGGACAAGACCTTATTGTTAGAAGACTGTTATTATGTTCCGAAATTTATTTCAAAAATCATTTCTATTTCAATGTTAGACAGGCGTGGTTTTAAGATAGTTTACAGTGATAAAATTTGTTCTATTTATTATGGTGATAATTTATATGCGAATGGTTATCTTCAACAAGATATATATGTCTTACCTAATGTGAATGTTCAATACATTAACATGCATGTTTTTTATCATAAGAGAAAGTTAGATAATCATCTAAACCAGACTTTCCTTTGGTATTGTAGACTTGGTCATATCGGTGAGAAGAGAATCAATAGGTTGCATAAAGATGGTCTTTTGGGCCATTATGATTATGAATCATATGCAACTTGTGAGTCTCGTCTGACGGGTAAAATGACCAAATCTTTGTTTACTAGAACCGGAGAGTGGGAGAAACTTCTAGAACTCGTACATACTGATGTATGTGGACCTATGAAAGTTCAAGCAAAAGGTGGTTATTCGTATCTCATCACTTTCACTGATGATATATCGAGATGTGGGTTTATGTATCTTATGAACATATATACAAATTTGAAATATTCAAGAGATTTCGTAGTGAAGTGGAAAACAAACCGAAAAGAGTATTAAAGTGTTGAGGTCTGATCGAGGTAGAGAATATCTAATTCATGATTTTCTTGATCATCTAAGAAAAAATGAGATTTTTTTCACAGTGGACTTTTCTCGGGATACCTCAACATAATGGTGTATCCAAAAGGAGAAATCACACTTTATTAGATATTGTCTGATCCATGATGGGATTCATAGATCTTCCAGTAAATTTATATGATTACATTTTAGAAGCGGTGATCTATCTTTGAACAAAGTTTCCACTAAAGTCTTCTCTAAGACACCATTTGAGATATGTAAAGGACGAACCCAACCTGAAACATATAAAGGTTTGGGGTTGTCCTGCATTCGTAAAGAGACTGCAATCAGATAAGCTAGATACTAGGTCTGATAAATTTAGATTCATCGGTTATCCTAAGGAAACTATGAGATATTATTTCTACCACACTTCTGAGCACAAAGTGTTTGTGGTTAGAAATGTACCTGTCTAGAAAGGGAATTTCTTGAAGAAAGAATTCATGGTGGAGAAATAGTTCTTGATGAAATTCAAGAACCCAATGAACCAGTATAAGCTCAAGGACATCAGATGTCAAGTGCGTAGCCTTGGATGGATGATCTACTATTGAACCTAAAGGCTATCTTCAAATGTTGAAGTGAGAACACCTGTTCAAGAGCAAGTTTAAGAACATGTTCAAGAACAAGTTCAACAAGACATTCTGATGCAGGTAGGACTTGTTACACAAGCCTCTTTGAGAAGGTCTACTCGTTCTCGACATGGGTATGAAAATTTGAATCTTATGGTGCAAAGGGACGTGATCAGTCATAGAGATGACGATCCATTGAATTTTCAAGAAACTATACAAGGTCCATATTTCGAGAAATGGTGGAAAGCCATGGAATCCGAGATGGAATCTATGAAGTTCAACGAAGTATGAACTTTGGTTGATTCTTTTGTGACTTCCAGACCAAGTGGTTATAAAAGGGTTTACAAGAAGAAGATTGGAAAAGATGGACATGTAGAGACCTATAAATCCCGTCTAGTGGCCAAGGGTTATAGTTAACGTGAAAAGATTGACTATGAAGAAACGTTATCTTATGTGGCAATGCTCAAATCTGTTCAGATTCTACTTGCAATAGCTACCTACTATGACTATGAGATATCATAAATGGACATAAAAACAGTTTTCCTTACAGAGAGCTCTAGGAAGAAGTCTATATGACTCAACTTGAGGGTTTCACATTGACATCTCAAAGTGACATGGTGTGCAAGCTTCAAAGGTCCATCTATGGACTTAAGCAAACTTTTCGGAGCTGGAACAGTCGTTTTAACAAAGTAGTTGAAGAGTTCAACTTTGTTAGATGTGAAGAATCTTGTGTGTACAAAAAGGTTAGTAGGAGCTCGATTGTCGTCTTTGTGTTATATGTAGATGGCATATTACTCATAGGGAATGATATACCATATTTCAAAAGACAAAGTCATGGTTATCTTATCAGTTCTCCATGAAAGATTTAGGAGAAGCGGCCTATATTGTAGGAATAAAGATCTATACAGATAGATCAAAGAGGTTTCTTGAACTGTCTCAGTTCCAGTACATTGATAGTATCATAAGACGGTGTAACTTGGAAAATTACAAGAAAGACTATCTTCCGATAGGCACTGGAATTACTCTCTAGGGAGGATTATCCTAAGACTCGAGAATAGAGAGAATGCATGATTGAGATCCCATATGCTAGCGTAGTGGGAACCATCATGTATTCCATGACATGTGCTAGGTCTGACACTGGAAGTTGGTCAGTATCATCCTTAAGTATTTGAGAAGCACTAAGGACCAGTTTCTCATATATGGAAGTTCTAGCTAAGAGTTAGAAAGGTTTACTCATACGAGTTTCTCGACAGACAAGGATAATAGTCAATCCATTTCAAGCTATATGTTTTGGTTGAATAGAAGAGCAGTAAGTTGGAAAAGTTCCAAGCAGACTACAGTAGCCGATTCGGTCACTAAAACATAATACATAATTGCATGTAAGGTGGCTAAAGAAGCGGTTTGGATGAGAAAATTCATGGCATGGTACCGTCGATAAAGGAACATGTTCCTTTATTATGTGATAACAGTGTGGCTATAGCCCAGTCTAAGGAACCAAGGTCTCATCAGAAATCGAATTATGTCCTGCAAAAGCACCATCTTATTCCATAAATCATTGAGCAAGAGGATGTTCAAGTACAGAAAGTAGATGGAAAGGAAAATGCAGAAGATCCGTTCACGAAGGCGCTTGAGTCAAATGAGTTTGACAATCATAAGCTGAGGATCAGATTAAAAGACATGACGAGTTGGAACTAGTTGTAACGTATGTTAGATATTGTTGTAGAGACTAGAAGCGAATTATGTATTATTTTTAGATATCATTTTATTTTATATGGCATTACATTTTTATCATTTGATTATTGTTATGGGTGTATGATAGAGTCCTTGATTGAGTCTAGAAATTTGATGTTATGATAGAGATTATAATAAAAAAAAGTCAAGTTTTGGTAAGACTTAGTCTAAATTGTTCTTGTTCGTTGGATTACTAACCAAACTTTAATGATTCGAAAAGAATAACATGTATGTGATGGTTTCTATGGTGATATAAATTAGTAGATATATTTTATTAAATCACATATGTGGATGATGCACATTGAGATGTGATCACTGGTTTGGCCTAAATGGTGAGGTCTTAATGGTTAAATTACCAATAATCTATCAATAAGATTCTCCAGAGGATCCGAATGTTAGATATTTCCTTAGACTTGAGATCAACATAGCAAATGGTATTCTATTTATTATTCTTTGATTCTAGACACCTAGTATTTTTCTGTACAAGCTGGATATATATTAGGAGTAATTAGATACTTATGTAGTTAGTGATTGATCAAGATGGGAGCCGTAAACTCTTGGTATGAGTTCGAGCTCTATGTTTTCATCTATCGTAATGACTGTAACAAATCATCGGTCGAGGTTACATGAATGAATGAAGAATGGAGTTTCTTAGTTTCATTCACTAGTCGGTTATGATTGACATGAAACATAGTTGATAATCCTTAAGGCTTGACAGTAAAAACCATACCTAGGATTTATCCAGAGCTGTAAAGATGGAACGAAATACTAACATAATCTTTACCACAGTTCTTTGTGAGTCAAGTTGTTACTTGTATGAGTAAGAATGTTATTTCACACTATTTGGTCGTTGAGGAGTGTTGCTAGACACCAACATTGATTAGTTAATTAGTGAAAAAAATAATTAGATATCGGTTTAGTGATGAACCTATGAGGTCACACACTCACGAGTGTTTCGATCTTTGCTTATGATTGTAAGACAATCAGTGTGGAATGCAATTATATTTGTTTGCTAGCACCGACGAATATTATCGTACTTGATTTTATCTCTAAGGGCTGTATATCGGATGTACGAACAAGTGTATGTATGGAAATACATGTGCTTAGACTATTTGATATATAACGTTAAGGCAAGTAGGAGATTGAAAGTATAATGCCAAAAGGTATTATTAAATAGTCGTGAGATTGTTTTGTAAATATCTAAAAGTTTGGTATTAGAAAAGGGAAAAAAGAAAAATAATTTTCTGACGACATATCAACTTTCCTTGAAACAAAATCCTAGCCACCAAAAGAGAGATGAAGAACGGAGAAAGAACTGATTTCCGTTAGTAATCATATTCATATTAAAAGTTGAAAGTAAAGGCAGATCTCGATGTGGATAATATAGAGGCTTCGTACGTTCGAAGCTCACATCCTACACTCGTCTGTATTCACCAAAACATGTAACTCTAAGAATCATTGTTCGTGTTTTGATGAAACTCCATATGATCCCTTATTGAAACATGACTAAATTTATATTTGGTTTGTTATAATAACGATTTCGCTACCGTGCTAGCTTCCTTAAAAGAATGCAAAATGCTTTATTTTATTTCGATATTAATAAGGAGAAAAATAAAAAGAGAAAGAGAAAAGAAAATTACATATGAGTTTGGATGTTTATTTGCTTTTGAGGGTAAGTCAAAAGCTTGTTTAATCATAGTTTTGTAAAGCAACGCATATCCCTTGTTTGATTCTCATTTGCAACCCTTACATAGTTTGGTTCCAATAGTGTGTTAAACTACAAGTGGTAGACTAATTAGCCATATGTGGATTAGTTAGGATTAGGAATGAACAACCCTTCGTATAATAGTTGGTATCAAAATTGTAATAAAAATCCATTATATATACGTGAATGCACGATAAAATTGGGCGTTTAGCTAAATTTTTATGTTAAATATGAATTAATCTTAAATTAGTTCAAGATTTAATATTTGTTCAACACTGTATACAAAAGTTAGTAAGTCATATTTTAGCTACATAACACATCATAACATAATATATTCATGTTAATGTTTGGTTTTAGAAAATGAAGATTGCAATCAATTAATTCCATATTAGAATATTCAAATGAGACGACTTAAACTTTTATATCAAGTTAAATATGAAATTGATTATAACTAAATCCAAAAATTAACTGTGAGAATATTGAATAACACAATATAATGTTTTTATATTAAAAAAATGCATGATAGATCCTAAATTGGATTAAAGAAGACATGGGAGCATCTATTAGGTGCCCTAAATTTTTTAAATTTTTGAATTTTTTGCTTGGAGAGTATCCTTCTTTAGCCGCGCTGGATTTGAATGAAAGGCAAACATCCGACCGAACCCATCTTTTCCAAAAGCCATTGTCACTTTCCGGCTACACCCTTCGCTTTTTCCTTTTTTAAAAAGAAAATATGAAACAAACAGGGTATTAGAAATCAATGAATTCATCCTTTTATTGAACTTATTTTGTATTCTTTTCCAGAAAAGCAATATTAATGTGAAATAAGTACATAACCTTAATTAAATTTTTATTGTTTTTTTTTTTGTGGGGGAAGATTTATGTAATGCAATATACCTTTATTTTTTTGCCTATTATGGAGTACATGTATCAAAATAACTGAAATGGAATTATGACGTCGCCATGAACCCTAAAAAGGGGTTCAGATTGACTCCCCTAAAATTCAATGTTTTTCTGTCAAACACACCATATATTCATTCCTCTTTTTCACACGTTTTTTGATTGATGCTTACTCCTTTATTTTAAATGAACATTTTTTCCCCAATAGTCATTTCTCATTCTCCCTCCTTATTATAATTCAGATTCCTGTCTGACAAATCTACACGAAGCTATTAAAAAAAAATAGGGGAACAGTCCGAGAGACAGAAGAGAACAAATGATTTGAAGATATAATAAAGCCTGCCATATTAGGAGAGTGAAAGTAAGAGTGAGAGAGAGGTTCCACTAAGAATATGGATTGTGAAGAAGAAGGTTCAGAGAGAAACACAGCAGTACTAAAGCTTCAACTCTTGCCATCAAGATCCCACAGCCACACTCTCTCTCTCTCCTCACCCATTCATCCTTCACTTGCAGCTTCAGTTCCCTTCAGCTGGGAAGAACAACCCGGCAAGCCCAAACACCAATCTTCTTCTTCTTCTTCTTCTTCTTCTTCACCTTCATCAACATCGTCATCATCTTCTCCTAACAAGTCTCTGGAACTGCCTCCTAGGCTTCTGCATTTGGTGGACAAAGATGTTACCAATCTGTCTTCACCCACCACTGTCCTTGACGGACCCTACAGCATGGGGAGGTCAAGAAGATTTGAGTCTCCTTCCTTCAGGATGATGGTGTTGAGTGGTGGTGCTTGTTATGGATCTTTTAGGAGCGAGGTCTATGGCGATATAGATGAGAAGGAGGGAGAAGAAGAGAAGAAAAGTAGTGGTCCTCTGGTTCTTGCAAGGAAGAGAAGAGGATACAGAGGGAGACTTGGGTTTGTAGGGTTTTGGAGGACAAGGGCATTGAAGGGAAAAACAGAGTTTGGTGGGGGTAGTTACGTCTTCCCATCCTCTGTGGACAGAGAGAGTGAATGCAGCAGAAAGGAGGAAGAAGAAGAAGATGGAAATGGTGGCTATGGTGATGGAAGTAAAGAGAATATTAACAAGATTTATAGCAGAACATGCAGCTTCTCTTCCATGTCATCACCTTCAAAGTCTCACTTCTGGGTTTGTCTTCTGTTTTCTCTTCTTCTTTTTTTTTGGTTGGATTTGGCAAGAAACGAGAATACGAAGATTACATAACATCAAATCGATCCAAAGATTTAAACTTTAAGAAATGGTAATAACAACACCATGTTCTTAAAAGTGGTAAATGAACAATTTTTTGGTGGGTATTATGTTTGAGCAGACGACAGTGTATGAAGGACTAAAACAAGTGGTTCCATGGAAGAACAAGAAGAGAAGAACTTGAGCCAAAACCAAGACAAAGAAGAACGTGCGATTATGTAGTAATCTTTCACTGGATTGTTCCACTTCCTTTAAAATGTGTTTTGTACTTGTCTTTAGTCTCATGTTTTCACGTTTGCAGGAATCTTTATATATATATACACATATATCACACGACACATACATGGATATAACTCAGAGACTCGTAAGGTAAGGTGTAACATAAACATAAAACCTTCAAACCCATTTCTATCTAAAAAAAAAGAGGTCTAGAAGGGCAGAAGCGACGCCACAGTCCAACCCAAGAGCAAACCGGCTCCAATGAGGCTGAACCCTAATGCAAAAGCCATCACATATCCCCCAACCCCACCATGTTTGCTTCTCTGCCATCTCTTTCTAGGGTTTCTTCCTGAGATTTGCTTCTCCTTGTTCTTTATCTGCAGGTAAAGAGCTTCCAGTTGAAGAAGCTGAAACCATTGCTTATAAGCAAACAGTTGACTCGCTTGTCTGAATAAGAGTGTTATTATATGATCTTTTTCTGTATTCGCTTCTCTTGCTGCCTTCTCTGCTTCTCTCGCACGGGTTTGCGAATGGCACAATGCTTCTAGAAGCTGAGCTTTGTTTAAATCATTGCCTGTAGATTTTGGACTAACGTTCTTGCTATCTGTGCTTCTGTAACTGCATAGAGAGAAATCAGTAACATGTTAAGATTAACCTAAATGCAGAACAGAACATAGGAATACCTTTGAGATTTCTCAAACCCGTCTTCCATATTCTCAGCTTTGCCCAAAATTTCTTGTCCCCACGGCTTCTTGACAGATTCTGGGAACCCAATCTCCTGTATGGGTGTAGTACCACTTGGACTGTGAATCCTGTTGTTATGGACTTTCTGAGGAGGCGGGAGATCGCAATTTTCGATACGATCAAGCGACTTTGAAGCAACCAGAAGAGCCAGTTCATCTTCATCTGTAGTTGATCTCCACCATGGCAGGGATTTCTTGGTTGGCACCCATGGAGACTCCACCGGCTGAAAGTACATCTCTTTCAATTTCCCCTCAATGTTCGTTTCCATCATGTCGACAAATTCTTGCAATTTCTTGCATTTGATATCTTCAAAGAATGAGTTTGTAAACCCGGGATTCAGAATTTCGAGATCATCTTCCAATGAGGTGATGAACTGTGAGCCTAAAGAGCCCTTCAGCCACCATTTCGTATCAGATGAGAAATCAGAGGCATAGGAGGCATCTTCGAAACTTGTAGAAGAAAGAGTATCAACAGAAGTTTCAGGATCGAGATGTCTGGCGGAGGCAAGGGATGATTGTTGTTGGCAGCAAGCTAACTTTGGAGCTCTTTTCACATCTTCCTGAACGCAGCAACGACTGGCCATTCGTTGCCACAATGCTCTCGTTTCAGCCGCACCCATCATGGAAGCAGTCCTCTTCTGTTGCATCTGATCAATGCAAAATAACACAGCTACATGCTACGGCAGGATCATCAAAGAGGAATGAATAAACAAAGATTAAGAACAAGGGTCTATATCATATACCTGAACTCAATTCATCTTCAACCAATACGCTTGCCCCCAAGATCTCGCATCAGAACACAGGAAAATAAGACGACGTCTTGCTACTTCCGAGATTGCTTCTTGGAATATAATTAACTAATATATAAGCAAATGATGAATGATTAATTAAAAAATGAATACGTGATTAAGATAGTAAATGATTACACGCAATTAATTCAGCTAAGTCCGACATTTGCAAAAGCTATCTATTCCCACATTCCCAAGCAAATGAAAATTAAGAAACTTTCTTCCAAACCAAGACCAGTTCTCCATGACGACGAGCAAATTAATATGGTCAATAGCCACAGGTTTTGGATCTAAGTTATGTATATAATAAAACTTTTAAAGGATCTAAGAAATTTCACAGGTAAAAAAAAAACCAAGTGCTTAGAAAACATCTGTCTATCATCTTCAACAAAAACATGCCATAAAATTTCTTTCAGCTTCACATTAAGCCAACGTAAACGAAATCTGAATAGTTCTCACAGATCCCAGATATGAACAACGATCAAAACTAAATTCTAGGGCATCACTGAAATTATACGTAAATCTCGAAATATCGTACGGCGTTCAGGAAAGTTACGAACTTCCATAATCAGAAGCAAACCCATGAATCGAAACCGAACAAAATCATTCACAGAGGATGAAAAAAGAGCAGAAGAGTAGAGATTATGCCATGGATCAAACACGAAGAAGTCAATAGTACCATTCTACACCGAAGGATCAATGAACTAATGATCTTCCGACCGAAATCGTTAAGTTCATAATTGCTTTTGCTTTCGTTTGCTTTTCTGCTTTACCGTTCTCTTGCTTCCTTCGTACTCTCTCCAACTAGCGGTATTTTACAGTTTCCGTAAGCTTCTTCTGGGTTTCCAATGAGTAGCCATTGGATTTATCTACACGTGGCAGCAGAAAGGGAGATCGACGGTGTGTAACGTCTGGTCCTACTTCGTGTAGAGGATAAAGATATTTTTCATAGATTGGACCACGTCGGAAAATTCATTTAATTATATTTCAAGTCCATTTTTTTCTCATCTCTTTTAAGTCAATAATTGAATAAATTTAAACCTAAGGACTACATGTAGGTATCTTCTTTTTCTTTAGCAAACAAATATTCAAGTTCAATCCGTTACAATTTTATTTATCTATCAAGTTCGTTAACTAAGTCTTCATTTTGATCGAATTCATGTTTGTTTCATATATTTCGTTACTTTTAGACGGAGTGTGTCGCTATAATATAATGTTAGAATACTGGGTTCAAATTACGAAAAAATATATATTATGTGTAAGATATATAGACGTATATGTACATATAGAGATCATCCACGTGGAGATCGCCGGAACACGTGGCCTTAGACGAGCTCATACACTTTCTAACTGGCCGCGTGTTTGTCGGCAATCCATGAACAAAACTGCGAAAACAAACAAACGCGCGTGTAAATCACGCAGATATTAGGCCAACGCAAAAACAGGCTTATATTAAGCCCATCAAAAGCCCACCAAAAGATTAATATATTTAGTTTTTTTTCACCAGATGCATATATTTATTTAAAAGAACACATAAGAAGAGATGGTATATAATTGATATTAATAATGTAATAAGAAGTTATGTTTTGTCTTTTTTATTTATGAAAGGTTCTTAGGACAGTGATTGCTTCACTTTAAATGATGAGCATGAGCCTATAAGCTTCTCGAGCGACCTCCTCGTTCGATTCGGCGGCTTCCCGAGTTCTTTCATAAGATCAGTAAGCCTTTGTTTTTCTTCACTGAAATCTGCTGTTGGCGTCCCGAGCATCTCTTCTCTTGCTTTTATAATGTGCTCCAATAGCTCTATCGCATCTCCAATCCTGTTTGAACACGAAATAAGCAAAACAAAATGCTACGTTGAAAGAGCCACGGGAAAGACCTTGCTTACCTTCCCATGGCGTCATATGTTGCTGCTAGATTGCTGTATACACCAAGAGTGTCTGGATGAAACAACCCACATTCTTCTTCCAATATGGTTCTTGCCACGTCGAACAGCTCGGCTGCCTCACCAATTCTATACATCTGTACGCAAGCCAGTCCCATCTGGTTCACAACAATACCGAAGAAAGCTGACCGACTCTCCCCACTTGACCTTAGCTTCGTCACTGCGCTTTTGAAAAAGCTTCGAGACTCTCTGTATCTTCCCATGATGTAAAATATCAGACCCATTTGTGCTTCTATTCCTGCTACTGTAGAACGATTCGCAGGTTTTGCATCCAGTAGATTGATCGCTTGAGAAAGAAGATCTATGGCTTGTTCATGCTCGTTTAAGGATTCGTAGATTGATGACACTTGAGTTAGTCCCTTGGCTATCTCCTCAGATGATGTTCCATCAGCGGGTTTTGCATATATCTTCCGAGCATTCTCGCAACAAGATTTCGATTCTCTCAGCTTTCCTGTTGATGTAGATAAGATTAACTTGTGTGAACGAACATTCCTGGCCTAAATCACGCGTCAGAGAAACATGTATAGATCAGGAAGCCGGTTCTAGTCACCTGTCTTGTAATAGAGATCAGCGAGGCGGATGTACACCGAAGCAACGCAGGGACTGTTCTCGCCCTTTTTGGATTTGAACACCGTGAGAGCTTTCTGGTAAGAGAAGACGGCTTCTTGGAAATGACAGAGAGACAAGTAGATGTTCCCGACGCTGACATCTATAGAAGCAACCTCCTCTTCTTTGCCATTGGCAACCATGGAGATGCTGGCCAAGACGAGCTGGTCAAGGGCAGAGTCATAGTTTCCTTTAGCCTCGTAGACAAGGGCAAGTAGCCGCCGATCAGATGCTTCTTCCAGGGAAGCTGGTGAACTATGTCTATGGTGGATTTCTAGTATCTTCTTGCAGAGTCTCTCGGCTTCATCGAATTGCATTGCTTGGATATAAGTCTCAGCAATATACCTATAACGTTGGAAAAGATCTTAAATTTACAGAGGAAAAGATCTGCAAGGTTCTGCATTCCACATCATAAATTCACCTGCAAGTTTCTGCAACCTTGGGATGAAACTCTCCCAAAGTCTGCATCTGGATCCTCAATCCCGACTCGTAGCACGAAATAGAGCAGTCAATTTGACCCAGCATGGTGTAAGTATCACCGAGCTGCATACACCCGGAGAACTTGGCCAGAGCATGATCCGACCCGGTTTCAGGGTCCGTCGCCCGGATTGAGCGTTCAAGCGCCAGAACCGCATCCTCAAGCTGGCCCAGATGGGAGTAAATCGTCGCCAGGACTTGTAGACTCATGGCGAGTTCCAGACCCGTACCCGGATCCGATTTGAAGTATTCGGTTGCCCTGACGGCGTAGTCCAGGGCCTTCTTCGGGTCATTATCGGAGAACATAGTCGCACGCGCCATCTTGAGGAGAAACGGACCCATCTTCGATTGCCGAACGGACGATGACGATTCATCGCCGGTGAGACGGGTTCTACCGTTAGTCTTCTTGTTTACATCTTCGGTTGCCGAAACGGGTGGACTCGGTCGAGTTCTGACGGAGACGGGACCCGACATTGCTTAGAACTGAATGCCCGGCACCGGATTCATAGAGTTCTCTGGCGAAATACAATTAGCTTCGCCATTAAAGAACTGGGTTGGAGCTGAAAGCTTCAAACGTCACATATAGTCTCAACGAAATCATGTTAAAAGTGGTTCGCCATTAGCGATCTGGTTAATGTGTAAACACCGAAAATCTGAGAAATTTAAAGAAGTTTTCGGTAGTGCGATTGGTGGATGAATCAATGGCGGTGATGATGGAGAGAAATAGCTTGGAAGAGAAGGCTAATGATCGTTGATCTCCGCTGCTTCATCCTCATAACGAATTTTAGAAGGAAGAAAGGGAGAAAGAGAGTCACCAAATCCATCGACGCGATCTGATTCATCATAACGATGTTCTTTTGTTCTTGGGTTCTTCAATTGAAACCCTTATTAACCTTTCTGTTTTCGCTTGGATGTGACGAAAACTTGTACGGGTCCCACCTGCTCGGATGATAATTCAATTCCGTAATCCAAACATTAAAAAAAAAAAGCCAATACGACGTACTTAATTGACATCGAATTGATTCAAGAAGTCACAAGTACAATACAAATTAATGAGTTAATATCGATCACTAATCACAATTTCATTAGGAATCGTAATGTTAAATTAATTCGATAATTACTACCTAAACAATAAAGGTAAATTTTTGGCCAAACGTTCCGATTTCGCGAACCGCCGAGAGAGGTTTCTTCATCAACCGCGTTCGCCGTCTGTTCCTCTACACCTCCGTCTGTAACATCGACCGGGAAGGAGACAAATCTCTGCGTCTTCCCGGAACTTTTTCTGATCATCGTCGTCTTCCTTCGTATTCTCTCGGTAACTCTCTGCCTATTCTCCGACCCTTTTTTCTCCGTCTCGAAAATCTTAGATTTCAGTCGTTGCTTGCTTTGATTGCGACGGTATTGATTAAGGTCGATGCCTCAACTAGGGTTTACCGTATCGATTAGGGTTTTAGTCGACGCTTATTTTGTTTACCCAATAGGTATCTGTTTTATGAGTTTTCGGAAATCCTAAATCCTTAAATTAACTCCAGACGGAAAGCTCACTTTGACCTAATCCGTTGTGGATTGATGATCAGAACAATGGGTAGTGAAGAACCGAGAGATCCATTCAAAGGAGTTGACTGGAAAGCTGTTGGGACTGAGTTGCAGAAGGACCCAAGTTCCGGTGCAAAATCTGTCGTGAAGAAGCGGCTTCCGAAGAAGATCAGGCAAATTCCTGACTACTATTTCCTTCCTCGAAGGTCATGGCCTTCTGCTCTTGCTTTCTATGGATCCTGTATCCTTGGTGGCATTGGTGCTGGTATGCTGGTTGAGGGTTGGATCAACAAGAAAGTAAAAGGTATTCCCTTTTCTTTTCGACACTTTCTGCTAAGTTTTTGACCAAGTGACCCAGTCCATAACACAATAGATTCGGAATGTTATGATCCAGTGATCATTCACATTGTAGCTATGATGTTGCTGGCATAACCAATTAGAGGCATTCCTTAATCTTTTAACACCTCTTGATGCGATGACTCGTCAGGGTTTGTGATTAACAGCTCAATGATAATGTACATTCGAGTTTTTGTATGCATATATAGTGGAGATAAGCCTCAGAAAGCACTCAGGCTGAGAAGTTGCAACTTCGTTTGGGGGGCTTATTTGATTTTGGCTTGTAGGATTATCGCCCATAGTTCACCATTGGGTTCTTGAATAGTAGTAGTAGGCTAATGCATGATTTGGTTGGATTTTTTCAGAGGACGGAGGAGTCATATGGGAGTTCGACAAGTGAGGAATTCATATTTCGATTCCTTTCTCCGCTTTGTATTAGCTCCTGAGCCAATGTGGTTCAAATTTTCCAAATGAAGGGAGTTTCCTTCTTCTTCTTGTTCTTGTTTTTGAATGATTTAAGCGCGTGCTTGAACCAATCTGAAGAGAGTTTCCTTCTCTCATGACTTGGTGTTTGTTTGGTTTTGTAGTTTCTTAAAGTTATGTGTATGTAGAACTGTTTTCTAAATGCTTTTATCGATTTTAGCCCTTGATTCTAATTTAGAGTTATTTGGTACATGATTTGGTACCATTTATAATATTATTCCTCGAATATAACATCTGAGGGGTTTTCTTTTGTGCGTGTGCAATAAGTGATGAAATTTCTATTGTCCAAAGACAGGAAAAATGAATACGCGAGTGGCATATGTGTAAATAAATGAAAAACAAGGGCTGTTTTACATCAGTACATGATACAATGCTTGAATTCTCTCTACAACCGCCAAAACAGAATTCACAGTACAGTAGACGCACCTTTTTTGCCATGCTCTTCGTCTCCCAGCCAAATCTGCAATATTCTCTCTCTTTCAAACACGCACACTAGAATTCTCCACAGATTTTCTCTTCCATAACTGTTTTCATCTTCGTTTCCTCTGGAGCCAGACAGCGAACGAGAAAGGTATGGATCAATCTACTTGTGTGTTTTAGCTTGTGTTCTACCTCTTTGATTAGGTTTCTCTGTATGGATTGTGTTTTCTGATGTCATTTCGACTTTTGCAAGATGCCTAAGAGCCTTTTGGATCTTCTCAACGATGAACCAGAGAATATGGAGATTCTGGAAACTCCCTCTCCAGTTATTGACGATGGAGGCAACGAAACTATGCCCGAAATTTTGGATGAGAAGGTGCCAATTCATTCGGAGAACGGATCAGAACTGAGAGATTTTTCCTACGGAGATGCAGAACTCTTCGTTTATGAAGTAAGTGCTGTTAGCTCCCCGGTTGAATATAAACTCGCAGATAACCAAAAATCTGAAAACAAAAATGTTGATCCAACTGGAAAGCCGTTGGAGTTTATTGTATATGACAATTTGGAGTTCGGCCAGGATTTTCTGGAACTCCAAGGACAAGCTCGTCCACTGTGCACCATAAAAGACTGCAAACTTTTGGTCCCCGATAGTAAAATTTCGGATGAAAATGTAGAAAAATCAGAGATTGATTCTCCTTCTTTGGATGAGATTTGGAACAATGTGAACAGTTCAAAGGCAGAGGAACCGAAGCAGACTGAGGTTTATCCTGCTGCAGTGACACCGAAAGAGAAGCATGCTAGTGCGCCAGTTGCTGAGCGTATTAAGGATATAGTGGCTATGGGAAAGACCACGATCTTGAAGCCCTCTCCTAGTGTTGGAATCAGTATGGAACACTTAAACAATGATGGTTCTACTATCGTAACCAGCTTGTCGCCTGGGATCAGAGGAAGCATCGGTCTGAGTTTGGAGATGATGGAAGAAGCTTGGGATAGACTGAAAAAGTCTTTCGTTTATTTCAAGGGTAAACCTGTTGGAACACTCGCAGCCATGGATCCAAGTGCTGAAGCTTTAAATTACAATCAGGTAAATAGGCTTTCCTCTTTTGTTCTTTTGGCTGCTCACTATATTTGCTGCTGGCTTTAGCGTGGTAATCAGGGACATGTTTGTTATGTTCAGTGTTGTTGTAGTTTATTGATGTCCAGGAATGATATTTGGTTATAGCCTGCTGTATCTCAGTTTACCTATAAATAGATAGCTCTAGCTAATAATGACCACTAGAACGTCTGAGGAAGAATAGATTTGATTTTTCCTCTTTGCTCTGTCTTAAAATCCATAATGTTGTTGGGTTCTTGTTTGAGGATGCTTTTATCTCAAGCTATTTCGTATGTCTTCATATTTTGTGGGAGAGTAGAGAGATGAGAAATTTATCAGCACCTGGTATAAATCGCATAAACTCTATAAGCGATTATTGTGTGTTCAGGTTTTTGTGAGAGACTTTGTCCCAAGCGGTTTAGCGTGCCTAATGCGGGATCCTCCAGAAACTGAGATTGTTAAGAATTTTCTCTTGAAGACGCTCCACCTCCAAGGATGGGAGAAAAGGATAGATAAATTCACTCTTGGGGAAGGCGTCCTGCCTGCCAGCTTTAAGGTGCTTTATGACTCACACCGTCAGAAAGAAACATTGGTTGCTGATTTTGGTGAAAGCGCAATAGGAAGGGTAGCGCCGGTTGATTCAGGATTCTGGTGGATTATACTACTGAGAACATACACCAAAGTCACACATGATCATGCTCTGGAGGAGCTCCCTGAGGTTCAAAGAGGAATTAAGCTCATACTGGACCTTTGCCTCTCTGATGGTTTTGATACCTTTCCTACTCTATTATGCGCTGATGGTTGTAGTATGATCGACAGGAGGATGGTAAACATCCCTGCTTTTGCCATCTTAATTTGTATACATCTTCTTGCTAAGATTGTAGTTCCATGTATTCTTTTTTTTGTTCCTTTTAGCTTGAATATTACTTTGATAAGTTCCTGGATTTTCGAATACCACAAATTGATTTTGCAGGGAATATATGGGTACCCGATTGAGATTCAGGCACTATTCTATTTCGCACTCAGGTGTGCAAGGCAAATGATAAAACCAGAGCGTGATGCAAAAGAGCTGATTGAACGTATTGACAAGAGGATTTCAGCTCTCAGCTATCACATCCAAGAATACTATTGGCTTGACTTTGCACAGCTCAACCATATTTATCGCTACAAAACAGAGGAGTACTCCCACACGGCTGTCAACAAGTTCAATGTCATCCCTGATTCTATTCCAGATTGGTTGTTCGAGTTCATGCCTTCAAGGGGAGGGTATCTGATTGGCAATGTCAGCCCAGCTCGGATGGACTTCAGATGGTTCTTGGTCGGTAACTGCATTGCCATTTTGAGCTCTCTGGTTACTGATACACAAGCCACAGCCATTATGGATCTGATCGAAGAGCGTTGGGAAGATCTGATAGGCGATATGCCCCTGAAGATCGTGTACCCTGCGTTAGAGGGTCACGAATGGAGAATCGTTACAGGATTTGATCCAAAGAACACACGGTGGAGCTACCATAACGGAGGATCTTGGCCAGGTGAATAAGTGAATTTAGTGTTGGTATCGACGGAGGATAGTAACTCGCTGATATGATGTATATTTTGGGTGTAGTTCTACTGTGGCTGCTGACAGCCGCGTGTATAAAGACGGGGAGGCCTCATATGGCGAAACGAGCTATAGAACAGGTGGAGCAAAGGCTGTCGAAGGATGGGTGGCCAGAGTACTACGACGGTAAAGCTGGAAGATATGTAGGGACACAAGCGAGGAAATACCAGACGTGGAGCATCTCAGGCTACTTGGTCGCCAGGATGATGATAGAGAAGGGAAACAAGCGAGGAAATACCAGACGTGGAGCATCTCAGGCTACTTGGTCGCCAGGATGATGATAGAGAACCCTGCCAATTTGCTTGGCATCTCTCTGGAAGAGGATAAGAAGACTGCCCGTCCCAAACACACCCGTTCCGTCTCCTTCTGACCAGGTACGTCTCCCAAACCAAAAGTCATATTTTTGTCGGATTCTTGTCATGGTTAAGTCTGCTGAAGGGACCTGGACTCACTCCTCCGCTAGTGACGACTTTATATGTTTTCAACCATTTGCATCTATGATTGGTAAGTAACTCGTGCTTTTCTGAAAAGACCTATAACACATTATCACAAGTTTTGTCTTTATTAGAATCGTATGTTGATCTTTTAGATTTCTTCTACTATAATCCATGTGGTGTGATGGAGTGTTACGAGGTTTGGTGAGAGTATATATAATATAATAAAGTAAATGTATTGCATAACATGGAAATATTTTATCATGTTGTGTTGTAGATAGAGAGAAGAGGGGCGGAAACCAGAAAGTATATTTTTTCGTGCTAAACCCTGATTACAGGATAAATAGTCTATTCTTTAGATAGGATGAAGATTGGGAGTTGACCAAATTATAGATAGGCCTGAGGAATCGTGTGTTGTGGCTTTAAACTATAACACGACAATGTGATGCCAAAATAAATTAGAAAAAAAGAACAATCACGATATCGTATAATTCCCTCGATAGCTTATAAGTAAAGACATCAATGGGATACCAAAAGGAAACAAACAAAAGGAAAATATTTCCCAACCACAAAAAAAAAAGGTTGAAAACAAGAAACCCACGTAGAAGCAAAGTGGAGATTCTCCTTTGTAATTTAGTAGACGAAAAAGTTAAAAACTCGGAAGCTTTATATAGCTTAAATGGAAGGTGATTCCAGTAAGTAATCCAGTGGAATTCATATATATGGTTGTAACATCATAATCTAATTGCATAAAGAAAGTGTTAGTTCATGCCTTGCTTTCATGCTTGTAAGTCATATTATACACGTGAAGATATTAATCCCATAAATTCTCTAATTACGTCAGGCCCACCTCTCTCCCAGAGGACGTCCGATTCTCCCGTTACTTGGATCCAACGCACCATACCACCACCACCACCCAACACGCCGCCTCCTTTTTTATCTTTATTTTATATACATCCATACAATACAAGCATTTATTGTTTCATTTTAATATTATACGCACATCCACATATATATATACACGCTTGCATTCGCCCCTTTTTTTTTTATAAAATTTATAGAACGGCACACGATCATTTAGTATATGGATTGACGAACAATAAGAATAAAAGGAGTTCCGGATGCAATAAAAAATGGATTGACGAACAATAAGAATAAAAGGAGTTCCGGATGCAATAAAAATAAGGTGTTTAAACATTTAATGGATTCATGAAAAAATTAATGGCCAATAAGATATATATATATATATATGCAATAACAGCATCAACTATATATTATTTTTAATGAGAAACAACAATGTATATGCCGACAAAAGAAACGATTTATATAATCAAATCAAGGCAATATCCGAAAGGAACTGTGGAGAATCTAAATATTATTCGCAAAATGTCATTTCGTGACGACACAGCAATCACTTCCCGAAACGTGTCAACATTATAGAGCAGGACAAGGTAGACCATAACAGTTGAATCCTAATCGATCCTAAAAAATGTGGGTCCCACCCACTCATTCTTTTGTCACCTCTTCCCCTAATATATATATATATATACACATTATAAAAAGAAGATAAAAAGGAATGGTGCGTATAAAATGATACAAAACCTTTCATATTTTATGCACACCCATTTTTTTTTCCATGCCTTTTCTTCTTTCTCTCAAACACACGCATATGTTTCAAAATAACATGTATAATTTTTATATTTTACACAGTTTTCTACAAAATATCCATATTTTTTTTATTTTGTGTATAATGACCTTATATTATAAGTTTGTGAAAATACTTCTATAAAGGATTAGATAATATGAATGATTAAAATGACCCCAGTGATTTTACTTAGTCTAAAACTTTAAAAAATAAGATGGAACACCACATAATTTTATTTAAAATTGGACTAGTTTAACGTTTTCCCATTCTAAAACCAAAGAAATACATAATAAAACGTAAAATGTTGAATTTGGATTACCGTCCAATTACTCATCAAACTATTATAATTAAATAAATGATCATTTTTCTTCCGTGATAACATTTCAAATATCGAGGAATGTATATACCTTATGACATGACCTCTTGCTCTAGTAATGGTCACGCTAAAAGTATATAATTAATAAAACAAGTTAAAAAAAAAGAAAGAAGAAGAAATAAAATAGAAAGGAAAATGAGTAACAAAGAGCTTTTTCCACGAGGAGGTCAAAAGGAGAGACCCACACACACCCACTGTCCATTGCCTCTTTATTCCACCCACAATTTTTATAATAATACATAAAATTACCGTTATTATTTTTTCTACTGTGGACATAATTGTACCATAAAATTGTTTAATCATCATTTATTGTCAAGGTGTAAAGAGTTTTTTATAATTCTTTTAAAATGAGATTGGTGACTCGGATTTGAATACAATTTTAAGAGTGTGAAATCGTACTAATCTTTTTGAAATCGTTTATCGCGAGACTATTAATTGTTTTCTCTTATCGTTGTCATGTTTTTTTTATATTTTAAAACTCTTTTACTTTTTAATATACATTTTATGTTTTATAGTAAAATGCATAGATTTATAGAAGAACCTCATTGGTTTTTATTATGTATTGTGAAAAAAAAGTGGATCAGTGTCACAATTTATAACTTCTTTTTATAATTTTTTGTTGTTGTAAAATACAAACATTAAATGTTATTATGTATATGCTAGATGGTTAAGTAGACCATGCAAGAGGCATTATATATCCTAAGATTTAAATCGTTCATATATATATATATATATATATTAAAGTCGACCTAGACATCCGATTAGTCAGAAAAATGCAAAATCGGTCATATTAGACGGTCGGAACAAAATCGATGAGCAATATTTTGGTGTTATCTCTCTTACCCTATGGCTCCATTTGTCTCCTCCAACGTTCTGTTTTGTCTTCTGAGCATCTCCATTTGCCTCCCCTCCTCGGCTGCGTTTTGTTCGTTATCTTCGTATTTGTTCGCCATTAGAAACCTCTAGAGATTCTTGAATCACAACTGTTTTGTATTTCATCAATCCCGCAAAACCATGATTTGAGATCAATGATTTAGAGATAATATCTTTATTAACACCCACATATAAATTTCTTCGACATCTTAAAAACCTACAATATTCTGAGATAACTATATGAAAAATGACTTATTCCTCATCTTTTTATACATATTAAATACAATATAAACAGAGAATAGTAATGGTCGAGGAGCAAATACACTGCAATATGAGAACGAAAGGAAGAAGGTTTGACCTTAAGCCTTACCTCACATTCCATGTCCATATACTAAAGAAATACTCTCCATATTCATGTGATAGACTATAAAATTAGAGGTTTTTTTCGTTAGTGAAAGATAGATTATTGTACGACTTTATATTTTCTATATATGACATTTTGTTTATTTATATTACACATTTTTTGTTATATTGTATAATTTTAAAAATTATATTGAAACGAATGTCACTCTACCAATTAATCGTCGAATAGTTTTACTAATAGTTAGGTGTTGTTGGACCGTCCTATCGATTAACGATTTTTACAATCTTAATATATATATACCAATTAATAACTAAAAAGATATGATGCCTCAATTATCAAGATCAAATTCATCTCAACATTAATAATCACATGGAAAGTTTGTCACATAAATTATCTGACGTATTTGTATTATATGAAAGCTAATATAAAATATATGGAAATTCATGAAACATACGGACATATTTTTAAAAGAATACACATGATATGATGGTCTAATGGTACTGTGTTATGCTTTGTACCTAAAGAAATAATAAATTAAAGGCATAATTATAGTCTTTAAAAGAAAAGAAATAAGTCGCAAAAAATAGAAGCGAGGAAGATAGTCAAAACAAACACACCACTCAATGCCCATAAAAGTGAAACCCAACACTTCTAAAGCTTTTGAGCCTAAAGACATTCTCTTTCTCTCTCTCTCTATCTCTCTTTCTGAAGTCATCTCTTTTGCAGAAGAGGTCAGTGGATCTTCTTCCCTTTCTCCATCTCTTTGTTTCTTCTGCAATTACTTTCTCTTTTTGTTCCTTTCGCTTTTTTTGTTCTCTCTTTTTAATTTTTCTTTGCTTTTGAGTTTCTGGGTTTATTAGGGCTTTCACTTTTTCGGTTTATATCTCTTCACCTTTTTTTTTGAAGTTTTTGTTTTTTTAATTTAATCTAATCCTTTTGGTGATCGATTCTTCAAACTTTTTTAAAAAATTTCTTCATGAAAAAATAGTTGGTCACTTTTTTATTAGCTTTATGCATGAGAAAGTGATTACTGTTCTGATTAGCTTAGATCTTTTATGCTTTGATTAATCTAACTCTGAGTTTCTTCTTTTTGGGTCTTTTTCCGTTCTTCGTGAATTTTCTTCAACACCATAATTATACACACACACAATATATATATATACAAGAGAAAAAAGGCAGCCTATACGTATGCCTTTGTTATCTTTAATATTCCTGTGATCTTTTCTTTATTCTTTTAACAAAATTTTTATACATATCGTCGATCGGTTATTCAATCATATCTTTGTTAGATTTCCTTTTCCAAAGCTGGATTCGGAATCAGAGCTAACAGATTATATATGAAATCGACAAATATTTTGATTGTTTCAACGGGAATCTTCTTATTGTGTTATTGGGTTCTATGTGTTGATCATAAATAGTTCTTCAAGTTCTTATGAGGGTTTTGATCGTAATGAATTTATTAGGAACTTTATTAACCAAAGAGAGTAAAGTTGACACACATGGATCATTACCATCATCAGTATCATCAGCAAGTGGGTTTTAATAATAATAGTAATATTATCACATCGCCATCACCAACAAGAACAACAAGAACTTCAGCACCATTGTTGGATCAGAAGAAGATTACAAGGCCACAAGAGCCGCTAAACTGTCCAAGATGCAACTCCACAAACACCAAGTTTTGTTATTACAACAATTACAGTCTCACACAGCCAAGGTACTTGTGCAAGACTTGTCGTAGATACTGGACTGAAGGTGGTTCTCTCCGCAATGTTCCGGTAGGCGGCGGCTCTAGGAAGACCAAGAAGCTTCCACAAACATCATCTTCTACTTCTTCTCCATCGACTTCAGTGGCCAAGATCCTCCCTGATCTTAATCCTCCATTTCTCTTCTCTTCATCGTCATCGTCATCGTCATCGACCCACCTCCCAAACCCTAGCAAGAATGTTGACCACCATGACCTCAACCTCCCCTTCTCCGGTGCCATGCACGGTACGCGCGGACAGGGGCATTTCGGTCATTTGAACGTAGCTCTCAGCTCGTCGTCCTCAGGGGTGCAGAACTATGTTTTCGGTCCGGGTCTTGGACCGAACACGGGTATGATCCAGTTTCACCAAGATGATGATAACAAAGGAGGTGTCGGGTTTTCAATGAATGGGTTCGAGGAGATTAGTTACAATGTTGATAATGGGGGAGGTAGGGTCATGTTTCCTTACGGAGACATCAAACAGACCACAACCACGACGACAACAAGTCATGATGGTCACGCTCAAGATCATCATAATCATGATATCCAGAAACATGATGTTACTAACAAGAGACAAGGTGGTTCAAGTAATGAACTTTGGAATGGGATTATCTTAAGTGGTGGACCGACGTGGTGATTATGATGAATAATCAAAAAACAGTTACCAACTTTATAAAATAATAAGATTTTGGAATATCAGAGGCGGAAGAGACGCATCGGGAGCATCATTGGTTCCCACTTTTTCCTATTCCCTTTCTTGTCTTTGTCTCACGGAGCCACTTGTGTTCTCTTTTACCTTAATTGTTTAGGACCATTTAACATGCATGTATTATGTACATTGCTATATGTATGTATTATATATGTCCACTTCCCTTGTTTTTTTTTTTGTTATTATTATTTCCTTTGCGGGTGCTTTTGGAAGACTAAAGTTTATATTGGGTTGGTTTCAAAATGGTTGTATTTCTTTTTTGAGTTTTTTTGGGTACCTGGTTTTTGTGTGTTGGGAAGAACAATTTGTGAAATATGAAGGGCCGAGGTTGTGTATTCATGAATTTTTCCATCACTAATATAAGCTTATGGTTTTTCTCTATTTTCATGCATGTATTTATCGGTATATTGGTAGATTTTTTTTTTCAAATCATATATATATATTATACATAACCCACATATGTATTAATTGTTGAATTAATAGAAAAATATGACGTAATAAATTCCTACAAATTTATGCATAACTTGATTGAGACGACATAGTACAAGAATGACTCTGAAAGTCGCACAAAAAATACTTAAAATTTTTTTGGGATGATTTGAGATGACTACACATCGCGGAATTTATTTAATATAATTTTTGTGAGGGACAAAAAAATACTAAATTATTAAGATGTGGATTATCTCCAAATGCACCTGGATCGAGGAAGAAACCAAGTCTAATTTGGAAACTGGGAAGACTATCTGTCCATATGAAAATGCTATTATATAATATGATGTGATTTGTATTAATTTAGAAGGACAGTGTACCTGCTCCAACTATAGACTATTCCCATATATAACCCATTTCTTAATTATTACCTACTGAGATTCTTGGAATAATTAATTAACTCCAATATCCATTTTATTGGTAGTAAGAAGATGAACGGAGAACTTCAAAAATATCTTCGTAGGTTAAAATATTTTAAATATATCTTTAAAAAAAAAAAATTAATTTCAAAAATATTTTTATAAATATTGATATTTCCAAAATATCCTTACGACCCAATTCGACCCAATGATCCAGTTTGATTCTGTGACCCTTGTCTCTCTGCGACCTTTGTTTCTCTGCGATCTTTGGACCCCTGTGACCTTTGTCCCTCTTCGACCTTTATTCCTCTATGATCCTTAGACCCCTGCGACCCTTGTCCCTCTGCGACCCTTGTTCCTCTGCGACCCTTGGACCCCTGCGACCCTTGTCTTTCTGCGACCCTTGGACCCCTGCGATACTAATTTATTATTTACAAATTATTTACAAATAATATGAATAAAATTTTGAAAATACAGCTCAAATCAAAATATGTTGGACCCGTGCGATCCTTCCGACCATTGCGACCCTTCCCACCATTTCGACCTTTTCGCCTAGTCTTTTCAATGTCAGACTACTGCTTTTTCCAGGTTCTAGCTATGCTTTTTATTTTACCAATGCCACATTGAAGACCTATATTAAAGGTTCTTTAATGTGGTCAATACATGCACCTTGGTCATTCTTTGTATTTATTGTCTTTCTGGAATTTTAGGAGTCCATTTATTTTTCGTTATAAATAGAGGAGGAAAAACCGAAAAGCTACAACAAGCACCAAATCATCTATTGTTTCGAGTCTTTCATTCTCTCAAAAGGGCGATTTCTAACATCTAACCCTAAATTCTCTGAAAAATCCTTGTTACCTTGTGACCGTTAAGGTCACATGGTCGACCCATGACATTGTGCTGTCTATTTGTTACTCAATGTCTTGGTAATCGTCGGACTCAGTCTGTATGCAGATACACACAAGTACTTACAACTTGGATGGAGGACTTTGTGATGTATCTACACTACATAAGGTCTTGGTAATCGGCGGACTCAGACATCAAACTGTATCCGCGTTACCTAAGGTCACGGTTTTAGGTCATTTGCTATCGTGGAACTCACCATACACGATTCAAAGCCCGAAATGTCAATGGAGCATTTCGTGAAGCTTGGAGAAGTCACACACGACTCTTCTTACGGGGAAGGGCTCCGATGTGTCTTTAAACTTCGGCAAATTTGACCTTTTTTTCTTTCCTTTTTTTCTCGAACTTCTATTTGCCTTTTTCTTCTTCTTCAACTTTTTTCTTTCCTTTTTTTTAACCCTTGTGACCTTTGAGACCTTATGTAACCTTATGTAACCTTTGTGACCTTTGTAACCTTTGAGACCTTATGTAATCAATATTTAAACGTTGAAAATGTCTTATTTTGCATCTATTGTTCGTAAGAATGACCCAATATGACCCGTTATACGACGCTCAATCGGATTAAATTATAATCAGGTTTAAACGGGTACGACTCATGCGACCACACATAACCCTTGCACGACTCATGCGACCCAATATGATCACATATGACCCATAGACGACTCATGCGACCAAATATGACCCTTAGACGTCTAATGCGAACACATAAGACCCTTGTACGACTCATGCCACCCTATATGACCACATATGACCCATGGACGACTCATCCTTTTCCCGACCCTTGTATCCCTTCGACCCTTTGTCACCTGCGACCCTTGGACCCTCTGCGACCCTTTGTCCCCTGCGACCCTTGGACCCTTTGCGACCCTTTGTCCCCTGCGACCCTTGGACCCTTTGACCCTTGGACTGCGACCCTTTGTCCCCTGCGACCCTTGGACCCTCTGCGACCCTTTGTCCATTGCGACCCTTGGACCCTCTGCGACCCTTTGTACTCTAATAGTAAATCCACAAAAACATCGATATTAACAAGTATATACATTCTATTGAATAATGGTAAAAAAACCAGCAAAAAACAAACATGAATTTTGTTGTTCAAATGATGTTCAACCAAATACAAAAACCAATCAAATACAACGGAATTCAATCTATGAAGATTATAGGGGCAAGCAGTAGACAAGGTACATTATCGACAACAATGTCCAGTTCGACTTTGAGGGTACAACCGACGTTAAAGCCATTATCTTGACAAAACTTTTTCCAACCCCTGGTGATGCTAGCGCCATTGCGTTTCACGGGCCTTAGATGTGCCTCCCAAACGTCTGTGTAATTGGTTGTCAGATCAACCTTACTTCGTCTACCGCAAAGACCATTCGACCTCGCAAACTCTATCGGAAGTGTCTGCGATAATCGAATAAATTTACAACAACGTCAAACTAATGCATATACGACCAGATTTGATGAATCGAATAAATCGGTTTGAGTTCACTTACCACTGCATCTACGGCCAGATTTGAACGCGTGACTGGTACCGTGAAAATCCTCTCTTCAGAAGAAGATGACCCTGACATCAAATCGCCGTCACCAGTCGTTTGCATTTTCGGCAATATGATGATGATGATGAGAGTTAGAGAGAAAGTGTCGTTATTAGAAAAAAGTAAACGCCTGGAATACGAAAAGACATGACCCTGACATCGAATCGCCGTCAGATGGAATTCGAAAAGTTTTCAATATGATGATGATGATGATGAGAGTTAGAGAGAGAGTGTCGTTATTAGAAAAAAGGAAACGGCTGGAATACGAATCGCCGTCAGATGGATGATAAAATGATAAAAACCAATCAAACAATACATTTACAACGTCAAACTAATTAATTCCAAATTAGAGTCGCATGAGTCGCATGGTCGAATATATTGATGAATAGATGCGAACTCGACGAATTTACGGGTTTAAGATGATAAAATGACAAAACCAATCAAACAATACATTTACAACGTCAAATTAATTAATTCCAAATGAGGGTCGCATGGGTCGCATGGGTTGCATAGTCGAATATATTGATGAATATATGCGAACTCGGCGAATTTACGGATTTAAGATGATAAAATGAAAAAAACCAATCAAACAATACATTTACAACGTCAATCAACGGTTAAAACAGATTATGACCCATGTGTACCTAGTTGAGTTGTGTATAACCAATGCCTGTGTTTCAAAAGTGATAGTAGTGTTTTAAGAACTCGGCGGATGATTAAACAATACATTTAACATTTTCTTCAAATGTCGATATTATTTATATTATTATCTATATTGATTCTAAATTAGACATATACAACTCAAATATATTG
>CM071867.1:22479710-22505295 GCA_036759665.1 Gynandropsis gynandra
AAAAAGAAAAAGAAAAAAAAAGAAAAAGAAAGGAAGAAGCTCGGAAAGAAAGAAACAAGTATCCTCGGTTGACCTAGGTTTAGCATAGTCTGAAGTCTTTTCTGGTGGAGGGAGTTACGGTAGTGTGTCTAGTCTCCTTTGATTTACTTTCTTATGGGTAACCGTGGTGGACCTAGGATTAAGGCTGAAAACTCGATTAGGCCGAATTTGCTCTCGATTTGCTAGTTGATCGGTTAGGTTCGCTTTAGCGGTATTTCTAGGAGAAGGGGGATTCTCGTATTTTCATACCCCATGTATTCCACGTTTACGTTTGCTTAGGGACAAGCAAACATTCAAGTCTGGGGGATTTTGATCATCTCGTTTTCATACGTATTTCTTGCACGATTTAGGAGACGTTTTTGATACATATGTGATGTTTTACGTATGATTCTGTATCCGTTTTACTTGCTTTCGTGCTTTTTATGTTCTTACAGGTTTTTACGTGTATTTGGACTATTTTGGAGCTAAAGGAACATGCACGGAGCTAAGGAGCAACTTTGGGGATCATCACGGGACAAACGGGACGAGATTGAGCATGGAAAAGCCTCACCCGGTCGGGCACAACCCTTGCACGATCGGGCAAAACCTACGGCCAATTGTGTGGACCATTTAGCACGACTCGGGCAAGCATTTAGGACCATTTTGCCTTGTGCCCGAGCGGGCACACATGCCATGCCCGATCGGGCACCATTCCAGCACCACAGGACGCGCACGAACAGCCCTAGCCGCACCCGATCGGGTACACTCGCTACCCGAGCGGGTAGCGGCCCGAAACTGCTCAAAACTTAAGTAAACTTAACTTAAAACATAAGGGAACTCGTGGGGCAATTAGGGCAACAATTGGACCGACTTAGGAGGCTTAAAAGGAGGCAAAAAGACGCCGTTACAGCAAGCATACAGAGGAGAAGAATTCAGCGAAGTTAGAGCAGATTCTTGCGAGGAGATAAGCGAGGAGCATTGGAGATCAAGCAGCACCACTTCGGTTTTGTTTGGTTTTTATGTTCCTTAGACTTTCTACTATGTTTATGTTTCTTTACAGACGCATGAGCGAGTAGTTTGTTTGTTCTAGGAGAAGGGATTAGCCCTTGGCTATCCCGAGACCTCTTTTGATCTATTTTGAATGCATCTTCCCGTTTTAGTTTATCTATTCTCTGTCTGAGTGCTTAAATTTACTTGTGTTATGCTGATCACGTAGATACATGTGTTAGGGGTTAGGAGAAGGACCGAAAGGAGAATTCTAGTCCTAGAAAGTCAGGTTTAGAACAACCGAGGTTAGGCCACGAAAGTAGGGTAGCAACGGTTGAGGGTGAACGGGCGAATCACAGAGTTTATGGGTTTAGTTCATGGTGTCAGCCACGAAAGTAGGGGGCAGCTTGTCTAGATCACGTGTCTATGCCTTGAGAGAGGGTAGATATCATGTTAGGATCGTCCGCCTTAGATAGCTTTAACTGGGATTGCATGATAGATAGGTTGATCGTGTGTTTCGGTAGTCTTGTGGTGAAACCGGATTCCTAGGACGTTTGTCTCATCGTTAGAACCCAAGTAGTTTAGTTTACTTTCAGTATTTTATTCTTCATCACCACTCTTTCGTTAGCAAGTTTGATTCGTAGTTCGGGTTTAGGTAGTGTTGCGTAGTCTCTGTGGGATCGACACCTAAATACTACACACGTGTCGTGCACTTGCGGGTAGATTAGGTTATATTTAACTCTGATACGCATCAAGTTTTTGGCGCCGTTGCCGGGGACTATTGTCAACGCGTCTTAGATTCGAACCTAGAGTCCTTCTTGCTTTGTTTTTATTTTTGTTTTCTTTTCTTTCGTTCCTTCTACGTAAATTGTTCTTTGTTTGTCCTTTGCAGAATTTTCAGGTCGACAAGAGATGGATAATCAGAACGGCAATGGACAGATGCAATTACAGGCTCCTCCACCACGTCGTCTAAGGGATTACGTGGTGCCGAACATGAACAACGTGCAAACGGCCATAAGGATGCCTGCTGTTGCAAGAGAGCAATTCGAGATTAAGCCAGCAATGATAAATATGCTTTATCAGAAGCAATTCATGGGTGGAAACCATGAGGATCCACATCAGCACCTCAGAGATTTCCTCGAACTTTCAGGTACGTTCAAAATTCATGGAGTCTCTGAGGATGCAATCTTGCTGCGTCTTTTCCCTTTTTCAATTGGGGGAAAAGCGAAAGCTTGGTTGCAATCACTCCCCGCGGGATCTATCACCACATGGGATCAGCTCTGCACATTGTTCCTATCACGCTTCTTTCCTCCGAGTAAGACAATTCAGATGAGGGGGGAAATCACAACATTCAGATGCAGAGATGGAGAGACTATGTTTGAGGCGTGGGGTAGATTCAAAGATCTTCTACAGTTATGTCCACACCATGGACTTGAGCAGTGGTACGTTATCCAAACTTTTTATAATGGAATTTCAGATGAGCACCGCATGAGGTTGGATAACGCTGCCAGAGGATCATTCATGGATCTGAGCGTCGAGGAGGCATTTGAGCTGATTGATAACCTCGCCATGAACCACACCATGTGGTCCACTCCAAGAGGTATGCCTAATAGCACTCGTCGTTTATATGAGCCTAACCAGAATAGAGCCATGGGTAATGCAGCGAATGCTATGTACTGTGCGAATTGCGGAGATACGGACCATGTAGCGTATCAATGCACAGTACATGAGGATTACGAACAGATGTATTATGCCCAGCAGCAAGGCAACACGCAATTCGGGAACACCTACAACCCGAATTGGAGGAATCACCCGAACTTGTCATATCGAACGACTCAACCGGTGAAGTATTCGGGGTTTCCACCAAGGCAGAATAATTTCCAGCAAAACAACCAACAACTCCAGCAAGCACAGCAAGCTCCGCAAGCCCCTCAACCTCTCAAGCACCTTCATCAAACTTTGAGGCAGTGATGCTTGAATTTGTCAAGGATCACAAGGAGCAACAATCGATTCAGACCAAATTCAACGCAGATGTGGGGACAGCGATTAGTGAGCTTAAAACTCAAATGGAGTCTCTGAGCACTCATGTGAAGATGTTGGAAAACTCCATAGCACAACAGGCCGCCTCATCTTCTCGGAATCCCGGACAGCTTCCCGGTAAGCCCGATCTTAACCCGAGAGAGCATGTGAATGCTATTTCTGTGTGCAGCGATGATGAGGATGAGAGTCCGCCCTCAAAAGAGCGAGGGGATGCTGCTGGTACGTCCATGGATAGAGGAAGAGGTAAGGTTGCGATTATGGAAGGAGTCGAACCAGATTTAGATAAGCCATACGTTGCTCCTCCGGCGTACGTACCTCCGATACCGTATCCTCGACGATTGGTAAGCAGTAAGAACCAAGAGAGAGTGGGCAGATCTACAGAAGATCTCAAGAAGCTAGACATCAACATGCCATACGTGGAAGCAGTCCTAAAGATGTCTAATCGTGCCAAATTCATCAGAGAGGTAATATCCAAAGAGAAGCACACCGAAGAGAACGAGACTGTAGCACTTACCGAGGAATGCAGTGCAATTCTTCAGAACAAGCTGCCACCTAAGCTAAAGGACCCCGGAAGCTTCTCCATTCCATGCACAATAGGTAACCTCGATATCGATAATGCTTTGTGTGATTTAGGGGCAAGCGTGAGTATCATGCCACAAACAGTTTTCAAGCGGATGGAGTTTGGGAACCTTAAACCGACGAAGATGTCTCTACGCCTCGCGGATCGTACGGTAAGACATCCGGTGGGAATCATTGAAAACGTTCCCACCATGGTAGGTAAGCTTTGCATTCCCACTGATTTTGTTGTACTTGAGATAACGGAAGACACTAGGACACCTATTATTCTTGGTAGGCCGTTCTTAGCTACTGCAGGTGCTATGATAGACGTACAACAAGGAAAGTTGTCCTTACGTGTCAAAGACGAAACGATCGAATTCATCCTGCCCAGCCCCATGGACGAATCACCACTCAAGGAGTCTTGCTTTACAGTAGATTCGCTGGACGAGTTAGAGAAAGACACGCACGATCAAGTAAGTGTTTCCGATTCTCTTTTACGGTATTTGACACGAGTTGGCGACAATGCAGGATTTGCGGACGAAGGAGCTGAGGTGTATACGAAATTCATGAGTGCAATTACAGCACTAGGAGACGCCCCACATGAGGAGATACCACGTGATATGCATGCTGATTTCATAGCGGAGAAAGCATTCGAGCTTGAGCCCGATCCTCCGCCGCCTTATTCTCGGTTTGAGTACGTTGATTCCGATAAAACATATCTTGCTGTTTTAAATGCTAACATGAGTGCAGATGAGATGAGAAGACAGCCCACACGCGTGAAGAAGCGTAAGAGGCTCAGCTCTTCAATATGTATGTACGGGAATTGTAGGGAGGACAGCCACGAACCTTCACTCGAAATTCAAAGGAGGCTGCACCCGCACTTGCACGAGGTAATGGAAAAAGATGTCATTAAACTTTTCAACGCAGATACCCCTTATCCAACCTTGGACAGCGAGCAAGTGAACCCCGTGCATGATGTGCCTAAGGGATGGCACGACGAGAAGACCCTACCTCATGACTTCCAATCATGTGATTTCGTTCCACTTTCTAATTCTCGACCTAAGTCTTTATCGGGCAACCTACTGTCTTATTGGTCTGATCCTTTTCAGGTACGAGACGTGGAACTATGGAGTGATGCGGGTGACACGTTCAACGCCAATGGACAGCGGCTTAAGCTCTACCAAGCCGCTCAACCGATCGAAAGTGGAAACTCCATTTCCCTTTCCGATCCACCCGTCGCGCATGCATGAGGAATGGAGACGTCAAAGCTTAATGACGTTAAATAAGCGCTTTCTGGGAGGCAACCCAGCTGTTTGTTTTTACTTTTCATGTTTAAGACTCGGTTATTTATTTAAAAAAAAAGAAAAAAAGAAAAAACACAAAAAAAATAATAACACCACAAACGAGCTTCACTTTCTTCATCCTCCATCGGAGCTTCACGTCGAGGACGCCGTTCAATTCAAGTCTGGGGGAGCAGCTCACGTTTTTCAGGTGATTTCGTTTCATTTTCCTTTGATTTTTAGTTTTTAGGTTATTTTTGCGATTTTTAGTTCGTTTTTGTTTTCATTGAGTCAGAGTCGTCCCAAGGCACTTGTCCGGTGCCACGTTTTGAGATGAACCCTGAACTTAGGAATGCTTAAGAGGTTGACCTTTTCCGTTAGACTTTGCATGATTGAGCTAGGTTTTCCTATGCGTTAGAGCTTATTAGTCGGCTGAAAAACAATAGGTCGTAGTTCTTGGGAATCCTAGTGTTACTTGTGGGGATGTTTAGACGAGGTTGCTAGGCTGGTCTGTCGTTTATTTTCTCTACCCAGATGGTCATACTTCGTGTAGACGACACTTTACTTTTGTCATATTGAGGATTATTGGATCATATAAAATCGAGCTATTTTGCAGATTAAAAAAGCGCACACTAACACTCCGCTGTCGATAGAAATAGTGCCTAATAAGCATGATCAAAAATCGATATGAGTGCATCGACCTTGTTACTCCTTCGGTGGCTCGGGTCTAAGTGGTGGGTTGGCGATCATCTTTCTACGTCCTAAGGGCAAGGCACAAAAAGCCACCTACTCCGCTGCACTCTTACACGAGATGCATGAGTATACCGTCATCGGTAGTCTGGGTCTAAGTAGAGGCTGGGTCCCTTCAAATCCGACGTCCTAGAAGCCTAGTGTGTATGCAAAGAAAAAGAAGAAAAGAAAAGAAAAAAAAATGGAAAAGAAAAATAAAAAGGAAACAAAAGAAGAAAAGAAAAAGTCATAAAAAGAAAAAAAAAAGAAGAAAAGAAGAAGCTCGGAAAGAAAGAAACAAGTATCCTCGGTTGACCTAGGTTTAGCATAGTCTGAAGTCTTGTCTGGTGGAGGGAGTTACGGTAGCGTGTCTAGTCTCCTTTGATTTACTTTCTTATGGGTAACCGTGGTGGACCTAGGATTAAGGCTGAAAACTCGATTAGGCCGAATTTGCTCTCGATTTGCTAGTTGATCGGTTAGGTTCGCTTTAGCGGTATTTCTAGGAGAAGGGGAATTCTCGTATTTTCATACCCCATGTATTCCACGTTTACGTTTGCTTAGGGACAAGCAAACATTCAAGTCTGGGGGATTTTGATCATCTCGTTTTCATACGTATTTCTTGCACGATTTAGGAGACGTTTTTGATACATATGTGATGTTTTACGTATGATTCTGTATCCGTTTTACTTGCTTTCGTGCTTTTCATGTTCTTACAGGTTTTTACGCGTATTTGGACTATTTTGGAGCTAAAGGAACATGCACGGAGCTAAGGAGCAACTTTGGGGATCATCACGGGACAAACGGGACGAGATTGAGCATGGAAAAGCCTCACCCGGTCGGGCACAACCCTTGCACGATCGGGCAAAACCTACGGCCAATTGTGTGGACCATTTAGCACGACTCGGGCAAGCATTTAGGACCATTTTGCCTTGTGCCCGAGCGGGCACACATGCCATGCCCGATCGGGCACCATTCCAGCACCACAGGACGCGCACGAACTGCCCTAGCCGCACCCGAGCGGGTACACTCACTACCCGAGCGGGTAGCGGCCCGGAACCTCTCAAAACTTAAGTAAACTTAACTTAAAACATAAGGGAACTCGTGGGGCAATTAGGGCAACAATTGGACCGACTTAGGAGGCTTAAAAGGAGGCAAAAAGACGTCATTACAGCAATCTTACAGAGGAGAACAATTCAGCGAAGTTAGAGCAGATTCTTGCGGGGAGATAAGCGAGGAGCATTGGAGATCAAGCAGCACCACTTCGGTTTTGTTTGGTTTTTATGTTCCTTAGACTTTCTACTATTTTTATGTTTCTTTACAGACGCATGAGCGAGTAGTTTGTTTGTTCTAGGAGAAGGGATTAGCCCTTGGCTATCCCGAGACCGCTTTTGATCTATTTTGAATGCATCTTCCCGTTTTAGTTTATCTATTCTTTATCTGAGTACTTCAATTTACTTGTGTTTGCGCTGGCCACGTAGATGCATGTGTTAGGGGTTAGGAGAAGGACCGAAAGGAGAATTCTAGTCCTAGAAATTCAGGTTTAGAACAACCGAGGTTAGGCCACGAAAGTAGGGTAGCAACGGTTGAGGGTGAACGGGCGAATCACAGAGTTTATGGGTTTAGTTCATGTTGTCAGCCACGAAAGTAGGGGGCAGCTTGTCTAGATCACGTGTCTATGCCTTGAGAGAGGGTAGATATCATGTTAGGATCGTCCGCCTTAGATAGCTTTAACTGGGATTGCATGATAGATAGGTTGATCGTTGGTTTCGGTAGTCTTGTGGTGAAACCGGTTTCCTAGGACGTTTATCTCATCGTTAGAACCCAAGTAGTTTAGTTAATTTCAGTATTTCATTCCTTATTCACATTCTTTCGTTAGCAAGTTTGATTCATAGTTCGGGCTTAGGTAGCGTTGCATAGTCTCTGTGGGATCAACACCTAAAATACTACACACGTGCCGTGCACTTGCGGGTAGATTAGGTTATATTTAACTCTGATACGCATCAGGGTCGCAGGGTCAAACTGGGTCAAACTGGGTAGAAGGGTCGCAAGGGGTATTTTGGGAATTTTAAGATTTATAAGGGTATTTTTGAAGTGAATTTTTTTTCGGGAATGGTATTTTTGAAGTCTTTTAGCCCTACGAGGATATTTTTGAAGTTACCCCTAATAAAAGATATCCTATGTGAAGAGTGTTTTTAGGGTGATGTGGTTAATCAGGACCGTTCAGATTTTTTGCGCGACATATATGCCGTTGAGATTGAGTGGGCTGCAATTAGGTGTTTTTCCGATCCAGTTTATCAGTCGTTCGATTAATTCTTTTTTTTTTCCAATTTCGTTCGGGTTGATTCTGAGCCATCCGTTTGTTTTTTTAGGATTTTTCGTCGGTGGGTTTTAGTCATCGACGTTTTTCTCCGTTTTGGGACCGTCCGATCGATGTTTTAAAGTTCCTTTGAAGCTTTTGTGTTTTGAGTATTTTTAGATCTCTCTCTTCTTTCTCTTCTTCGGTCGTTCTCCTCTTCTTCTCCTTTTCTTTTTCCTCTTGCACCCATAGCTCCTTCGACTTTATATTTCTCGATTGAGTGCTCTGTGTGTTGTTGATTTTCTGGTTCTTACTTTATCCTTTTTCCAGTTTGTTTTGCCTTTGTCGTTGGGATTTCGTTGTTAGGTTAGTGGTTTTATGGTTTTTACTATTTGTTTTGTCTTTATGTTTGACTAAGATTTTTCCCGATTTCTGGGTTGTGTTTCTGATTATTGGTCGATTATACCTTCATTCTGAAGGATTTTAGTTTTTTCGATTAACTTAAGATATGTGAATGTGTGTTTAAAATCATGAGGGGTAGGCTGTCTCCGAGGATTTATTTGACGGATCTCCTATGTGTTTGTTCTGGATCTGCATTACGCATATTTTTTCCGGTATTGATATGCTATTTTGGTTGTTTTGCTGGCATTGTTTGTCATGGTTATATTGTTTATTGGTTTTCCCTGCGTATATCTTCTATATGAATCTTCTGTGCTATGATGTTTTGGTTCGATTTGTGTTATCTAATCTTTTGCTGGCTTTCGCTGGATTATTCGTTTCTACGTTTGGTTTATTTCTAAACCGCATTGTTTCTTCATTCTATATATGCTGGGTTTTATCAGTGCTATTTTTTTAGATCTTCGTTTTTATTGCTCGGTTAATTACCACTCGATTTATCCTTGCACGCATTTCAACATGTAGATATACATTTCTGGTCTGTTATATGTTTAATAAAGGATTTTTTTATCATGCATAGACTTATTTATTTTTTGTGTCTGGATTGATGTATTATTTTCGTACTTATTTCATTTTTTTGTTTGTAGATGCATCTATGAGGGTACATTTGCAATTTTTATTGATACATGTTTAAAAAAAATGCTATTGTCATTTTAAATAAGCTCGAGTATTTGTTAATCTCCAACAATTCATGCGGCTATGTCCATACGTGCATCTTTTGATCAGGGTTTGATATATACTCTATTGTCTATATGGGATTTATTTGGGGTTGTGTTCTATTACTGTTGCAAGGAATAGTTTTATTTCATCTGGATCTAGGTTTACTCTGGGTCTGAACCTTTTCTTTGTGTTTTATTACGGATACAGGGGCCCATTTCAATGAATCCGAGTTCTGTGTTACTATGGGCTTGGTCATTTTTATATATTTTTTTAAGTTTCATTATTTTATAGATAATATATACCGATGTGTTCTCCGTGAGTAGCTGAGGTGTACATTATTACCTTTCTTTGTTTACGTGGCAGCTTCTTAACCAGGTATGTGTATCTTACTTTTTACCTCTCTTTATTACGTGGCTGCATTTTAGATGAATTTACGATGAATCATCATGTATGTTATTTATTCTTCTTCGAGTAAAACAAACGTGTCAACATGGTTAATGTCATGTCTTCTATTTAATGTTTGTTTTGTTTGAGTCAGCTAAATCTATTGCACAACTATGATGCTACCCTGGAATTTTTAAATGTATTTTTTGCGTTATAAACAACAATCTTCTCCTTTGCATATTTATCCAACTTAGCTTTAGTTTCAGTAAGAAAAACGCGAAAATATCCTAGCTACACTAGATCAGTTTAGTAGATATTTATTGTCCTCTTTCCGACATACGTCCTACATAAGAAATATCGTTTAGGGTTCGAGTTCGTGTTGTCCGAGTATGAAACTTTGATGTTGTTCCCGTTTCGAGGTCAACTTCCAACTGGGTGTTGGTTTGTGACGAATGGGTAAACCCATATTTCTTTTTCGGTGTTGTCTGCTTTCTGATGCTACTGTCTTAAATTTCATATCCGAATTGTTTTTCCTGTTTTGTAGGGCAACCAGATTCAATGTTCCGTTAGATCGAACTTCTGGTATCGCCATCAGTCGTTTCTCGTGGAAGGAACGTATTGTATAATAACCAATTTTAATGTTAGTAGCAGTTTCGGGGAATATAGAGCATCAAGGCTTCCGTTTAAAATAATTTTCACCTTAAGTATAGTCGTTAGATCTTGTGGTGATCTTAACAACTCAGACAGATACTTCAACTTTGTTTCATACCCCGATATATTGTCAGGTGCCTTGGAAGAATCCATTATGATCGATAAGTCGTTTTATACATATCATTAAGATGATAATAAGAGTTATATATCTTTTTTACCTATTGTATATGCAACTTATATTAAGAATTTTATCTTCAGAATGTCTTTTCAGATGTTGTAGGTGAAGTCATTGCTGCTAACGAACTCACTGATGTTACATATGCAGAACGAACGACAAGGCATTTAACAATTTAGCTTCGTGATGCCAAGTACTCTCTATACTTCATTTTGATTTACATTTCAGTAATAAAACGTTTCTATTTTTGTTTTATTGACAATGTCTTCTATCTTGCAATTTCGATGTTGTAGAATGCACTATGTGGAAAACATTTGCTTATCAAATGTATGATTGCATCCGTCTTCACCAAAACATCTCACTAGTTATTATCTGTCAGCTTTTCAAAATCAGAATATGGGGTGGTAATAGTCTTTTCTAGCCTCTGCATTTCGTATTTTTCTTTTTCATTCATACTTTGGTTTCGTTTTAAGGTTTTGATATTTTGTTTGCATCGTATGATTGTTTTTCTGTTAGCACATGAGATGCAATTTTCGTCGTTGATGTTGTTATTAACATGTTAACAGTATAATTTTATTTTTGCTTACAGTTCCTTACTTCTTAAAGATTAGTGAGATTTCTCTTTTTTATAGTTTGTGAAATTTTTAGATAGTTTATGTTTTCTTGACTTACATTAAACTTTTTATGTTATGTAAGACGTTTAAAGTTTAATAAATAATAAAATTTGTTATTAAGTATTTATTATTTGAATAATTTTTTCCTATATTTCATTTACAATATTATTTAACTTTCTTTTTTTCCCACACAACTGAGAATAATTTGCAATGTTCAATTTTCAAGTAAACTTTTACTTAGATCAAAATTACCCTGCCATAACTGAGTATAAAATGAAGTATGTTTAAATCTATTTCCGATATTCTGTTAAAGATCTAAATACATTTCACAATAATCTATATTTTGTAAATTAATGCTGAAAAATTTTCGTACTTGCTTATATTATAAAACATATTTCCAGTTGATTTGCTTGATCATCTGAAGATGATAAGCTTGCTTGCTCCGCGTCCGTAACCCAACAATTCGATTGAGTTTTGGAATGCTTTTATGGTAAAAACTATAGTAGATTTTAGGAAAGCTATTGAAATAATTTAATCATATAGTTTGATCATCTTATTCATGTATGGTTTTTTCCCATTGTTTGTGTAATTTTTTTCGTGCAGACCTTATCTTGCATAGTTTCGACTCTGATCACCGAAGTTCTTAACAGAGATGGATGGTATTACCTAGGATGTAATACCTGTTCTCGCAAAGTTAATGTCATTGCAGATGACACTCCAACGCGTGTTATAGTGAAACGTCTCTTTTGCGATTCATGTAAAACGACTACATACAGCCCTTTCCCAAAGTAAATTCTAATTGTTTAACTTTCTAAACTTTTTTTTAATGTTGATATTTTACTATTAACGAAAATTTTCCCAAGTTTCGTGTATACGTAAAATTTATTGACGACAACGGTGAAGCTATATTTCTCATCTTTGACAAAGAAAAAGTGCAATTGCTACATAAGTCCGCTTACAATGTGAGAAATGAAGAAACCGAGGTATATTACAATTATTTGATATTCAAAGTTAATTGTTGTTAATATTTAATCTTTCCGCTATTATCTTATAATATTACACATATTTATTCCGTGAACCAGTCATCTTCGTCTGAAATCCCGGTGAGTTTAAAAGAATTAGAAAATCGTAACTGTCTTTTAAAGGTAACGGGTTATCCATTGCAACAAAGTCAAAAACTTCAACGTTGCAGGGAATGGCTAAAGGTGTTTTGCCTATTTATCGAGTTGTAGAATCAGAGATAATTAGGACATACTCCGTTCTATATCGAGGAGAGTACGTTCTTTCCCTTTAATTGTTTAAACATAATATTTGTATGAATTCTATACTTCGCATCTATACTAATTATGGTATTTAATTTTTCAGAATCCCTCTTCTGTTCCATTCACACATGTATAATATTAATTATACTTCCCTTTTCCCTAATTATCTAGCAAAGTCATTTAGTACTTAAAACATTGTAACAAAATTACGACAATTAACTTCTATTTTGTTTTATTTTTTTTTCAGTTCTCTTTGGATAATAGTTTCATGGGATCCGTTCGGAGTTATCCTTCCAACAGTCATTCTTACGGCAAACGCGATGCTGACGAAAGTGATAGTCGTTCATATCTTTAGTCAAGTAAATCAAAGGTAAAATAAACGGATCGAGAAATCAGTTACTCTAAGCTTTGGTAGGAATCGTTCTAAACAAATTGAATCATTATGTTCAAAACATTCTTTAGTTTTGCGCATGGCAAAGCTTGCTTCCACGTGTAATATTATATTTGGATAACTTAGACGAACTTTTTGGTATGGCTCAAAATATTTTGATTTGTAAATAGTTCTGAGGTTACGAGACTTGATATAATTCAATACAGAGCTTAATTTTTTTGTATAAGTAATTTTTGGTTGGTCATGCATTTTATTTTGCCTTCTATTGGTTTTAATTCATAAATATAAATCATCTATAATTTTTATTTCATTTTATCGATAGTCTATTGACATATGTGAACTTTAAACGAATTCAGCGAAACATATCTTGATAAAAAACTATTTTAATATTTGTTAAAACCGATTTCAGCGGATACGCATGACAGATACACTTACCAATACACACACGCACTATCCAAAGACAATTGTTCAAGTTCTCAACTAGATAACTACGTGACGGTGTCGACCGCTGAAAACTTCCTTGGTACATATTTTTATTTGTAATATTATAAATAACCATTTATAATATGCATTATGCATACTATATAATAATGCATTTCTGAGTACACAATTATTCAGTTGATATTGTTATTCCATACAGGTGTTGTCTCCCATGCAGATATCGAAGACCAATTCTTTTCTTGTGAACATTGCAATGCGAAAATGTGTTACGGAGAACGTTCAAATAAAAATTGTTGTGTAAATGAACCAAAATTCAATTTATATTGCTCTAGAGAGAAAATATCGTTGCCAAAATTGTCGGAACCTCCCCAAATTTTGACACGTCTTCTTCAAAAAAGTCATAAACATCATGACCATTTCAAACAACATATTCGTGCATACAACATGATGTTCACATTTACATCAATAGGTGGTCATATTGATACCTCAGTAAAAATTAATCAGAAACCATATATAAGATACATAGGCAAATTTATCATAGAATTGGTAGTTTATTACCTCATTTTTTAGAAACTGCGAAATTTGCCCAATTGTATATTCATGATACAGAAAACGAAATTAATAACAGAATAAATGCAATAAGGTACGTTAACAATACACTGTCATAATTGCATTTTATTCTTTGATAATATTACTAAAAAAAAAGAATCTTTTTCTTCTCAGTGGTGTGCAGAATACATCTTTACAGTTTCAAAATAGTTTACGCGAAGACATTGTAGAAAACATTCAACAAATGCTTGATCAACATAATCCCTATGTTAAAATATTTTGAATGGCCGACGACAGATTTACATTGTCTGATCAATTAGAAATGAAATTATGTTTGATAGTAGGACGCAAAAACAAAAATAAATTGTATAATTTACCCGAAGCTACAAAAATTGTTGAATTGATAGTAGGAGATTTAGACGAGAGGTTATGTTCAATGGATATTATTCTGCAAAAACATAGTAACAAATACATGATAATAAGTGAATTGCATCCATCTTATCTTCCATTACAATATTCGTTGTTATTTCCGTATGGTGAAGATGGTTATCATCTCGGTTTAAATTTACGATTAATAGCTTCTTTATAAAAAACCACGTTCCCGGATCAGTTTAAGAGAATTCATGGCATACCTACACGAAAGAATTCTGAATCTTCTAATATAATACATTCATGGAGACTTTTTCAGCAATTTGTTGTTGACGGTTTCTGCATGGTTGAATCAAAAATAATTTCTTATATAAGAAACCATCAAAACAAATTACGCTGCGAACTTTATAAAACTATAGAGACTGTTGTTAAATCGGGGAATATTTTAACATCAGAGATTGGAAAAGAAAATAATGTTATCGTCGTTATTCCCAAGTGGTTTCCGATATATTAAATGAAATTATTTAAACGCAATGGTTTTATGAAAAAATTTGGGATTCCGAGATTTATTCTTAACATTCACATGTAATCCCAAGTGGATTGAATTACAATGAATTCTATATCATTATAATGATACATCGGAAAATAGACCAGATCTTTTAGCAGTATTATTCAAAATTAAACTTTAAGATCTATTAATAGATTTGAAACAAAACAAATGTTTAGACGAAATCAATGCATGTAACTGCAACTTGCTTGATTACATTTTTCTATTAATGTAACAATTTTATTTTGCAATTTCCTTTTACAGTTATTTATACACTTGAATTTCAAAAACGAGGGCTGCCTCATGCATATATTTTGCTATTCCTCAATAGACAATAAAAAAACCAACATAAAGCGATATTGATTTAATTATATCTGCTGAGATTCTTAATAATATCACAAACTCCGTACTATACACTGTAGTGCAAGAAACGATGATACATGGATCATGTGGTATAGCTAATAAATTTTTGCCCTGTATGAAAAAAAGAAAATGCACAAAACGATTTCCAAAGAACTTCATTGATTCAATATATATTAAAAATGAGGGATATCCCGTTTACAAAAGGCAAGATACTGGAAGATTTGTGATAAAAGACGAAATTAGATTAGATAATCACTATATTGTGCCATATAACCCTTTTCTTCTTCTAAAGTATAGAGCTCATATTAAATTGGAATGATGAAATCAAACAAAATCAATCAAATATTTGTTCAAGTACATAAATAAAAGATATGATAAAGTTGATACAACAATAACACACCAGAAGAAATGCAAACAAACAAATCGCTAGATGAATTAAAAAAATACTATTGCTGTCGCTACATTTCAGGCTGTGAAGCTTGCTGGAGAATATTCAAATTTGATGTTCATTAAATAAGTATACTAGTTGAGATATTAAATTTTCATTTGTCCGGGCAACAAAATATAATGTTTGATGAAGAAGGTGAATTGTCTGATATAATATCAGATGAATACATGCAACGAACAATGTTTACAGAATGGTTCAAATGTAAGGCTTCATGCTCGGAAGCTCGACAATTGACTTATGGTAACTTCCCAATGAACTTTATATGGAACAAAAAGATCGAATTTGGATAGCACGTAAACGCGAATTTGCATTTGGTAGATTACAACATATTAATCTGAATGCTGGGGAACTGTATTATTTATGGATGTTATTAAATAAAATATGCAGTCCTACTTCATTTGAAGAAATTCATACAATTAATGGTCATTTACAAGAAACATTTAAAGATGCATGTAGGGCATTAGGACTTTTAGACGATGACGAAAAATATATCAACACAATAAAAGAGGCAAGTAATTGGGCATCTCCAACATACTTACGAATGTTATTTGTCATTTTGTTATTAACAGAATGTCTATCGTGTCCGAAACATGTTTGGTTGACAACATGACAAATTTTATCTGATGACATATTGTACAGAGGTCGATGCCTATTAAAATTATTACCGCTGCAATTTATTTAAATAAATCTTAAAGTTATGTGAATACCATCTTTCCAAATTGCAAATCTTAACATGTCCCATGAATAAATCCGAAACATAACCCTTGACAAAATAGAACAGTTATTACAAAAAAAAATAACCGATCTTTGAAACAATATTCTTCAATGCCATTTCCTAAAAAAGCCCATAACCAATCACTATTGAATAGATTAATATATAATGAACTACACTACGATCGAAACAAAATGGAAACTGAATTTATAAATCTTAAATCACATTTAACAGCAGAACCATATTCAGTCTTCAATGAAATTATAAAAGCAATAGATCAAAACAGAGGTCAAATATTCTTTCTATATGGACATGGAAGAATTAAAAAAAATTTCCTATAAAAAACACTATCTGGAGTAGTAAGATCCTGTGGACAGATTGTTCTAAACATCGCTTCAAGCGGTATTGCCTCACTTTGTTGCAGGGAGGCCATACTGCACATTCGCACTTCGCGATACCAATAGATATCAATGAAGATTCAATTTGTAATATTAAATTGAATACACATATTTCAGAAGTTATATTGCAAACACGACTTATAATATGGGACGAAGCTTTAATGATACACAAATTTTGCTTCGAAGCTTTAGATAAAAGTATGAAATATATCTTGGGCCCACTAAATCCTTTTTTGAAAAACAAACCTTTCGATGGGAAAAGAATAGTATTCGTAGGTGATTTTCGCCAGATCTTGCAGTGATTACAAAAGGAAATAGACATGACATTGTTCAAGTATGCATAAATTCTTCTTATATTTGGAATTACTGCCGTATATTGAAATTAAGCCAAAACATACGTCTGCAAATAAATAATAATTCTTCGAATCCAGCTACAAATTTTTTCTGATTGGATATTACAATTAGGACACAAAATATTATGTGAACCTAATAATGACGAATGTTTGATAGATATATGTGAGAATTTATTAATTAAGGAAACATCAAATCCAATCGAAAGTATTGCTACCCATGGATATCCAAACATTCAAATTGAATACAAAAACCTTTTTTTTTTTTCAAGAATCAACAACAATGTGTCCATCAAATGAAATTATAGATGAAATAAACGAATCGCTCCTACAAATAATTCTTAGAAATTCCAAAGAATATTTAAGCTCAGATACATTGTGTAATGTCGATTCCAACAATAATGACATGCGAATTGTACAACACAAAATTTTTAAACAATTTAAAATATTCAGAAATTCTTAATCATTGTCTAACACTGAAAGAAAAAGCTCCCATTATACTTTTAAGAAACATAGATCAAATGCTTGGACTATGTAATGAAACACAACTTCAAACAACTCAATTCGGTACCAATATTATAGAAGATAAAATAATAACTAGAACCCATGCAGATGACAAAGTATTTATATGTCGACTTTCTTTAATTCCGACCAATACAATCTTGCCAACTTTAAAAGAAAACAGTTCCTATTATATTGTGTTTCACAATGACAATCAACAAACTTTAAAAGAAAACAGTTCCTATTATATTGTGTTTCACAATGACAATCAACAAAAACCACAGGCAAAGCATTAATCGAGTTGACATATATTTATCGAAATCATTATTTAATCATGGACAATTGTATATTCCAAATTTTAGAATAAAAACTAGAGAACGATTAAAATTACTTATTTTAGACATATTACTAATTGCGTATATAAAAAAAGTATTTAGTAACATATAGAAATATTAAATATTTCAATACAATGTAACATTTAGTTATACATCCGCACGAGACTAATGCTAGTACATATATACATATATATATACATGTGCGTATATATACACGTAAGTACTCTCTGGTTCGAGATTTATGCTTTAACATCGCAATCGCTTTTAGAAATTTTTAAAATTTAACATTTACTTGTTTAATACAAATAAAAAAAGGGTACAAATTAAATATATTTGATCTTTCGAATCATTGGATAATTGAACATAAATTTCAAGCAACCAATGTCAACCAAAATGACAAACAAGGGAAACACATATCCGAGTGGTTTGCACTTGTAAGTTACTTGTATGTACAATATGACAAAAGCTTCGAAATTTACCCAAGAAAACAAATTTGTTAAAACCCTAAAACATCTTCTATATATATATATATATTTATGCATGTATTTACTGGCATTCTCCTTCTATACAAAGACGATACAGAGAAGAAACAGATTCATCAGTGGCATTTTATGAGAATGATTCATTGCTTACATATCAGCCGTTGATGCCGAAGATGCGAACCTTATGCATGTTAGGGAACTTAGCCACGACAAGGATGATCACTGCCAGTGTGTTGAGGAACAGCCATGGATGTTTATAGTCTGTTGTATGCGATGCTATCAAGTACCTGCTCGTGAAGAAAACCAATCTTCATCATCAAAACTCGATTTTATTGTTCCTTAACGAAACGATCATTTAACAAAGATGAGTTCGATTTACATGGATTCATGCAGACATGTTCAACAAGCAACAGAAGATTATATACAAGACTTCAACGCAAACATACATCTGTTTCAGATTATCTTCTAAGATTAAATAGAGAGAAGAATTAGAAAAATGAGACTTACAGCACAACAGGTACAACTGTAAGAAACTTTCGGTTGCGAGTAAGCTGTTTTCCTTCGTCCATCTGTTCCCACCATGTCAAACTATTGTACATTCCTTGGTCTTCTGCAAAGGGCGTTCCTTTTTTCCAGTGGAAGAAATGATAAGTTACCTGCGGAAACCCACTTAAGCAACTCATTGAATCTTGCAGAGATCAGTTTTTAGTACAGTTAGTTACAACACCAAATCTCGACTCGTAAATGCTTTAGATTCGATTATCAATAGCTCCAATCATAAGCCACCGGATTACCCAATTTTCCGCCTTACCGGAGCTTACAAATCTCAGATGAATGACCCCTCAACCAAAATTACTCATTTATCGAATTCAAATCCTAAACCCAGAAAAATCAAACATTCCAACGGATAAAGAGCGAGAATACGAAATCACCCACAAAAATACAAACACCAAAACGTCGATTTTAAGGAAGAAGAAGACGTACGGCGAAGTGAGCGAGATTAACAACAGTCCAGGCCATGCCAGGGGAGCAACCGAAGACGGAGAGAAAGACGAGCCAAGCAAAGAACAATATAAGTATATACGTCGTCCACACACCTGGGTACATGAACCACTCCGTATTCCTATTCAGATCCGCCGGCGGCACCGCTTTCACATACAGATTCGCCATTTGCCTTCTATGATCGAACCTCGAAAATATCTCAAACCTTGTTTCTTCTTCTTTCTGGCGATGATTCCAAAGATGGGATTCCTATCAAAATCTGATATTTTCACGTGGATTCGACGCAACAATTTCCCAAACTTGATGGGTTTAATCTGGGTGCTTCTTTATATCTGTGGGTTAGATTGTGTGCCCGTGAGATACATGTCTCTTGTTAGTATAGCTCTTTGTGCGAATCACAATGCAGACGAGTCTTCAGACGAAGCCTCTCATGGAGGCCCCATATCTTAATGGGCTTCAACGTTCAGACCCGATTCAACAGCCGATGCCCCAATTCATTGTTGAATCTTTGATGATTGGTCAAAGTACCACATCCTTAAGCCACGTGGAGTTTTTCATTTATTTTGTATATTAAAATTATATATAGATAATTTGAACCATCCGAATTCACTATACAAAAAATTATAGCATATTCATTTTACAAAAAATTATAGCACATCCTCGAAACCCATTGCTTTCAAATTTATACAAAATTACAAGCCTAAAAAATCGAGTCAAAGAATTTACAATCATAAAAAAATAATAAACATATATAGATTTTACAAGTGCGATTCAATTTATATCTTAGAGATTTTAACTTTTTATTGAAAAAAATACACAAAAATTTGAAGATTATAAAATCAAATTTATCCTCACTAAATCTATTTTCCCTTTCATCGTTTCACACTCTATAAATGCTATGTTCTTATATATAAAGAACAAAATAACCCCATCAATCCGATATACCAAACCCAAGAATAAGATTCGATTAGTTTAAATGAACCAACAAATCTAACACTTAAACTAGACAAGTTATTACACCGAAAAACTCGAATAGAGTTAGAGACTTTCTCAATCATCAACACCCTTATTTGAGCAATCCAAAACTCCTTCAATCTCCACCTTTGCAAGGATAAGAGTTTAAAACAAGACATCTCCTCCCATCCTTTATATTCTACCAAGTGAATCACTTAATAATCTTCAACAATTTGAGAGTATGTTGAAGTTTATTTGTTGGTAAAACCTTGGTAAGAATATCTATAGGGTTTTCTTCAGAAGATATCTTCTTCACTTGTATCAATTCTTCATTTATCACGACCTGAATATTATGTATCCTCACATCCAAATGATTGGTCCTCTCATGACGAACACTATTTTTAGCCAAACAAATAACACTTTAAGAATCATACCAAACAATATCAGAATCTTGTTGAACCCCAACTCCTTTAGCATAACTTTCATCTAGATTGCTTCCTTTATCAAAGACATATACTTGGATTTAGTTGTGGACAAAACCGCAACATGTTGTAGTTTTGATCTCCAACTTATAGGATTGTGTTCCACTATAAACACATAACCAGAAACTGATCTTCGCCTATCAAGATTACTTGTATAGTCTGCATCACAAAAACCTTGCAAACTAACCATTGAATTATTTGTGTATACCAGTTTAAGGTTTAGAGTGTCTGGAATGTACACGAAGATCCAAATAAACTATTTTCCAATAAAGCTTGCTTGGTTGATTTGTGAATCTACTCACCAAACCAACATAGTAAGCTAAATCTGGCCGTGTCCCTATATCATTGCATATATAAGGCTTCCCACAACATTACAATATGATCATTCTCCATGTAATCTCGTTATGATAGTTATTGGTCTTTTGAGTTTTCTTGAAGCCTGAAATGAGAGCCAAAAGTTGTCTGCACTAGTTTGCTTGAAACATTCCAAAATGTTAAGCACATTTAATAAATAACTCTTTTGAGATAGAGTCATAACTCCACTTGTTCTATCCCTCGTGATATCTATCCCAAGAATACGACTTGTAGGTCCCATATCCTTCATTTCAAACCCATCAATCAACATTGTTAATTTCTGCTTTATCTTTTGCTGCAACTTATATATCATCAACATAAATGAGTGGAAACAAACAATTACCTTCAAAGATTTCTTTCTTATACACACATACATCACACTTTCTTCTCTTGAATCCTAGCTTAATCATATATGAGTTGAATCTAAGATTTCATTGTCTGAGAGATTGCTTCAGGCCATACAAGGATCTCTATAGACAATACACATAGTTTTCTTTCATTTCTTAAAAAATTATTTAGGTTGTTGCATTACCAATGTATTCCTTGTCCCATTCTTTTATGAACGCTTCTTTATAAGCTTGGTGTTCATTAAATATAACTTCATTGCTGAACACATATTTGATCTTCAGGTAACCATATCTTGTATCCCTTTATTACAATAGGGTACCCAATGGCTATGGATGGTGATCTATTAATGGTGTACACAACAACAGATGTAGGTTCAGCCTAAAACACCTTCTCAAGACCAGATTCTGATAATAGACATCTCACCTTATCCATGATTGTTCTATTCATTCTCTCAATAACACCATTTTGTTGTGGTGTGTAGGAGAAAGTTATGCCTCTTGTTATTCCACTTTTCTTGCATAACCTATCATAGTTGGTGTTACAAAATTTCAATCCATTATCACTTCTCAAGTACTTGAGCTCTTGTTACTTTGCATTTCAAGTTGCACCTTCCATTCTTTAAACTTCAAGAATGCTGCACTCTAAGCATATCTAAATTTTTCTAAAATAAGAAAATACTAACAATCTGAAAAAAGAGGAATCCACATTTGTTGAACCCCATAAATCTGAATGTATGTAATTTATCACACATTTTTTTGTGTTTTTACAGTGGTGAAACTTTGTTTGTGTGCCTTACCTAGGACACAATTATCACTGAAGGTTAAATTTATGATATTTGAGTTTTTAAGAAAACTTGATAGGATCTCAAAGCCTTTCATGCTCATGTGATTGAGTCTCCTATGCCACAAAGAAGTTTCATCAATGTCTTATTTGGCGACATAATCTTCCATGTGATTGTATATCCATCAAGAAAATACAATCCTTTCTTTAGTGTACCTTTGAGTTTGACAATCTAATCCTTTCAGATCTTGAGACTTCCATCTTGAGACTTATACAAGTCATGTTGTCTCCAAAAATAACTCTTTCTTCATTTATTTATGAGAAGTCCTCAAGCCATTCTCTTATGGATGTTATGTGGAAGGTACATCCCGAGTCCATGCCTCAAACACAATATTTGATGAAGTATCTTCATCCTTTTTGTTTGATTGTTCTTGGAAGTTTACCTTCTTCTTTAAAGGACAATATTTCTTGAAGTGCCATTCACCTCTACGTTTAGCAACTTCCCTTTCCTTTCTCCTTGGACTTTGACCTTGATCTACCCTTGTTATTTGAACTCTTGTTGTCCCTTTTCTCTAATCTAACCTTGACATACAAACCCTCACCTGATGTTGCTTGTATTTTATTTTGAACATTCAACTCCAATTCTATGGAGAAAGTTACAGAAGCCACCTCCTCAAATGTGAAAGTTTTGTGCCATATTTCAGGGTAGGTCTCAACTATTTATATTGACTGCACAAAGAGTTTATCAAGAACACAATTTGGTCATAATATTAGATGTTGATTTGTAGGCTGTTCAAGTCTGAAACTAGTTTCAAGAATTCATCTAAATTTTCTTCCATTGTCTTTTGTTCATCCATTTTGAAACTATAAAACCTTTGTTTTTAGAAACAGTCTGTTTGATAGAGATCTTGAAAGAAACATCCTTTTAATGCTTTCAACATACTAGCAGCTGTTTTTCATGAGCTACTTTCCTCAAGATGGCATCTGAAAGACAAAGAATCAATCTTTGTCCTCAAACTCTTGTCAAAACTAGTAGGATCTACACCAGTCTTCTTTGTTCTAGGCTCACTGTCTTTTTCAGCTTCATCCTCTAGTTTTTCCTCAAAACCTTTGTGTAATCCCATTATTTCCAATCCAACAAGAATCTTGAGCTTCGATAGAGTGCAATCTCCATTTCCATCAAATTTCTTCAGTTTTCCAATAGCCATTTCTTGAGTTTTGCCAAACACAAATCCAGTATTTCTCTTTATATCTTTCAATTTATCTTTTACCTTCGGAAGTATTTCCAATTTGAGATCAATTAATTCTTCCAACATTAGTTCCTTTCAAAGGAACCGAACTCTGATACCACTAATGTATAGTCTCAAAACCGATTGCGTTCAAATTTTTTAGAAGTTACAAACATAAAGAGATCGAGTTAAATAATTTAAAAATAGAAAGAATAATAAATAACATATGGATTTTACGAGTTCAGTTGAATCAATTGATTCAACCTACGTTTTTGGGAAAGCTTAAAGATTGCAAGATCAATTTTATCCTCATTGAATCTATCTCTCTCTCGTCGTCTCATACTATGCAAATGCTTTGTTTTTATATATAAAGAACATAGTAATCCCTTCTCCTAGAACAAACAAACTACTCGCTCATGCGTCTGTAAACAAACATAAACGAAATATAAATTCTAAGGAACATGAAAACCAAACGAAAACCGAAGTTTGGGGGTTGATCTCCGATGCTCCTCTGTGCCTCCTCGCAAGAATCTCCTCCTCTTCCTCTACTCTCTCCTTAATCAAGAACTGAATAAAGCATGCTTGAATCACGTCCTCTAGCCCCTTTTTATCCCTTTAAAGTCGTTTTCCTTATTGTATGAGTCCCCCACAAACTTCCATTTGTTTTAAGTCAAATTAACTTAATTGAAGTTGCAGAAGATGGTCGCGACCCGAGCGGGCGGTACAATTTACCCGCTCGGGTACGGCGCGGTCGGACGCGCAGAATCGCGATGCGCATGGAGTGCCCGATCGGGCTGGATGTGTGCCCGCTCGGGTATGAGGCCCCGCTCGTGCTTTTGCTTGCCCGAGTCGTGCATAAATTGCTGCCCAAAATTGCCATTGCTTTTGCCCGCTCGGGTGTGAGTTGTGCCCGATCGGGTGGTGGCCTTTCATGCTAATTCTCGTCCCGTTTATCCCGTGATGATCCTCGATGATGGTACTTAGCCTCGTGCATGTCCTTTAGCTCCAAAATGAACCGAATACGCATAAAAACCTGTAAGAACATGAAAACACGAAAACAAGAAAAATGGATACGGAATCATACGTAAAGCAACACATATATATCATAAACATCTCTTAAATCATGCAAGAAATACGTATGAAAACGAGATGATTATTGACACGATCCCGACTGAATCGACGCTCTAGACTTGGTTAGTGAAGGATATGCCTTGCTGCAACGGATTGCAAAAGGGTGTGTGGGACGAGGGGTCACATGAGAGATGCAGAAAGCTCTCGATTTACCGAGTTCGTCTTCAATGGATATGACACACAAGGAAGAACGAATGATCGTTGGATATGACACACCAACGAAAAGGAAGCTGGATATTACTCACCAACAACCAAGAACTCACAAGGAATTCAAAAGGAAATCAATATTGATTCAAAGTTTAATTTTCAGAAGTTGGATTCTTGTTCTTGCATGGGTGGCCGGCCATATGTAGATACATACAAGAAGGAAATTCAAAAATTACATTAAATGCTAGGTCTTCATGCAAAAGCCCTAATAAATGCATTGGTTTCTTTGTGTCTTGGTCGGGTCATTAATTAGGTCGCGGGAAATAAGTGACTCGCGGCCTCGTTAAAAAACCGTCGTCGGAAAACCCGGTGGGACAAAACCGACGAGGGGAAAAGAGTACACGCGGATCACTTTACCTAATCAATGACCGTTGCGGGTTGAGCTTCGACTTGAATGACGTTCTGTAGGCTCGTGACTTCACGTGAACTAGCATACTCCTCATGAGCGTGGACGGACGTGAGGATCCCGATAATAGCTTCCTTGAGCTTCGCGGCCTTGGCTCGGGTCATGGGACCAGCAGGTAGGATCAAGGCTTCCTCTTCTAGGGCTCGGGCTCGGGTCACGGAACCGACATATTTCGATCTAGTGGCGTCTCGGGTCGCGCTTGAGGTGGTCACGTCTCGGGTCACGGAAATGGCGTCTCGGGTCACGGAATCGACGTCTTGGGTCGTAGGGATGGCGTCTCGGGTCGCGGTCTCGGTGTCTCGGGTCGCAAGGATGGCGTCTCGGGTCGCGGTCTCGGCTTTGACTTGCGCTCATTCGGGAAATGCTCCTTCCTCAGGTGAATCCAAACTTGATCACCGGGCTTGAAGGCCATCTTCTTCCGTCCTTTGTTCGCCTGCTTAACATAAAGCTTGGTCTTCTCCTCGATGTTCTTCCTTGCCTTTTCATGAATTTGTTTGACCAACCGGGCCTTTTATTTTCCATCCAGACTGACTCGGTTACTTGATGGTAAAGGCGATAGATCCAGGGGTGAAGCAGGATTGAACCCATACACGATCTCGAAAGGAGAGAATTTTGATGCAGAATGTACAACATGATTATATGCAAACTCAGCATGCGGTAAACACTCTTCCCATGTTTTTAAATTCTTCCTAACTA
>CM071867.1:22522065-22552612 GCA_036759665.1 Gynandropsis gynandra
ATGTCCGTAGATGCCACACAATTGACAGCGACCTTGGTATCCCGATGACGATCTGTTGTCATTTCTACGCCATTGATTTGAACCACTTTGTCGATTGCGGTTGTATTGGTTCGAACGAGTGTTGGCAGCAAGAGCATTGACGGGCGGTGTGAAGAGCAATGGTGTGGCTTGGAGCAGGTTTGCTTCGTGGTTGAGGAGTTTCTCATGAAGTTCCTCAATCGGAATGATGCTATCTCGGGCATTCACAGCATCGACAATTGGTTTGTAGTCCTCCGGCAATCCATCGAGAATGTATTGCAGCAAGTCTTCCGCATCAAGGGGTTTTCCGAGGAGCGCTAATTCATCCGCCTTGTTGGTGATGGTGCGCATGTAATCATCTATGGGTTGAGATCCTTTGGTAGCTTCGTTTGAGTTGTTCCTTCAATTGAAGGATGTGCCCCCTCGATGCTTTACCATATGTGCGAGCAAGGAGAAGCCACGCTTCTCGCACGGATGAAACCCTAGCAATCATCGGTTGTAGTGGTGGCGAAATTGCTCCTAGAATGGCCGGGAATAGGAGACGATCTTGCTGTTTGAAAGGCGCAAAAGCTGGATTCGGGGTTGAGATGCCATTAACAATGATGGTGGCATCCGGAACAAGTGAATCGGTTTGGAGGAAGCATTCCAACCGATGGCCTTCAAGGAGTGCACGGATCTGAATACTCCAGATCATATAGTTGGAGGAGGTGAGCTTGGTCACGTTTGTCATGTTGACGGTGAGGAGTGTTGCGTGGGGATCATTGACGTTGAAAGCCGGAGTTGCATCAGCAGCGGAGGAGGTAGCCATAGTTGTGTGTGAGAATTAGGGTTTTGAACGAGTGCCCGATCGGGTAGAGAGGAAGTGCCCGATCGTGTTGTGTAGGAACCAGACAGAGTTGATGAGGGGGAATTGAGAGGACCGACGGTGATGAGGTAGCTGGTCCGACGGTGAGTGGAGAGCAGGGTTTGGACGCCGGCGATGAGGAGAAAAGAGGGAGATGGTGGTCGGCGGCGGTGATTAGGGTTTGAGAGAGGGCGGCCGATGGGTAGGGTTAGGGGTGTGCGTGAACAAGAATTAGGGTTAGGGTTTTGAGAGGATGGCGGCCGACGTGTAGGGTTAGAGTTTGAGAGACGGCGGCCGATGGGTAGGGTTAGGGTTTGTGCGTGAACGAGAAATAGGGTTAGGGTTTTGAGAGGAGTTGGTCGACGGTGATGAGGTAGCTTGGCCGACGGTGAGTGGAGGGTAGGGTTTGGAGGCCGGCGATGAGGATAAAAGAGGGAGAAGGTGGCCGGCGGCGGTGATTAGGGTTTGAGAGGGGGGGCGGCCGACGGTTAGGGTTAGGATCTAGGCTCTGATACCATGTGGAATGGTTTTCGTATTGTTGATTTGAAGTTGAATTACATCAGATATATATATCAATACATAAGAGATATGAAAACCCTAACGGAAACCCTAATAAACACAAATGTACAAAATTACATTTATGTCCCTATCACTTATACCCGCTCGGGTGGATTTGCAGTGCACGATCGGGCTAATTCATGCCAAGAAATCACCGTGGGTTGTACCCGCTCGGGCTGATGATCTACACGATCGGGCATGGTGCCCGCTCGGGCTGGAAGGAGGGCACACGGTCGGGCAAGTGGCCTGCACGAGCGGGTAGAGGACATGCCCGCTCGGGTCCTTGATTCTCAACAAACTCCTAAAATCTAGAACGGCCAAATTAAGGGAATTTCAGATCTGAAAAAGGGAGTTTTCGAACCAGATTGAAAAAGGAGAAGATTCAGAGACACTAGGGCAAAAGGAAGGAGGAAGAAAAGACGGATCTATGGATCGGGAGCAAGGAGAATCTACCGAAGACATCGGTTTATGAATAGGGAGTCATCTCTTTCTCTATCTATGTCGAACTTAGAATTCTCTTGTGTTTCTTTTTCTATATTCATGTCTGAGTAGATCCTTTGCCATGGGTTAGAGAGTATTGCCATGTTATAACGAAGTCTTACGCTTAATGAATGGTGGAACTTAATGCTTTCATACTTGTACGCCACTCGTTATGAATGAAATTGGTATTTTATCATGTTTTCAGATTTCATGGTTGATCTTAATGCTTTCATTACTTGTACGCCACTCGAATGAATGATGTTAGAAGTCTAATAAACCAACGCCAGGGCATTAGATTTTGGAACTTAGCCATGATTTAGGGTTTAGCCGGTTTAGAATCTAGGCCAGGTCAATCGGTTGAATCTAGGGATTAGGATAGCGGTCGTAATGCGTCTATGCATGTAAGATGCGCAATGGATACATTGGTATATGCATGCTAGATAGTGGACAAGTCTACGCCAGTCAGTTCCTATTGGAGAGCTTGAATTCCCTGAACTCATGATAGTACCTAAGCCAATTATCCTTTTAGAACTTCGTTACATCATTATGCAAACTCTCGATACCCATGGTGCTTAGCTATAAGTTATTCTCATCGATTTAGTTTAGTTTAGTTCAATAACAAATTCCATCTTTAGTCACCTTACACGTCTATTCCATTAGTTTAATAGCTTATAAGTCGCATCAATTCCTTGTGTTCGACCCTAGTTACTACACGATCCGTATTCTTGCGGAAGCGTTAGTCTAGGTTTTATTACTTGAGCTTAACGCACATCATCTTGGCACGTCCTTTAGCTCCAAAATGACTGAAAACGGGATGATAATGATGCTTAATGCTTGGTAAAATCAAATGAATGATGAAACTAACTATTAAAATAGATGAAAATACTAGAACAAAATAGATGTTATCACCGCATGACTTGGAGGGGAGATGCAGCCGCACGGCTTGGAGGGGAGAGGTGGCTGCACGGGTTAGTGGGGAGAGGTGGCCACATGGGTTGGAGGGGAGAAGGGTTAGGTGACCATGTGTGTGTGGATGCTGAGATAGAGAATGGAAGGAAAGGGTTTCAAAAACCCTAGTGGAAATTTTGTAAATAAAATGATATATATAGGTATTTTAATATTTTTGCATATATGTATCTAGGTACCCGCGAGTACCCGTTGTAGATATCCAAAAACTTGAACTCGAACCCGAACCCGTGAGTAATGATATTTAATTACCCGAACTGGAAACTGAACCCGGAGGTTCGAGTAATTTTTCGCGGGTTCGAGACGTGTTTCGGGTTAGAACGGGTTCTTCGTGAATTTGCCCACCCCTAATGTCTAACCACCAGTGAACTTCATTTTCCGACAAGTTCGCCTAAACCACCACCGCCACAATGATCTCATCTTTTTCAGCAACATTAACCTATGAGGCAGAATTTGCGTTAGTTTTTCTATCAAGTTTTTTATCCTTCTGTTCCAGCATTGATATGATTTGTGGCTTGCTTTTCCACATTCATAGCAATGCAAAAATTTTTCCTTAACACTCTTGCTGCCACTGCCTTTAAAGTGATTCTGATTTGATCATCCTTTTGTTTAGCTTTAAACTTGTATTTATGTGCAACAGAAGCTTCAATCAAGTTAGCTTTAATTGAATGTGAAGAGATATTGTTAAGTTATCTTTCTGTCGATTTGCCTCCTCAGTTTTCATATGACTTATGAGTTCTTAGAGTGATAGATCCTTCTTCTTGTGTTTGAGACAACATCTGCTCAGACCAGGAGGGAGGGAACTTCTACAAAAGAAAATTTGCTTGCAAAAGTTCGTATATCTTCATTCCTTCATTGAGAACATTGCGAAAAGGTTTTCGTACTCATGGATTTGGTCCATGATCAGCTTTTCATCGACCATTTGAAATTGGATCCATTTTTCGACGATGTACTTCTTCCCCCTTGCATCATCAATGCCAAATCTCGTTTCCAAGATATCCCAGATCTATTTGGCAAGCTTGTGCTTAACAAAGATCTCAAATAAAGTGTTGGACATATGGTTCAAGACATCTCCACACACTTTTTTTGTTTTCCTTTTCAGAATTTTCCTTTGTTTCGTCATTTGTCTTCTTGGATCTATTGGTCTGGGGCATGGCCGGAGAAGTGGAAGGAGTGGTTTGGTGAGGTGTGTCTTCTAGGATGTCTGTGTATAGGAGGTATTCTAACTGCTTGAAGAAGATACACAGTTTTTGTGACCAACGATATTAGTTCATACCGTCAATCGGTTCTAGTTTGGAGCGGTGAGATAGTGATTGTGGTAGGAAGGCAGTCATGGTTAAGAGGAATATACATTTTTAGAATGTTAGGGAACATGTATAGAAAACCAAAGTTACGTCTTGGAGAACCACTACCCTGAAACCGTATTCCGGCACAATTGTGGTGCAAACCAACGACCGAACGCTCGCCAAGGTTAACATGACAACCTCCTCGAAAACGTTCACTCATGAAAGAGAAGGATGGAATAGCCAAAATGATATATGATAACACGTAATCCATCATCGTATTTTCATGATTCCTAGCTTTAGTTTTAATTAAGATTCTTGGACTTTATCGATTCATTGAGTATATTTGAGTACTTCTTCTATCACTTCGTGCATTTTGCAGGAAACGAAGACATGTTAAGCAAACACGACTGATAACGGCGAATCCACCCGAAAACATGACCAAGTGATCAAGATGTGATATTAGCACACCCAAGATGAATAGATGTGATGAAAACATGCAGCACGGTCGGGCATCACCTTGTGCACGACCGAGCGGTAACCAGCTGCACGGCCGAGCTACATCACAAGAACGATCGGGTTGGAGGCAAACAACAAGCACGACCGAGCACTATCACCTGCACGACCAAACTGAATACTCAACACATGCACGGCTGAGCTCCACTTAATGCACGACCGAGCTGAGTACCAAACAACAAGCACGGTCGGGCTTAAACTTGTGCACGAGCTGAAGAGGAAATTTGTGCACGGCCGAGCTAAGAATTGTGCACGACCGGGCTGGAGAACTTCAACACCTGCACGATCCAGCTTGAACACCAGCACAGTTGGGATCTTCAATCCAGAATCGCCTTGTAGCTTATGCATGGCCAGGGCTCACTCCATGCACGGTCGGGCACTCTAGCGGAATGCATGCACGGTCGGGCATTCATAGAAGCACGGTCGGGCTTGCATGCCAACAACCAAAGCGGATCACACGGATTCTAGAATTTGAACGAGCATAAGTCTAATAATCAAACGAGAAAGGGAAAAGAGAGACGAGACCAGAGAAGAGAAGAGGAGATAACACGGTTGAAGAAAGAGATTTTGGGGAACCGGAATCATTCGTCCGAAGCGACGCTCGGAATGATACGGAAGATGAACATTTATTTTGTTTGTGTTTATTTCGCTATGTATTCTGAGTAGTTCTCTTATCATGGGTTAGGGATGCCATTGTAATGGATTGTTGATTTCTTAATGCTTGATTTCGGTTTTGGTCAATTGTATGGTTCGATAGGTCATAGTGTGTGTAATACGTTCTTACTTTGTTGATTTCATGTTTGAATGAGACTAGATCCATTCAGTGAGATTAGACACGTTTGAATGAAATTAGAGATTCTTCTAGGCATCGAGAGAGTCAGGCTTGAGTCTCAGAATTAACCTTCGAAAAAATTAGATTAATGAGAATCTGGCGATTGTTTAGTCTATTTAAGAACGGTAGAGCTCCCACTGTTCGTCATGCGTTTAGGATATAGGTTTACTGCATCGAGAGGTGAGTACGTTTATATCCTTGATAATGGATTTAGGCATCGAGAGAGTCACTTCGGTCAATAGAGGTACTCTATCTTGTTGAGTCTAGTCTTGTAATTGCTTTATCATTTATTTTCTAGTTCGATATCTGATAATTTGAATTGTGATTAATTTCATTAGAATGAGCCTAAACAGCTATATGTACAAAAAGAGAACATTAGACCTAATTACAAGATTAGACCTAATTACAAAAATTACTTTTATGCCCTTGTACATGTATATCCTTTACACGCCCCCTCAAGATGGAGCACCCGTGGTGAGTCCAATCTTGGAGCATAAGATCTCGAATGGTAGTCTCGGGAGAGGCTTCGTGAGAATGTCTGCAAGCTGATCAGCAGCTCGAACATTAGTGACCTGAAGAGTGTTCGACTCAACCAGGCCGCGAACGAAGAGATAGTCGAGAGCGAAGTGTTTCATCCGAGAGTGGAAAACCGGCTTAGCACTTAGATATGTTGCTCCAATGTTGTCGGAGTAGATGGTGGGTGGTGATGATGGCGTGATTCCAAGCTCAGATAGTAAGGCAATGACCCAGAGGACCTCTGCGGCGGTGGACGCAATAGATCGGTATTCAGCCTCGGTAGACGAACGGGAGAGTCCGGTTTGCTTCTTAGACGACCAGGAAATATGATGCACGCCAAGGAAGAGAAGATACGCTCCGGTGGACTTGAGATCATGAGAGTCTCCAGCCCAATATGCATCGGTAAAGGCATGTAAGGAGAGGGTGTTGTGCGCGGATAAGAAGATACCTCGACCCTTCGTGCCAGCAAGATAACGTAAACGGCTTGCCAATGAACATCCGTGGGAGCATGCATGAATTGGGACAGCTTGTTGATGACAAAGCTTACATCCGTTCGTGTGAGGGATAGGTATTGTAGTCCTCCAACAATGGACCGGTATTCCGTTGGATTGGAGAGGGAAGTACCGGTGTCAATGTCATACGTGATGTTGATGGCATGGGTGTAGGAACATGCTTTGATTCATGCATGAGACAGCGGTGGAGAAGATCATTGATGTATTTTCGTTGAGTCAAAAGTAGACCATCAGATGTCCGCATTGCTTCTACCCCGAGAAAGAATGATAGGTGGCCCAAGTCTTTGATGGAGAAACGTGCGGCTAGGGCATCAATGAACTGCTGTACCCGTGATGTGGAATTGCCTGTAACAACAATATCATCAACATAGACCAGCACATACAATTGTAGCGCGGTTGTGTTGAGAATAAACAAGGAGGTGTCTGCCAGAGAGTTTGTGAAACCGCGAGCTAGGAGAAATTTGCGAAGCTTCGAATACCATGCTCGAGGGGCTTGTTTAAGCTCGTAGATTGCTCGTTGAAGTCTGCACACATGATGAGGTTGAGTTTGATCAATGAAACCCGGGGGTTGAGACATGTATACCTCCTCCGAAAGACGGCCTTGAAGAAAGGCATTATTGACATCAAGTTGTCGTAGAGACCATCCGCGGGAGACAACAATACTCAAGATGATAGGAATGGTGGTAGGCTTTACAACCGGGCTGAATGTCTCATGATAGTCGATGCCCGGTCTTTGATGGAACCCCTTTGCAACAAGTCGATCCACTGCTTGTAGCGATGTAAGGCTTGTAACTTGGCATCCACTGCTTCACGCAATCTAGGATCCTTTAAGGCTTGAGTGATATTGCCCGATTCACTTTCTACCTGAGCAACAAGAGCAGATCGGTTATTGTTCTTAGTAATATTACTCTTTAAACGAGTAACCATCGGGTGAGAATTGGTTCTAGGAAGTTGTGGTGGCACGTCCAAGATGATGAGCTCAGGAGACTGTGATGATGTTGGTGGCGCAACATCTGGAGGAGTCGGAGACCGAGAGACAATATCCGAGGGTTGCAGCGGAAGGATCCGAGTTTAGGGGCTGAGATCAAGATGATGAGCTCAGGAGACTGACTGTGATGATGCTGGTGGCGCAACATCTGGAGGATTCGGAGACCGAGAGAATATATCTGAGGATTGCGCCGGCGAAGGATCCGAGCTTAGGGGCTGAGACGGTAATGGAGCAATGAGCGGCGGCGAGAAGGATGGTGTAGGACTGACGCAAGGTTGGGGGTTGACAACGATGTTTGGCATTTTGGTTTGTGGGAAGAATTTGGTAGGGTCGGCAAATGGATAGATAGACTCAAAGAATTGAACATGACGTGAGACAAATATACGCGTCCTAAGAGGGTCAAGACAAACGTACGCACTTTGGGTGGATGAGTACCCTAGGAAGACACATGGATCAGACTTGGGTTCTAATTTGTTTGCTGTATAAGGACGTAACCATGGGTAACATAGACATCCAAAGACGCGAAGCTTAGTGTAGTTTGGTGGTTGTTGGAATAGACACTCGTAAGGGGAGGACATACTAAGAGTAGGTGTCGGGAGGAGGTTAATGAGATAAACCGCTGCGGAAAATGCATAAGACCAATAGGATAAGGGCATGGAGGAATGCGTGAGAAGGGAAAGACCGGTTTCTACGATGTGCCTATGTCGTCTTTCAGAGATGCCATTGTGTTCGGGAGTATGTGGTGGAGATGTGTAATCAGAAATGCCATTAGAGGATAGAAAACAACGAAAGGCAATGAATTCACCTCCGTTATCGGAATAAAGTGTTGAAATGTGTTTTTCGAATTTGTTTTCAACAAGTGATTTGAATTGAATGAATGTGTCATGGACTTGGGATTTGGTTTTGAGTGGATACAGCCATGAATAACGTGTATAGTGATCTACGAATGGGACATAATATTTAAACCATCAATGGAATAAATAGGAGATGTCCAATTATCGGAAAAGATCACTTCAAGTGGACGAGAAGTGATAAGAGTGGAAGTTGAAAATGACAATTTGTGGCTTTTATTACGACAACAAGCATTGCAAAACAAGTGAGGGGAATCCCGAGACAATGGTAGATCAAAAGTTTTGAGAACTTTATTCAAAATGAAAGACTATGGATGACCTAAACAAGAATGCCACTCGGACGAAGTGGTCTTGACACTATGAAAAGCATGAAAAGGAGACGGGGTACTAGATGGGACGGGCCACTCATAAACTCCATCTTTAGTGCTTCCTTTCAGAAGTTGCGCCCACGTGCTGAGATCCTTCACATGAAAATCATACGGAGAAAATTCAACGGATACGTCATTATTTTTGCACAACTGATGAACTGAAATCAGATTCTTGCATATCTTAGGCACACATAGAACATTCCGTAAAGATAACGGTCTAGTGTTAAGAGGTATAGAGATGGAACCCATGTGTGTGATGGATAAACCGTTGCCATCACCGACAGCTACATCGTTGCTGCCGCGGTAAGGAGAGTGAATGGCAAGGTTGGAGAGGTCTGATGTAATGTGATGAGACGCTCCACTATCCAGGAGCCATGAGGTTGCATCATAGGTAGAGGCAACGGCATGATGAGCTTGCGGGCGTGGCTGCCAATTTGGTGAAGAATTCTGCCATGGTTGCATCGCCGGGTTCTCAAGTATACCGAGTGAGGAGACAAGGCGGAAGCGCGGACAGCGTTAAACGCTGTGACCGTGAACACCACACGCTTGACACCGACCTTGATAGCCACGGCGTGTTGGTGAACGCTGACGAGGACGGCAAGACCAATTGGATGAGCCGGACGAGCGAAAATTCGGGCGGGACCAATTCTGTGAGCGTGCGGCCGTGGGGTTCAGCAATAGCCAATTTGGCCTCATGATTTAGAAGCTTTTCATGAACTTCTTCAACGGATGCAGCAGTATCCTTCGCTCGGATTACATCCGCAATCGGCTTGTACTCCTCGGGAAGGCCGTCTAGGATTGCATCGAGGAGATCTTCATGATCCAACGGTTTCCCTAAGAGGGCAAGTTCATCAGCAGTGGTCGTGATTGCACGCAAGTATTCATCAATGGATTGAGATCCCTTGGAGCACCGTTTGATTTTTTCACGAAGTTGAAGAAGATGGTCGCGAGACGCTTTGCCATAGGTGTTGGCGAGTGTCTTCCACGCCTCGTAGGTGGAAGGGGCGCGTGCAATGAGAGGCTGAAGGGAGGCCGATATGGCTCCAAAGAGGGCTGAGAAGAGGAGACGATCTTGTTGCTTCCATGGCTGGAAATTAGGGTTGTCAACGGACACACCATCGTGGTGGATCTTGGTCGTAGGAATAATGGAATTGTGCTCGATGAAGCATTGGAGATTGTGTCCTTCAAGGAGGGCTCGAATCTGAACATTCCATGTGAGGAAGTTGGTCGGCGTCAGCTTGGTAATGTTGGTCATGTTTACCATGAGAAGAGTACTGAGCGGATGTTGTGGATCAAAAGTTGGAGCCGCATCGGAGAGACAGACGGTAGGGTTACTGGTTTGGCCGGCCATTGATGAAGGGGGGGACGGAGGCGGCTGGGCAAGTGATGCAAGACTGGAGATACAAGGCGCGGGGTGAGGCACAAGTCAAGAGATGTGGCGAGAGACGAGCGGCGAGAGGCGCGAGGTGATAGGCAAGACGCTAGGTGAGACGCGAGGCGAGAACGATGACCAGGGAGATCTGATTTCGGTTGGAGGCTTTTTTGTGAGGGCTAGGACGATGGCAAGGGAGGATAAAAATAGGGTGAACGACGGAGGAGAAAAAGAGGGTGAACGGCGGCTGAAGAGGAAAGGTGAACGGCGGCCGAGGAGGACAAGAGGAGGAGCTGCGGCAGTTTGAAGAGGAGAAGGGCCGGCCGAGAAATTCAAAATTTAGGGTTAGGGTTGTCGTTAGACCTAATCAGCTCTGATACCATAATAATTTGAATTGTGATTAATTTCATTAGAATGAGCCTAAACGGCTATATGTACAAAAAGAGAACATTAGACCTAATTACAAGATTAGATCTAATTACAAAAATTACTTTTATGCCCTTGTACATGTATATCCTTTACAATATCCACCTATTGATCGATCTTCTCCTCGTGATTTTTTTATTCTAACGTTGCACTCAATCCCCAAGGTTCGACCCTGGTACTACACGTACCGCATACTCGCGGTAGAGTGGTCTAGGAAATTTAAAACCTTTGATTCCAACCATCAAGTGTTTTGGCGCCGTCGCCGGGGACTAGTTATGGCATTAGAATTATCATTTCGTTGAGTAGAGATCTAGTCCTTTCTGAGTCTTTTGTTTGTTTTTGTTTTCTGCTTTTTTTTCTTTTATTTTGAGTCGTTTACATCTCTTTCGAGCTAAGCATTTGTTTCTTGTTTTCCTACGCATAGACCATTCGGTGTATGTCTAGGAGTTTGAGAAGCAAATAACTCCTCTTCGACTCCGATATTGACAAGACTACGCGAGCGTTAAAGAAACAGCGAAAAGCGAGGCGTAGTTGTTTCGAAATTATTGAGGAAATGACAAGTGAGCGAGAAATAGATATATCTAGCAAAGAAGAGATGGCTCAGGAGGAAGCACCGGAAACTTACATGGCGAACACAACGCCTAAACACACGCAGCTTCTCTCCTGCATTCGAAGGCCCGAGAGAGATCGGAAAAGATTTGAGTTACAGCCGGCCTTTATTCAGATGTTAAGTCAATCGCCATTCAGGGGACGACCTACAGAGGACCCGAACCAGCATCTCACTCAGTTCAAGATACTGTGTTCGAACATGAAAGCATACCCTGGAATAGACGATGAAGCGAATATGTTGCTTGCCTTCCCGTTATCATTCAGGGAGCATGCACTTGAGTGGCTCTACACGCTACCTCCGGACTCTATTCATACGTGGAGCCAACTCGGAGAACACTTCATGATGCGATTCTTCTCACCCTACAAGATGCAGCTATGGAAGAACAAGAGAGTCTTCCGGAAGCGTGGCTGCGATTCAAAGGATACCAATGCAAATGCCCGCACCACGAGATGAATAAAAGATACCTCATTGCCACTTTCATTGAGGGTCTTCATGATGAAGTACGAGATTGGTTAAATGCTGCTTGCGGAGGTTCTTTACAGGACCTCTCGTTCACCGCTATTGAGGCCAAAATTGAGAAGATGGCCGAGGGAAGAAACATTATGTCTAAAGAATATAATCGAAGGACACCAGCCAAGGGAGCAGACAACGAGGTACTTGCATTGCAAGCTGAGCATGCCGAGATAAAGTTACAAATTGTATCAATGCACCAAGCGTCTCTCGATTCTCACGGATTCCATGATGTTGCAGATGCAAACTACATTGCCAACAATTCATATTCCAATATGTACAATCCGGGCTAGAAGAATCATCCGAATCTTTCATATAAAAACACCGACAACATCTTGAATCCGTTCCAAGGAAGCTACCAGCCGAAGTCGTTCCAAAGCAATCCGCAGAACCTGAATTTTCAGCCAAGAGCGTAAGGTTATCAAGGGTATCAACCGAGAGGAGTACTAGTGCCACTTCCGTAACAAGAGGGGAACAACGAGATCACGTCTATGCTTGCTCAGCTCTTACAAGGGCAGAAAGATAATTACGCTGAGCTGAAAAATTTAAGACAAGATCAAGAAGCACGAAGAAGCAAATTGGGGAAAGTCAAACGCAGTTGAAGATCCTAGATACCCAAGTTGCACAGCTTGTAGAGAGCAGTTCTAACCAGCAAGGAATTCTACCGGCGAAACCTGAGTCGAATCCCCGTGAGCATTCCAATGCCGCCATGTTGAGAAGCGGGACAAAATTTGCGGACGTCACACCCAAAAATTGCGAGAGAAGAGAATGCTGAAAGTCTTCAATGATGAAGCCTAGCGACCAAGAGCATCATAAGGAAACATGAGATGAGGAGGAAAAAGAACTGGTTTATGTGGCACCGCCACCAAGACCTACTCCAGTTCCATTTCCCGATCGCCAAATGAGACGAGCTGATGATTTGCAATTTGCCAAGTTCGCAGCAAGGTTGAAGAAAATGGAGATCTCTATGCCCTTCCACGAGGTCATCATGCAAATTCCTTCCTACGCTAAGTTCCTCAAGGATATCCTCACCAAGAAGCATAGAGTGGAAGAGGAGACAGTTATGATCACCGCTGCGACACACGTTGTTGTCCATCATGGGGTACCACAGAAATTACCTGATCTAGGTACCTTCGCCATCCCCTGCGAGCTCGGAACAGTTACCGTCCACAACGCCCTCTGTGACTTAGGAGCTAGTGTCAGCATCATGCCACTTTCGATGTGCGAGAAATTGCACATGGGAGAGATTCAACCTACGAAGATGGTATTACAGATGGCTGATCATTCGGTGAAACACCCAAGCATTCTGGAGGATGTACCTCTTAAGGTAGACGATTACTACATCCCCGTTGATTTCCTGGTTTTGGATATGAAGGAAGATGAAAGAATACCTATCATTTTAGGAAGACCATTCCTCAATACCGCCAATACCATCATCGACGTTAGAGCGGGGAAATTAACGATGAAGATAAGGGAAGAGACTGTAGAGTTCGGGCTGAACAAGAACCTAAAGGAACAACTCGTAGTAGAGCATGTGTTCTCGGTGGATGTTTTGGACGAATTGGCAGATGAAATGCTCGAAGAGTTGATTAACGTTGATGTATTGAGTGACCCATTGGATCCCACGGCTAACGATACGAACCAAGATGATGACCATTCGGAGGAAATGCAAGACAAGGGAGTCCATGAACGGTGAGCTGACTAGATGAAGTGCATGACTGAGCTACCCCTTGTGAACAGGCAGGCACCTTCATTTGACAGCAGCACGATCAAGCGACACAATAGCCCGACCCGTGCAACACTCTTGGCATCTAATTATAGCAGCAACAGCACGGTCGATCATAGCAAGGTGCACGACTGGGCGTCCCCTTCACATGATAGCACGGTCGGGCATACCACAAGCCCGACCCGAGCATGCTTCTCGGCTAAACGTAGCAAAAGAAGATGCCCGACCGATCTGAAACGTCCACCCCACCGGGCACACACCAACTAGCCAAGCACGACCGAGCATAGGTTGATCCGTGCAACATTCTCGGCCAAAATCAGCAACATATGCCCAACCACTTAGCTTGCAACGCCCGACTGGACGCTCATATGGGACTGCAACATGGCCGGGCAGGAGAAGAGCATGAGAGAGATGACTGAACTTGCAATGTGGATGACCAATCCAAGCGCCATACTCTAATGAAGGACATGACGTAGGAGACGTCGCACACAAAGACGAGGATGTCCACTTCAATGGTGATGAGGAGAGCATTCGGAAAAGCTCACGACCTTAAACAAGCGCTTATCGGGAGGCAACCTGTCTTTTGCATTTCATTGCATTCGTGTATTCGGTGAGTTATTATGTCGTATTCCTTCTTTTGGATTGTGTGATTCCTTTTCACAGGTTTTCCGACGTTGATATCATCCATTAAGGACGAGACGCGTATGAAGTACAGCCGCATCACCAACTCGGTACAGCAAGATACACAAGGTGCACACATTCTAATCCTTATTTTCCTGTAGTTTGGTGTGCGAGATTTTCTCTTAGGTCTTGAACACCGAGACGGTGTTTCATTCAAGTTTGGGGGAGTACTCGTCGCATAACATGCATTTGATTAGGGTTAGATGTTGAGTTTTCTTTTTTGGAATCAATGGATGGATATCTAGCATGAATTTCGACCTTTAGTCATTATTGTGTGACCTTGTCGAATCGTGAACAGATTTGCTGAGAAGTCTTTTGGATATCGATTAGTCTAGTAGTTGTGCTTGAAACCATCATCTATAGTCGCATTTCGCCTCCTCGGGTTCAGTACCAAGTATACATATCTTTGTGTATATTATTCATTCTTTGCTTTGTTGGATATATTTTACCGTTCATTTCTCTATGGATTGTTAGATTCCACGCGCTTATACTCCGTTGTCAATATGGATAAATTTCTAACTATTTCAGGTTTACATTGACATGAGTACATCGAGATCGATGGTTCGGGTCTATGTGGTGGGATGCTGCGCTATTCTACGTCCTAAGGGTTGGAGTTGATGCGTAATATTTGCTCTAAAAAATTTTCAATGACGCACCTCTTCACTCCGGTAAGGTTACACCTTATGAGTGTGCCATCGGCAGCCTGGGACTAAGTAGAAAGTTATCCTCTTCGACTTAGACGTCCTAGAATTCAAGCGCGGATCTATAAAAAATAGATGTGGAAACCGAAAGAAAAAAAGGAAGAAAAGAGATTAAGAACTAGAATACGAGTCTAATGATATCTCGCGAAAGCTTAGGGGAATCGGTATGGAGATTGCTTGGACGTTATCTAGGGGTATGAAATAGACTTAGGTTATTGGTAGGATTGCATGGCTCGTGACTTTCGGTTGATAAAATTCGAGACTAGGTACGCTTAGGCTTATGTTCCTGTAACGTGTTGTTTTGCAAAATGACTAATCCTTCGAAGTTTCCGTGCTAGTTTAAATTGTTATTTAACTCTTCTTGTATTCAACTCTAGGTTTGCTCGAGGACGAGCAAAGGATAAGTCTGGGGGAGTTTGATAACACGTAATCCGTCATCATATTTTCATGATTCCTACCTTTAGTTTTAGTTAAGATTCTTGGACTTTACAGATTCATTGAGTATATTTGAGTACTTCTTCTATCACTTCGTGTGTTGTGCAGGAAACGAAGAGATGTTAAGCAAACACGAGTGACTACGGCGAATCCACCCGAAAACATGACCAAGTGATCAATATGTGATATGAGCACGGCCAAGATGAATAGATGTGATGAAACCATGCAGCACGGCCGGACATCACCTTGTGCACGACCGAGCTGAAGAGGTAACCAACCTGCACGGTCGAGCTACATCACAAGCACGATCGGGTTGGAGGCAAAAAACAAGCACGGCCGGGCACTATCACCTGAACGACCGAACTAAACATTCAACACCATGCAAGGTCGAGCTCCACTTAATGCACGACCGAGCGAAGTACCAAACAACAAGCATGGTCGGGATAAGAATTGTGCACGACCGGGCTGGAGAACTTCAACACCCGCACGACTGAGATTGAACACCAGCATGGTTGGGCTCTTCAATCCAAAATCAACCCGTAGCTTATGCACGGCCAGAGCTCATTCCGTGCACGGTAGGGCACTCTAAGGGAATGCATGCACTGTCGGGCATTCATAGAAGCACGGTCGGGCTTGCATGCCAACAACCAAAGCGGATCACACGGATACCAAAATTTAAACGAGCATAAGTCTAATAATCAAACCAGAAAGGGAAAAGAGGGACGAGACAAGAGAAGAGAAGAGGAGATAACACGGTTGAAGAAGGAGATTTCGGGGAACCAGAATCATTCGTTCGAAGCCATGCTCGGGATGATAGGGAAGATGAATATTTACTTCGTTTGTGTTTATTTCCCTATGTATTCTAAGTAGTTCTCTTATCACGGGTTAGGAATGCCATTGTAATGGATTGTCGATTCTTAAGGCTTGATTTCGGTTTTGTTCAATCGTATGGTTCGATAGGTCGTAGTGTGCGTAATGCGTTCTTACTTTGTTAATTTCATGTTTGAATGAGACTAGATTCATTCGCTGAGATTAGACACGTTTGAACGAAATTAGAGATTCGTCTAGGCATCGAGAGAGTCAGGCCTGAGTCTCAGAATTAACCTTCGAATAAATTAGATTAATGAGAATCTGGTGATCCGTTAGTTGAGGTAAAAATCTCCACTCTTTCTTCATGCATCTAAATGTTCAGTGTTGCATCGAGAGATGAGTTTCTTTGATTCCCTAGGTAATGGACTTAGATTTTAGTTCCCTATCGATTGATATAATCGATTTCATGTTCTATAGAAACATCCATTGCATGTTCTAGCATTTCCGACACTCGTCGTACTCTATCTTGTTGAGTCTAGTCTTCTCATTGCTTTATCATTTATTTTCTAGTTTGATATCCACCTATTGATCGATCTTCTTCTCATGATTTCTTGATTCTAACGTTGCACTCAGTCCCCAGAGTTCGACTCTGGTACTACACGTATACTTGCGGTAGAATGGTCTAGAAAATTTAAAACCTCTGATTCCGACCATCAATATACTCGGTGGTAATGCAAAACGGGTAGAAGAGAGAAGATGATATGTTTTCTCAATCATAAATCCCCGGTAGTCTAATGTAGATTAATATAGCCAAAACCGACTCTGAAAACCATTCTTATAAAATATTCATGTTTTCACAAAGTTGAATGATTCCGTTTTGAAAAAAGTCTATGCATGTGTTAAGGCAATTTGCAATATATATAAACGTTTGTAAAATCTGGTACTACCCCAGTCCGAGCGGACAACGGTGGCGCGTGGTAATTTTTGTAAAACCCTCCACATTATCAAATTCCCTCCACTTGCTCATTTTGATAGAAATAATGTACAAGACTATACATATAATGTAATCAATAATTTCTCCCAAGTAATGTGAGACAAAAAATCTGAGGAATCATTTTCTGAACATGATTTACGAGATAGTTCAATTTTTTAGTATAACACATGGAATACAATATATTTCTTAAGATACACAATACGTTACCAAAATCAAAGTACATTGACTGTTTAGGACATTCGGACGGGGTAAAATAAAAAAATACACTTGGGCTTCAATCCTACCTTTTTTCTAAAAAAAAAATTTAACTGCAATTATACCCTTATAATATTGATAACCCCATATTGTCTTTACAACTCAAGCGACCCATGCAACCCTTATGACTCAATCGACCCTTGTGACCCTTGCGATCCATGCGATCCAAGTGACCCTTGTGACTCAAGCGACCCTTACAACCCATGCGATCCATGTGACCCTTGCGACTCAAGCGACCCTTGCGACCTAATGAGTCTCTTGAGTTGAAGAGATTCATGAGTCTTAAGCGACTCACTGAAACTCCCGACCCTTGTGACTCCTGGCCCTCTTCGACCCAACTTTGAAATTGCCTCTCGCTCCTTACTCTTTGCTCTCAATTTCGAATTGCTTCTCGCTCCTTACTCTTTACTCTCAACTTTGAAATAGATTTCGTTTCGAAAAAATGTCAAACCGTATATGTTTTTTACATACAAAAAATAATGATTTATTTGTCTTTTATCCATTTTTTTTTAGATTTTCGATGGTATATATACGAAGGAGGCAAACCCTAAAAAGATATCCTTGATATTTTATCCTTTTCGGACAGGTTTTGAATTTATTTACATGTTACAGAAATACCCAAAATGTTAGGAATATTTTATTTCGGCTTTTTTTTCTGCAACATTGTTCGGCTAAATTAATAACAACAAACAATAATGTTCAGAACGAGGGAACCACTAGCTCAACAAGAAAAAGCACAATGGGCCTGTCCATGTCCGTCGATCTTAACTCACGTAAAAACCCAATTTCATTCTCTCGTCTTGTTTCAGTATTTATTATATTAAAGAAAAAAAGAATATTGGGTTAAAATTATATAAATACGATGATAATTTTTTAAAAAATGTCAAAATCAGGAGTGAGATAGGTGATGCTTATCCTTAATAAGCGTCGATCAACTTAATAATCATTTCATTTGGCCTTTTACAGATGATATAACACAAGTCATTATCACAGGTTACGGAAAGTAACCCAACGCTTTCATTCTGTCCGAAGAATTGAGTATTTAAATTACACACAATATATATATAACTATATATCTATATTATATAAATGTATAAACATAAAGTTCGATATCACGTGGTGAGCGTCGAAGGCATAAGAAAGAAGCCTAATAAGACAAAGACGATCCAAAGTTTTTTGTGTCTTAAGAAAAAGGAAACGACTTGTCCTTTTAGTTCACGTCTTTGATCAAAATATCCATGTAAGGAATGCATAATCTTGCTCCACGTGTCAAATTCGAATCTTGGACCACATTGTTTGTCGACACGTCATGCTTTAATAAAACCATTTCGGATGTTCAATCAATCTATAGAATATAAAGCAGATTAGGACTCTAGGACTTACAAGGTATACGTGGCTCTTTTTTATTGGTTGATTTTGGTGACTGGGGAGACATGAATTGTCTGTTCCTCACCTGTGAGTTTTATCTGTTCTGGTGACTGGTGAGACACGGTGGAATCTAATCTGAACACGTTACAAATTACATATTTTGTTTTCAAACTAAAAAATGTTACAAATTATCAAATTATTACAGAAATTAAAATTTTTACAATATATTTATTAAATATCATTTGATAACATTTCTTTTTTCTTTTATTTTTCTTTTTCTTCTTTCATTCTTTACTTCTTTTCTTTCATTTCTTTCTTTCTTTTTTTTTTATTTTCTTCTTTCTTTAATTGATCTTGAATTATTTAATTCAAGATCTTGAATTCATTGTGTATTATAAATACACATTACCATATGTTGAATTTCAATCAATCAATAATCATTCAATAAAATATTTCCTTTCCCTTTTCTTGAAATGGTATCAGAGCATTTTATGGGTAAAAATCCTGAAATTTCCCATTCTATTATACTCGGCGTCGATTCCTATCAGCATCGACTTCTTCTTTTCTAGTCCAAATTATTTCTGCTTCAGTTTCTTTTGATCTTCTCTCCTCCTCTTCTTCGCCACTGGTGTCTTCTTTACCGGACGGTGTTTGCTGCTTTATTTCACTCGGCGTTGATTCCTCTCGGCGGCGGTCTCTTTTTTTCTTCACGGCGTCGATTTTATTGGCGTCGGTGTCTTCTTCTATTTTTCTTTCTTTCTTCGGCTCCTGGATTTCACTTGACAGTCGGCTTCCTCTTGAGTTTCGAATCAATTTCTAAGTCCAATTTCTGAGTATCTCTTTCTGTCGGTTCTTCATTGCCGTCGAACCTCACTTTCTTCTTATTCTTCTTCGGTTCGATTTGGACGTTCGGCTTCTCTCTTTCCGTCGGGTTTTCCTTTGCCGTCGGTTCTTCCTTTGCCGTGCGTTCTGTTCATCATCTTTCCGGCGTGCTCAATCGAAGCCATTTGCTTCCTCCCGCCGGACCTGCGATCCTCATTCCGATTAACTCTGCAATCGACGAACAACTCTGCAATTTCTTCTTCTCCGATTTTCCCTCGACTTCTGATTTCTTTGTTTGATCTCCTCTGTTCTTCTCTCTCTTTCTCACCCATCCTTCATTTTCCTGGAAATCGAGAAAAAATCGAACCTTTCTTGTGTTCTTCAACCTTGAATCACATCAAAACCCTCGTTCCCTTTCTCAAGAAACAAGAGCTATTGCGCTTCCGCTGCAAACCCTAATCGGTGATCGGACTCCTTCAATCGGTGAGCTTTTTCATTTCTTTCTTGCCGGATTCTCATTCTCAGACCTTCACTCTTCCGGCTTCGCTTCTCTGGTTTTCGAGTTCTTCATCTCTGAGCTTCGACGTCGTCTGCTTTCCTCTCTTTCGCCGGCCCGTGAGATTCATCTGTCGTCGGCGTCTTTCATTTTGAGTCTTGGCTTGCTTCTTTTTTCTTCATTCTTTTGATTCTTTTGGTCACCGATTCTTTTCAATTTCACCGGTTTACAGAAGCTTTTCTAATATGGCTTCTTCAATCCCCGATTTCTTAGTTCCTGCTTCAAGTCCGAATTCACCTTCTGATTCGGGTGGTGATTTACCAAATAGTCTCTTCTTTATATGCAATTGGAGAGTTTAACTACCCTATTTTCTAACATGGGGATTTCTATTTCTCCAATTCTATAATCGGTCAGATTATATTTCTCTATTTTAAGGCAAATTGCCTTATTTCTTTTCTACCGGTATCTTCTTTCTTGTTCACCGATTCACTTTTTTATTTCGTCGTTTAATATCTTTTTTCCGGAAAATCTTGAGAATTTTGTTTCTTAAAATTCTAATTCTAATTCATCTACCTCATTTGTCGATATATTTCTTTTTTCTTCGCCGATTCTTTCTTATCATATCTTGTATTTTCTTTTATATAAGGCAAATTGCCTTTGATCGGTGATTTCGACCGGTATTTTTCTTATGTTTCGCTAGTATTCTTCTTTTGAAATTTCTTTCGGCATTTTCTTTCAAAATTTCTTTCTTCGCCGATTTCAATCTCATATTTGAGAATTTCTTCGATAATTTCTTTCACAATTTTAATCTCTTTTTATTTTCTTTTTTCCGGCGATTTCAAATAAAAAATGATATTCTTTGTCGGAATTTCTCTTTTGATCGGCATTTATTCTCTCTCTATGAAATAATCTCTCATATTCGCCGATTCTTTTTCTTCCGACGATTCTTCTTCTTTTCGGCAATTTTTCTGCAGCTCTTCTCTGCAAATCCGTTTCATGTTTAACGAACTATTTCGGGCCTTTGATGATAGGTAACCATTTTTCGGAGCAATGCTAAGCCGAGCGGGCACCCATGCCCGATCGTGTAGACTCTCAGCCCGAACGGGTAAAACGCACGGTGATTTCTTGGATGAAATGGCCCGAGCGGGCATTGTAAAGCCACCCCAATTTTTTATTTTAGAATTTATTAAATATCATTTGATAACATTTCTTTTTTCTTTTATTTTTCTTTTTCTTCTTTCATTCTTTACTTCTTTTCTTTCATTTCTTTCTTTCTTTCTTTTTATTTTCTTCTTTCTTTAATTGATCTTGAATTATTTAATTCAAGATCTTGAATTCATTGTGTATTATAAATACACATTACCATATGTTGAATTTCAATCAATCAATAATCATTCAATAAAATATTTCCTTTCCCTTTTCTTGAAAATATGAATATTTCAATTTTGGTTTTTTTAGAATAAAACTGTGAAAAGAAGTAGATAATATGTGAATAAAAAAGAAAGAAGAAAGGGAAAAAAACACAACACCATAAGGCAACTAACAATGTACCACAGACAAGACTTCCTTTCGAACAACTCCAAGATCACACTCTCTATAAATATATAATTATGTGTATCGCACACATATTTAAGTCTCTGTATATGAATATTTATTTCTTATATATACACTCTAATATAAAAACACAACAAAAACAAGAAATATTTATGATAGCTCCCTCGTACATAGCACACACAGTATGGACAGACAAACGTTCGTTCATGGCGAGAGAGAAACGATATACGAAAACAGCGACTACAAACGCAACCGCAAAAACAACTGCAAAGACAAAGAGAAGAATAAGAAGAAGAAGAGATTTAGCGAGGAACAGAAAAAATGTCTAGAGGAGATTTTCGAAAAGGAGAAGAAGTTGGAGGGGAGGAGAAAAATGGAGGTGGCTCGGCAGCTAAGGCTCGAACCTAAACAAGTGGCGATATGGTTTCAGAACAAGCGAGCTCGGTCCAAGTCCAACCAACTTCAGATCGACTTTGCTTCCCTTCGAGCCAACTACCAACGCTTGACCCGCGACTTCCAAAGAGCCTTCGACGAGAACCAACACTTGCTCTCACAGGTGATTCCTTATACTATATATATGTGTGTATGTTACTCTACGTGTACATATATGTATGCATGTATTTAGGTATATATATATATGTGTGTGTGTGTATATAAAATTTCAAAACATGTTATTAATTAGGATGAGGTATCTTTTTCATATAAACGAGGATATTAATTGAAAAATATGATATCATTATATGGTGCAAGTATATACATGTCTATGGCTTCTCGGTGGTATGCGGTCTCATCTTAGAGGTTGTGATCAAGTCCACTAGTTTACATTTTTTCATAATTATTGGAGATTTGAATTGTACATTTTCATTATAATGATTCTACGTGTGTTCAAAACATTATAATATATGTATGAAGTGAAAGCTAACTTATGGAGGGGATCGTTGTTCCGTGGTGCAGTTGCAGAAGCTGAGAACATTATCGTCAGAAAAACACAAGTCTCTCGACGAAGACACGAAAGTGGACCGAGAAATTGAAAACCGGGATTATGGGAACCAGACCGAAAACGAACCGGAATGGAAGACCGGTTCGTCTGAGGAGACCATGACGATGGCAGAGAATGAAGAGCTCCTTCTTTATCCGGAGGGATACTCACCAGCTTTGACAGATGAATGGACCAAGCTTCTCGGGAGCTTGGACTTATAGTAATAAAAGTAAAAAGAAATTCACTTGAGGGGAGATCGATAATAGAAGAATAGCGTTTTTATTTTGGTGTTATAGATTTAGGAAAATACGTAAGATTTTGTAAGTGGTATTTGGAGAAAAGAATAAAATTTTTTCGATCAGATCCAGAAAAAACCATATAGAGTCTGAAAATATTGTTTTACAGAACTCTGCGGAATAATGTTATTTGAAAAATTTACATTGAAACGGTAACTGGATAAAATTAATCCAATGACTGTTCATGCCATGGCTGATTTGTTAATTTAAGAAGTTCTGATTAAAATATTGACTCAACAGAAGTTGAGGGGTGTAAAGCGAATTAACGTGAATTAATATTTCGGAACCACTGATCGGACCAATCTCCCACGTTTCCAACTTTGGCGTTTCTTCGTCAAATTGATGAAGGACCTCTCTTATGTATATAAAACACGAGATCATACAACATATAGTCCATGTAAAATTATGAATATAATTCATCGCATTATAACACCACAAGTTATATAGATACATACGTGATTGTTGATGTATTTGCCACTTTTTTTTACATAATCCAAGCTCAATAATATTATATATTATATACGCCTGGGGCACACTTTAGCAGCCAGGGGAGGAGCCATCTCGCATGATAGCCTCAGCACCTCCGATAGGTCTGTGGGGTTCACCAAGTCACCTGGCAGCCACTCAAACTCATGCAAAAGCGTTGCCACCCAAAACGACACCGTAGAGAGCCCCACATTTTTTCCGGGACAGCCCCGTTTGCCACACCCCAAACGGCAACATGAGAATTAGAGGAAGATATGAAACATTAGTATCCCGAGTTGTTTGAAGATGAGTTGTATGGTTTTTCTATTCACTGAATACAAATTCTGCCCTAAGAATCAGAGATATAGAATTCGAGGTTGAATTTCTTTGTAATGGGGGAGAATTATGATACCTATAATAAAAGGGTAAGTTGGTATCACCGACTTACCAATGTATATATATATATATATATATATTATTAATGATTAGGGTAAAAAATTATAAGAAAGGAAGAGAGGCAACCGTGCATTCAACCGAGAGAAGAGAATAAAAAAAAGAAAGGAAGAAGAGAGAAGAAAAAAAAGAAGGAAAAAGAAATTGGAGAAGGATCTTCAATTTTTCATCGCGTTCTTCGTGGGTGGACTCTAAACGAGATTGTGGTAAATCTCTAGATAATTTGTTGTGATTATTCGCTTAATTCGAAGATTTATATTATGAAAATTTATGTAATTGAATGGATCTATAATAGAGAAAAATTGATCGGTGTTGTTGCTAGCAATATTATCTAGAATCGTCAAATCATCGGAAAAACTAAGGTGATGATTTTCTCCATCTTAGTTTTGGATTGTGGTTGATTTATGGAAGATATTATACTTTTAAAAACGAGGCATGATCACGATAGAATTTTTAGGATCATAATGGGAAAGGTGAGATGCTACAGATGAATTTGGATTAAACCCTTGATTTTTCGTATGAGAATTGATGATAAGTATATGAGTTTTATTAGTGACTAGAGATGATCTAAAGAATTAACGTGTGAGCAAGTGATGGGGTTGAAGAACGTCGATATTTGGGTTCGGTGTCAAAGTCGAGTGAACATCTTGTTAGTGTGCTCGATCGACTGATTTCATACTCGAACTTTCGGAAGAAGGCGTGTGCGAGCGCGTCGATGAGAGTTGTCACGTGAGGAGTATCGAGTCGATGACGTCAGTACTGCGACATTTGGATCTGGGCCGGCGTCATATCGTACTGGGGTTGTGGTAACCTTTCAAGCGGTGGAGCGTCGAGTTAGTCAGATCAGTGGATCTGTCGGCGTCGTACCGTGTTGGGGTTATGGTAACTTTTCGAGCGACGGAGCGTCGAGTTAGTCAGAGTGGTGGATCTACCAGCATCGTACCATATTGGGGTTGTGGTAACCTCTCAAGCGATGTAGCGTTGTATTGTACTGATGGCTGGGGTACGTTGTGACCTTGCGAGATCTTTAGATATGTGAGACGATCGAGGGTTGGTAACTTACCTAGTACAGCTAGCCATAGGATGAAGGAGTGCTTTGGCGTATTCTTGAAAGATTTACTAATAGAAGGTGGACAACATGACCGAAAAGAGAGTTTGAGGATACTATTATCACTATCCAATACACTACTACCGCCTACTCTGATGAATCAAAGACAAGTGGAGATGTAAGCTTCTTTCTATGTCGTGAATCACATGACTCGATTCAGTACTAAGATATAATGTAGATGTATGATATCTTCCATAAGGGGGATGAAATAAATATTTCGACTTGGAAGGACCTTTCAGTTATCATGATGTTGATCAGAGAGATTTAGTTGAATATTGTGTTCTGCTATTTGATGGGTGAAGGAATTTCTTGTGAGATGAAACCCAAAGGAATGTCTAGAGCATTGATTCCTTCGGTTAAGTTTACATAACTTTTTGAGCTGAAAAATGTTTCGCACATTGTGTGTGGAACAATGGAGTTGGCGTTTTTACACTTATGCATGGTCAACACATGTTGTTAAGGAATGCATCCAAAAATTCAAATGAAAGATTAAAATGATCGGTACAAATCATTGCTCGAGATACTATAGAAGCTAACTTAGTAGAGAAAGGACTCATCGAGGATGACATCTTAAAGTTTTCAAATGCAAAAAGGAAAAATAAGTCGTCCAAAAAGTTTGAAGGAGACATGATCAAATAAAATGATTTAGGTTATCAATTGTAGTTATTTGAAATGCTCATGTTATCACTGTGGAAGTGAACATGTTAGACAATGCTAAGGATCAACAGAGGAGTAGGATGCTTATGATGTGACAATTTTGAAGATAAAAAGTTGTAATCGTGCTCAACAAGCAAGAGAATGAATTATATACAAGAAAAATAGAGGTAAGAGAAAGCACCAAAGTGTAGGGTCATGCAATCAAAGGTATACACCATGAGAGACTATCAAGAAATGTGTGAGACTAAGAAGAAAAAGTTCGGTTTATTTTCAAATCGATCAAAATGGAAGGTTACCCACTCATATGATTTTCGACACCGGTGTTCTGCATAGTTTCGTGAAATCATCGATGGCTAATCAGCTACTAATTTCGAAGATCTAACAAGTATGTTCCAAGTGCATACTCTAGAGAGTCGAAATATAGACTCTAAAAAAGTTTTCAATGGATGAGGTATACGTGGTCATAAAGGAGAAGTTAAACTAGTCTTCAGTGTTAGTTGTGACATAATCAATATTTTGAGTTTAATATATACATAATGTATATAGATGCATCAAGGACGAGGTTAGGATGCTTATACAAGAAAATAATGTGATTGTTCGGCTATCGAGACAATGTGCAAGCATGAATAGTAATGGATGGCTTACGATTTGTAAAATACGTATATTGTTCTCATGTTAAAGAATTGGATGACATACCTTATTGTGATAAGGTATATATTTGTTCAGGATACAAATGTTTGAAGTACATATTCACGTAGTCAAATATGAATTTGCGTCAAAGAAGGTGGATTGAGTTTGTTGCAGACTACTAGATAGACATCGCATACCATCTGGAACAAAATGTCGTTGCAGGAACGTTGAAAAAAAAAGCGTTGAGATACATCATTGCAATAGTTTTGCAGACTGAGTTAGAGAGTTGGTTGTTCAACTTGCCTACTGCGTCTATTGATAACTTATATTTTGTTCTAGTATTTTCATCTATTTTCATAGTTAGTTTCATCATTCATTTGATTTTACCAAGCATTAAGCATCATTATCATCCCGTTTTCAGTCATTTTGGAGCTAAAGGACGTGCCAAGACAAAGTGCAAACATCGAGGATCATCACGGGACAAACGAGACGAGAATCGGCAAGGAATAGCCATTACCCGCGCGGGTACTTCCCTAGCCTGAGCGGGCAAATGTTACGGCGATTTTGTCTAGCAAATTTTGCACGAGTCGGGCAAGCAAAACCACGCTCGAGGCCTCAGCCCGAGTGGGCAGCAACCCATGCCCGAGCGGGCAGCAAGCCAGCCCGAGCGGGCTGCCTATTCTTGCATCGCGACCCCACGCAACCTTCTGCGCCGCACCCGAGTGGGTCACTTACCCAGCCCGCTCGGGTTGCATCCGTCACCTGCAACTCCAAATAAGTTAATTTGACTTAAAACGAGTGGGAGTTCGTGGGGACTTATACAATAAGGAAAACACCTTTAGAGAAGAGGAATAAGTCATATTTCGTGGGAGAAAGTAAGGAAAACGTAGACAACTTAATCAAGATTTGGAAAACTCAAGAAAAGGAAACAAAGAGAGGTGGTTGCTGTAACGAAGGAAGGAGAGCTTCAGAGGGATGAAATTAGATAGAAAGTTAGAGAGAAGAGAGAGCACATAGAGACAGAGATAGAGAAGGAGAGCAGCACGCACACACAAGGGTGAAGGACGGAGCGACGAAACCGGAGCGCATAGGAGCTATTGAAGGCATCGGTAATAGAATAGGGAGGGATCTCATTCTTTATCCATGTTGAATATAGTTATCTTTTGTGTTTCTTTTGCTAAGTTCATGTCCGAGTAGGTCCATAGTCATGAGTTAGAGAGCTTTGCCGATATGTAATGAAGTTTTGGTCTTAATGGTTGGTTATAATATTTGTTCGTTTCGGATTGATTGGTTGTTCCTAATGCTTTTATTCTTGTTGGTAGCTTGAATAAATGATTATAAGAATCTAATTGCATTGGGAGATGAATTGGATTTTGGATAGCCATGATGATATGAAGTCTCAATTGATTTAGAGCCTTGGCCGGTCGGTTTTGGATTTTGGAACGTAGCCATGATATGAAGTCTCAATTGATTTAGAGCCTTGGCCGGTCGGGTGATTGAACTTAGGAATTAGGATAGCGATCTTAATGCATCTAGTGGGTGAGATTTCACAATTGGGAGACTGGTAGTACGCATGCTAGATAGTGGGTTTAGACATTGGGAGAGTCATTCCCTAGAAAAGAGCTTGAATTTCCCAAATACGTAATGATATCTATAACCATGATCTTGTTAGAACTTCGTCGCATCATCGTGCATCTCTCGAGAATAAGACGTGTGAAATCAATAAGTGATGGGCGATGATGCAACGACGTTCTAACAAGATCATGGTTATAGATATCGTTACGTATTCGGTGAATTCAAGCTCTTTCCTAGGGAATGACTCTCCCTATGTCTAAACCCACTATCTAGCATGCGTATACCAATCTCCCAATTGTGTATCTCACCTACTAGACGCATTAAGATCGCTATCCTAATTCCTAAGTTCAATCAACCGACCGGCCAAGGTTCTAAATCAACTAAGACTTAATATCATGGCTACGTTCCAAAATCTAATTCATCTCCCAATGCAATTAGATTTTTATAAACATTCATTCAAGTGGCCAACAAGAACAAAAGCATTACGAACAACCAATCAATCGAAACAAACAAATATTATAACCAAGCATTAAGAACAAAACTTCATTACATATCGGCAAAGATCTCTAACCCATGGCTATGGACCTACTCGGACATGAACTCAGCAAAAGAAACACAAAAGATAACTACAATAACTACATTCAACATGGATAAAGAATGAGATCCCTCCCTATTCTATTACCGATGTCTTCAATAGCTCCTCCGCTCCGGTTTCGTCGCTCTGTCCTTCGCCCTTGTGTGTGCGTTCTGCTCTCTTTCTCTCTACGTGTGCTCTATTTTTTTCTCTCTTATTTTCTGTACGTCTCTTGCTGCTGAAGCTCTCCCCTTTTAGCCCTCTGTCTCCTCTTGCCTTTTCTATAATCTTTCCTCTTTGGCCGTCCTCTTTTCTTCCTCTCTAGTGGCTGGAATTTCCTTTTTCTTACAGCCACTGTAGTTTTCCTTTTCCGAGTTTTTCCATTTCTTGTTTTTCCATTCTTGTGTAATTGTCAACGTTTCCTCCTTATTTTCCAGCCATTTAGCTCCTCATTCTCTTCTATAACCATATTTCCATTTGGTTTAAGTAGCCAGCACGTTCCTTTTCTTGTTTAGCTAAATTTCCTTTTTCGCTAGTTTCCATTTTCTCGGTTTCTATTTTCTTCAGCAGCTTGTATTTCCTTTTCCTCTTGTGCAGCAACGATTTCCTTTTCATTTTTCCTTGTTTTCCTCTTTGCCTTGCTGCCTTCTTTCTTGTTCTTGAATTTCCATTAATTTTCTATCAGCCATTTCCATTTTCTATCTTTGACGGTTGTAGTTTCTAATTCTCGTGTAGGTGGCAATCTTTCCATTTCTGTGTAGGCGGTTGGAAGTTTACATTTTGTTCCAGCAACTTGCTTCTATTTTATATAAAACATTTCTCCTTTTCATGTTCCAACCGTGCTCTTCTTACTTTTGTTCTAGGAACCGAAGTTTTCCATTCCAACCACCGAAAGTTTCCATTTTTATAAGCGGCCATTGTTTCCATTTTTTTGTAAGCAGCCATTGCTTCCTTTTCTCTTCTCTTGCTTATGATTCTTTGGATGCTGACCGTGCATAGCTGATAGGAGAGTGGTATTGCTTAGTTTTGCTTCATTTACTCGTGTTTGTATCCCGATATTTCCTTTCCTACAATAACACGAGATAACGCTAAAAGAGGACTAAATAATGCTTCAATGCTTGGTAAAGTTCAAATGAATTATGAAACTAATTTTTAAACGAGACTAAAATACTATAACAAAATAGACGTTATCACTTATACAAGAAAATAATGTGATTGTTCGGCTATCGAGACAATGTGCAAGCATGAATAGTAATGGATGGCTTACGATTTGTAAAATACGTATATTGTTCTCATGTTAAAGAATTGGATGACATACCTTATTGTGATAAGGTATAGATTTGTTCATGATACATATGTTTGAAGTACATATTCACGTAGTCAAATATGAATTTGCGTCAAAGAAGGTGGATTGAGTTTGTTGCAGACTACTAGATAGACATCGCATACCATCTGGAAAAAAATGTCGTTGCAAGAACGTTGAAAACAAAAAGCGTTGAGATACATCATTGCAATAGTTTAGTGATCTGATTAGTCAGATAAGTGGTTTGAGACAAGAGACACTGCAGACTGAGTTAGAGATTGGTTGTTCAACTTGCCTACTGCGTCTATTGATAACTTCTATTTTGTTCTAGTATTTTCATCTATTTTCATAGTTAGTTTCATCATTCATTTGATTTTACCAAGCATTAAGCATCATTATCATCCCGTTTTCAGTCATTTTGGAGCTAAAGACGTGCCAAGACAAAGTGCAAACATCGAGGATCATCACGGGACAAACGAGACGAGAATCGGCAAGGAATAGCCATTACCCACGCGGGTACTTTCCTAGCCCGAGCGGGCAAATGTTACGGCGATTTTGTCCAGCAAATTTTGCACGAGTCGGGCAAGAAAAACCATGCTCGAGGCCTCAGCCCGAGCGGGCAGCAACCCATGCCCGAGCGTGCAGCAAGCCAGCCCGAGCGGGCTGCCTATTCTTGCATCGCGACCCCACGCAACCTTCCGCGCCGCACCCGAGCGGGTCACTTACCCAGCCCGCTCGGGTTGCGTCCGTCACCTGCAACTCCAAATAAGTTAATTTGACTTAAAACAAGTGGAAGTTCGTGGGGACTTATACAATAAGGGAAACACCTTTAGAGAAGAGGAATAAGTCATATTTCGCGGGAGAAAGTAAGGAAAACGTAGCCAACTTAATCAAGATTTGGAAAACTCAAGAAAAGGAAACAAAGAGAGGTGGCTGCTGTAACGAAGCAAGGAGAGCTTCAGAGGGATGAAATTAGATAGAAAGTTAGAGAGAAGAGAGAGCACATAGAGAGAGA
>CM071867.1:22576101-22596717 GCA_036759665.1 Gynandropsis gynandra
AATTGGGAGATTGGTAGTACGCATGCTAGATAGTGGGTTTAGGCATTGGGAGAGTCATTCCCTTGAAAAGAGCTTGAATTCCCTGAATACGTAATGATATCTATAACCATGATTTTGTTAGAACTTTGTTGCATCATCTTGCATCTCTCGAAACCTGTGGTGTTCAGTTCATTGAGTTTAATCCGATAGTTAATTAGTCTAGTTTAGTTTCATTCACATTCCCATAACTTATTGATTTCACACGTCTTATTCATTAGTTTACTAGCTTTAGAGTTTCATCGATTCCTCGTGTTCGACCCTGGTACTATACGATCCGTATTCTTGCGGAAGCGTTAGTCTAGGTAAATTATTACTTGAGATTAACCACATCATCTATTACTTTATGGGACGACTTAGAGCATCGATTTATGCAAAAATTCTTCCCAGACCATAGGACAATGCTCGCCAAGAGCCGAATAAATTCATTCCTGCAAGAAAGAGGTGAGAGTTTACATGATGCATGGGAGCGCTTCAAGAACTATCAACGCATTTGTCCGCATCATGGAATGGAAAAGAGGTACCTCATCACGAGCTTCATGCAAGGTCTCTAAGAGACCACACGCTTCATGATCGTAGCAGCGGGTGGTAGTTCCCTCAGCAACCTCACGTTCCAACAACTCGAGAATCTGATCGAGAACATGGCAAGGGAGAAAGGCAAGAAGGTTGGAGCCTACTATCGTGATTTCTCATCCAAAGCGGGGGTAAATGAGTAAGGTATTGCCAACCCGGACTTAACAGACATAAAGCAACACGTTGGGGAGATATACAGGACGATGGCAGGCGTTCATGTCGAGCGACAAGATGCATCCATCGGTCAGGGGATCGAGGAAGTCAATTACGTCAATAATCGCGCCTACCAACATAACTACATCAAGGGTCATCCCAACCTCTCCTATGGCAATACAAGTAACATGGCGAACCCGCAGGATTTCCAACTGTGGATGATGGCAAGAAACCAAAACCAAGGTTTCCAGCCGAGAGGGAGTGGCCAAGACCATAGCTATCAGCCGAGAGGGAGTGGCCAAGACCATAGCAATCAGCCTCGTGCACAACCTTCAGGTGACTCCGAAATTCTCTCTATGCTACAATTGGTTCTGCAAGAGCAAAAAAATCAAGGTTACGCGCTTGAAGGAATCAAGCCTGAACAAGATGACATGAGGAAGCAAATGGAGAGCTTCCAAACACACTTAAAGCACCTGGAAACACAAGTGGCACAGCTAGCTTAAGGGTCTAGCCGACAGGCTCGACAGCTCCTCGGGAAACCCGAGATGAACCCTTGGGAGCAGATCAACACCATCCATCTGAGGAGTGGTAATACAGTGGAGCAACCCATGCCTTCAAAGCCGTGAGAGAAGATCCTCTGAGCAATACAAATGAACTACCCATCACTCAAGGCATGGAAGAGGAGAAGACCGACGAGGAAGAGGAGAGGGAGCTGCCTTACGTGCCACCTGCCCCGAGGGCACCACCCCTACCCTTCCTGCAGCGCCAAAGGAAGCAGAACGACGACGTTCAATTCACTAAATTCATGGAACTCCTAAGGAAGATGCAATTCACCATCCCGTTCTACGATGCGCGCATGAAGATGCCATCTTCGCTAAATTACTCAAGGACATAATAACGAGGAAGAGGGTCGTAGACAATGAGGTAGTGATGGTCACCAACTCACTCATACAACCACCTACCATGGTCAATAAGATGCTCGATCCATTTAATTTTGTCATCCCTTGTAAGATCTACGATTACGAGATTGAACATGCACTAATCGACATCGAAGCGAGTGTGAGCTTGCTACCATTGTCACTTGTTGAGAAGCTTAATCGAGTAGGAGATCTTCAGCCTACGCGTATGCTAATCACCTTAATCGATCAGTCCGTACGTAATCCCGAAGGCATCTTGATGAATGCCGCTGTACAAGTGGGAAAATTTTGGTTCCCCACGGACTTTGTTATTATGGACATAGAGATAACCCGAAGATCCCCATCATTTTGGGAAGACCATTCCTCAACACGGCGAACATGATTATATATTGTGTCGAGGGCAGACTGGTCATGAAATTCGGAGACGAATCCATAGAGTTCAAGCTTGACGAAATGCTCAAAAAGCCATACATAACCGAACCCATGATGGACATTGACACGGTGGATGAATTAGTAGAGGAAGTTAAACATGAGCATCGAGTCATCCATCCCATGGAGATAGCACTGTTAGCATGCAGCGAAAGCCTATTTCAGTCACCCCGAGATGTGGAGGAATGCATACAACTCATGGAGGAGTTGATCACACTTGAGTCTAGCATTGACCCGCGTGTGTCAACCACAGAGCCTGCGCGGGCCGAACAAATACAAAAGGACCCGTGCGGGGTAGATCACACCCGACTCATACATGTCTCTCGGGAATAAATAATGCAGTTCGAAGCCCGCGCAGGGAGAGATTCGAGCCCGCTCGTGCAGACCATATGAGAAAGAATCCGCGCAAGGTAGAACACGCCCCGACTCAGGCAAGTATCTCGTGGATATATGACGCATTTGAGACCCCGCGCGGGGTGGATGACGAGCCTGCTCGGGCGGATCTCATGGGCATGAACCCAAGCGGGTTATCTGGAACCCCGACACGGGTAACATCTTCGGGAGTAGAAGACCCGCATGGGCACGGTGTACAGCCCGCGTGGGCTACGTTACTTCAGCCTTGCACTTCATTTCCTACACCCTCGATTGCCCACTTCCGCACGGATCCCGACTGGAGCGCTGAGAAAGCACCCAAGGTCGATCTCAAACCCCTTCCGCAAGGGCTTAGGTATGAGTTCCTTGATCATCAATGACGCACTTGATAGGCCACAAGTCGATAAACTCCTCGGCACACACAAGCGATACCGAGCCGCCATCGGTTATACACTGGAGGACATCAGAGGTATCAGCCCCAAGCTTTGCATGTACCGTATCCACTTGGAAGATGAGTCAAAGTCATCCATAGAATATCAACGCCGACTCAATCCTAACATGATGGAGGTAGTCAAGAAAGAAGTACTAAAGTTTCTAGATGATGGTATCATATACCCCATCTCCAACAACACTTGGGTTAGTCCGGTGCAAGTGGTACCAAAGAAAGGAGGCATCACCATCATCCCAAACCAGAATAGCGAGCTTATTCCCACACGGACGATGACGGGATGACGCATGTGGATAGACTACCGCAATAAACACGAATATCAAGAAGGACCACTTTCCTTTGCCCTTTATCGACCAAATGCTTGAGAGGTTAGCACTTCATTCCTATTTTTGTTTTCTTGATGGCTATTCAGGATTCTTCCAGATTTCGATCCACCCACACGACCAAGAAAAGACGAAATTCACTTTTCCATTCGGGACATTCGTCTATCGCCGGATGCCATTCGGTTTATGTAACACCCTCGCCACGTTTCAAAGATGCATGACTTCTATCTTTTCTGATGTTAATGGCGATATTATGGAGGTGTTCATGGATGACTTTTCAGTCCATGCCTCCTCCTTTGATTTGTGTCTGACCAATCTATGGAGAGTGTTAGACATGTGCTTACAAGAGAATCTCGTGCTCAATTGAGAGAAATGTCACTTTATGGTCCGGGAAGCAATTGTTTTAGGCCATAGGATTTCAGAAAAGGGGATCGAGGTCGAAAAGGCTAAGATTGAGGTGATTGAGAAGCTACCACCTCCTAACAATGTTAAAGCAATCCGTAGTTTCCTTGGGCATGTGGGGTTTTATCGAAGATTCATCAAAGACTTCTCCAAGATCGCCAAACCGCTCACCGACCTCTTGAGCAAGGATGTTGTGTTCGAGTTCAATCAAGATTGTCATATTGCCTTTGCGAAACTCAAGAAAGCACTGATTTCACCTCGCATCATTCTGCCTCCGGACTGGAAGCTCTCTTTTGAGCTCATGTGCGATGCTAGTGACTACGTTGTGGGGGCTATATTGGGACAACGAAAAGACAAGGCGATGCATGTTATTTGTTATGCTAGCCGGACTTTAGACGATGCTCAGTGCAATTCCTCCACCACGAAGAAAGAGCTTCTGGCCATCATCTTCGCTTTCGAGAAGTTTCGCTCTTACCTTGTCAGATCCAAGGTAATTGTTTACTCCGATCACGCAGCATTGAAATATTTGTTCACCAAGAAGGATGCGGAACCAAGGCTAATACGGTGGATCGTAATCCTTCAAAAATTCGACTAGGAGATACGAGATAGGAAAGGGACCGAAAAAAGGGTTGTCGACCACTTGTCCCGCCTTGAGATTTCAGATGGTATCCCCGACTCTCTTATCTCTCAGAGATGATATTGTTATGGCCATAGACGGAGCGCCTGCACCGTGGTACGCAAATTTCGTGAACTCCCTCGTCTATGAAGTTCTGCCACAAGGCCTAAGCTACCATTCTAGGAAGAAGTTCCTTCACGACGTCAAGACCTACTTTTGGGAGGAGCCTTATCTATTCAAGCGAGGAACCGACGGTTTATTTCGGCGTTGTATCCCGAAAGAAGAGGTAGCTAATGTGCTTTTTCACTGTCATTCTTCTGACTATGCAGGGCATTTTGCCGTGTCTAAAACAACATCAAGAATTCTCCAAGTCGGATTATATTGGCCTACGCTCTTCAAAGATGCTCACAAGTATGTCTTAACTTGTGACATATGTAAAAGGACGGGAAACATCTCTAGAAGGCATGAGGGACCTCAGAACTACATCTTGGAAGTCGAACCATTTGACGTTTGGGGCATCGACTTCCTGGGACCATTTCCCTTATCCTGCGGAAATCAATACATCTTGGTCGCTGTTGATTATGTGACAAAATGGGTGGAAGCGCAAGCATGTCCGACCAATGACTCCAAGGCAGTCATTAAGCTCTTCAAACGCATCATCTTCCCTAGATTTGGCATCCCAAGAGTCATGATTAGTGATGGGGGAAAGCACTTCATCAATCGGGTGATTGAGACACTATTGAAGAAATACAGAGTGAGGCACAAGATCACCACATAGTATCACCCGCAGACAGGTGGCTAAGTGGTGATCTCCAACCGAGAAATCAAGTCCATACTTGAGAAAACACTCTCAAAATCTCGACGAGATTGGGCATTGAAGCTAGACAATGCAGTTTGGGCCTTTAGAACAGCTTTCAAGACCCCGATAGGTATGACACCATTTTAGCATGTCTATGGGAAAGCATGTCTTCTTCCGGTTGAGCTAGAAAACAAGGCATATTGGGCAGTAAAGACGTTGAACTACGATCTTAAGACAGCCGAGGAGAAGCGGGTTCTCCAGCTTCACCATCTATAGGAGATTCGCAATGATGCTTACGAGAATGCAAGGATCTACAAAGAGCGCACAAAGAAATGGCATGACAAGCACATCCTCCCACGCTCATTCAAAATAGGTGATCAGGTACTTCTCTTTATTTCCCGCTTGAGATTTTTTCCAGGGAAACTCAAGTCGCGATGGTCGAGGCCCTTCACTATAAAAGGTGTTTCATCACATGGGGCCGTGGAATTGGATAAGGGAAATGGGGGAGCATTCTTGGTAAATGCACTGAGATTGAAGCCATACTATGTTGATCGCGTAGAGGATGGAACATGCATACTACCTATTTCCGATCCCACACTCATCTAATGCGTTAGGGTCAAGCTAAAGACCGTAAACAAGCGCTTCTTAGGAGGCAACCCGAGCTTCGTATCCTTTTTTAATTTTTTATTGCTCCCAAACTCTTTTTAAGACATGTACATTTTTTTTAGGATTTTAGGATTTTAGTGGCCTTCATGGTTATGTGTTGCATGTGTTTTCCTTGTAATTTTTTTTTCTGATTGCAGCATAGCCCGCAGGCTGAGCACAAGACCCCGCGCATGCTACACTCTGCCCGCGCGGGCAAGATCACAGCCCTGTGCAGGCTAGGTCATTTTTTTCTGAGGTAAGTTAAGATTTCGTACCCTTGAATCTTCTCACCGCCTACCGACACTCCCCACACGATCGCACTGCCGCTGCCTCTCACCTCCGACACCTTTCACCGACGAACCCCTTGACCAGATACTCAAAATCTCCCTCTTCTCTCTCTCTTTCAAACCCTCTCAAATCCTTCAATTTCTTCGCGTAATCCAGGTAATCCAGGTATTTTCGAGAAATCCTATATGTTTTCGACCGATTTGGACTAGATTTACGCCTGCATGGAAGGGGTTGAGTTGATTTTTGATGGTCTGTGGCTCGAATAGGAATTTCCACATGGTGATTTCGTGATCAGTCTGTGCGGACTAGGGTTAGAACCCGCGCAAGCACCCTGATTCAGAACACTCAACCCGTGCAGACTAGGGTTAGAACCCGCGTGGGTACCTTTTTCAGAACACTCAATGCGCTCAGGCCCTGAGTGAGCCCGAGTCAAGGGAATTTTTCTGGAACTAGAGCCCAAGCGGGCTACACACTCTACCCGTGTGGGCTGCTTGAAAAAGTTTGCCTAATTTTTCCTATTTCTTTGACTGTTTTACAGATGGCTCCAAAATTGTTTAAGAGCTCAACCGAACAATGACGAGCTGATTATGATCCGGAGGAGGGATGACCCACACAACCGGATTCCATCATGGAGCTAACTCCGTATATGCCCATCACCACGTCGCACCAGCAATACAACTACCGGACAATGACCTTTCTGTCTGGTCACAAGTCCAAATTCAACAAGCTGTTGTCGCGCATTCAGTTGTCCTGCTTCTTATCCACGGAAGCCATGCGTGCTCTCCACATCGAAGAGCACATCAACAACATGTTTAACACAATGTGGTGGAGAGGATTGCGGTCGACAAGGGAATACACATACCGCAACCTCACTGCGACGTTCTTTGCATCTTACAATGCCTTCTTCCCCGAGTCAGGAGACCTGGACAAGGTATTTATGGAGTTTCGTCTGCTGGGGCAGAACTATCGGCTCCGCGCAACACAGTTTGCTTTTCTCCTTGATGTTTCGTATAGCGCAAACGCCAAACTGTCGGGATTTGACAAGAACCAACAAGCCGATTTCTAGAGCTGCATGGCGTATGGGAACTACTCTAGTGCAAAGTCTAAGGCTAGCCACATATGCCATCCCACCATCAGGTACTTCCACTATTTTCTAGTTTCCTCCATCTTTGGCAAAGGAGCAAAGAGCGGAGTAAACCACACAGAGCTGAGGTACCTGAAGCATGCAATCCGCTTAGACATTGATGGCCACGATTGGTATATGAGCGATGTCGACTTGGCATCAATGATTATGTGGTACTTCTATGACATCGCCACCGAGAAGGGCAGCACGGATACGAAGATCCATTTTGGGGAAATGGTCACGATGATGGCGCGGAGGCTCGGGATCAACCTTGGTATCCTGATGGAGGACAAGATCGACGAGGTGCCTGAGCTCAACCTCCAGAACCTCCGAAACCGATGTGCCATAGCCAACGGTCCAAGAAGGATCATCTGGAGTTACCGGGATGAGCATGGTCAAAACTTGGAGGTCGACCTCGACCAGATTCAGATGCCCGGACTAGACGAGGAGGGCATGCGCTTTATGATAGATCCTGCCATAAGCCACCTTGGTCCGCGACTAGACGAGCCAGATCCAACTCCAGCAACTGCACCAGGACCGGGGATATTCCGACAGCACAGCCGGTGCGCTCTTCCTCCACCTCGTACCCGACTTGACTATCGTGGACAAAGCTCTAACTTCCCTTCTGTGGAAGGTGATTTTGATGTTCTCAGGTGCATTGCAGAGGACAGCCAATATCAGTCGTTCATGGCGGGTCAGCAATATGACCTCGAGGTAGCGAGGTATACGGAGCAGCAGCAGTTCCACGAGCAGTCCATTCAGCACACATACTACATCACGGAGTCCGTTCACCGATTCCAGCAGCTGAGTATGTAGCACTTCTCGGAGCCATACGTGCTGATCCCACAGGACTTCCACACGGGGGCCATTCCCTACCATTTGCACCTCTCGTACGAGCTTCAGTCATTTTATTTTCCACCTGGGAAAGGGACCTCCCCGCAGCCAGCAGACCCTCTAACCACCTCTGGTGGGGAGGAAGAGGACTAGGCCATCTATCTTTCCTTTTTCTTTTTCATTTTGCTATTTTTTTAGTTTATGGAACTTATTTTTTCCCTTTTTCGCATTTATATACGCTCTATCAGACATTGTGATGTTTTACATTCTTCTCTATTTTGCGTTGCATGACTCTTATCACAGGCTCTTCATGATTATACCCGCAATAGAGTAGACGTGTATAACATCCAGTTGTATCACCAACTCGAGAAAGCAAATTACACCAGGTGTACCCGTTCTTACTTTTTTAATCTTCTCTCAAGTTTTAGCATGCGAGTCCCTCTCATGGATTTTGAACACCGCGATTGTGTTCCATTCAAGTCTGGGGGGCACTCTTTGAGTGATATGATAGCGATTAGGATTAGGATTAGGTGTTTATTTTTTTAATTTTTATGATTTCTACCGGATATCTAGTATGATACTACGAATCTTAGTCATCTTTGTGTAACTTTTTCGAATCGGGAGCAAAAGCCTAGGTTTGCCAAAAAGGACTTATAGATACCGAGTAGTCTAGTAGTTGTGCATGAATCATTGACTCATGTTGTATTCCGTCCCCTAGGCTTCAGTCCCAAGCGTCTATATCTCCGTGTATATCATTCTCTTTGCTAAGTGAGACATGTTTTAGAACTTTTTTTATGAATTCATGCGCTTACACTCCGCTGTCCATCAATTGAATAAGCTTCTAACTATTTTCATCTTATTTTGACATGAGTGCATTGATCTCGATGGTTCGAGTCTAAGTGGTGGGTTGAGGCACTCTTCTACGTCCTAAAGGTTTGAGATGATCTTCACTCCGCTAAGGTAATAAAACTTTGTGAGTGTGCCAATTGGCAACCTGGGTCTAAGTAGAAAGTCACCCTCTTCGATGCCGACTTCCTAAAGACTGAGCGAGAAAAAAAAAGAAAAAAAGAAAAAGAAAAAATATCTTAGGAATAATCTCTCACTTATGCATGATTAATTTGGTATGGATATTGCTTGGATGTTGTCTAGGGGTAGGGAAATGAACTTTGGCGATATGTTGGATTGCACGGCTCGTGGCTTTCGGTCGATAGAAGTCTGAATTAGGTTCACCTTAGTCCATGTTCGTGTAACGCGTTTTTGTGCATCATGACTGATTGTTCGGAAAATTTGTGCTAGTATCCGGTTGTTGTTGTTGTTGTTGAACTCTTCTTGTGCTTAGCATTAGTTTTGTTTGAGGACAAACAAAGGTTCAAGTCTGGGGGATTTTGATAACACGTAGTGTGTGTTAGTTTTAGGCTAGGCATTTATATCATTTTCGCATAGTTTGCATAGCACGAGTTACGAATCCGACACAAACATTCTTTATATACTCCTTTTTTGTTGATTTTTAGGTTTTAACGCGACAAGGCCTAACCGAGCTTTAGAATGTCAATTCCTGGATTCAACCGCACATACTGGAAGCTACAAACCATTTGGAGCAAATTCAAGCCACGGAACCAAATGGAACATCCGAGCATAGAGCAAAAGGAGCAAAAGCATGGAATTAACTCAGCCCGCTCGGGCTTGAAGAGGCTACCGTGCGAGCTACAACGACAGAAGTTTTAGCCCGACCCGTGCTGAACATCAACTCGCTCGTGCTCGGGCAGATCAAATGAACCCGCACGTACTGTATCACTAGCCCGTGCAGGCTACAACTCCAGAAAATTTCACACGCCTCGGGCTGGAAGAGAACCCGCTCGGGTTTGGGCAAACACGATGACCCCCGCGGGGCGAAAATCTTAACCCGCGCGGGCTGCATTTCCAACGAATATTGCATGACCCGGAGAGGCAAGGAGCCCGCTCGGGCTGTTTGATACACGATGAGCCCGCGCGGGGTGAGCACATAGCTCGTGCGGGTCCCCTTTTTTAGGAACAATCTGTTTTAGGCTTTGAACGAAAATTAATCAGAAAAAGGGGGTGGTAAATGAATTGAGACGGTGGCTAGGGCCAGAAAAGAGACTGAAGAGACAAGGAAAAACTCAGGAGAAGCTGGAGAAGAAGAGAAACAACAATCCGGACTTCGGTAACAAGATAGGGAAGATCGAGAAATCATATTTCTTATCTTTTATCATGTCTACGGTTTATTTCTCTTGTTTTACAATAGATACCATGAGTGAGTAGATTTCCAGCTATGGGTTAGGGATATCAGATTTGTAATGGATGTTTTAAATTATGCGTTAATGCTTAAACCTTTCGAAGTTTTCTTGAATTTCGGTTTTACAATCAACATCGTAAACGTTTTATACTTGTGCTGGACGCTCAGTAACCTAGGAATTCGTATTTAGCCGGGAGGTTAGATTATGAATCTGGAACCGTTGATTGTTGATTAAGTTCGATTAATGAGAATCTGGCCGGTCGGTTAATCGACTTAGGAATTAGGATTGCACGCTTTAACGCTACCATAATCATGAGTTAATCGCTGCCGGGAGGTAGGATTGCACGTTGTTATGGTTAGGAGGTTTAGGTGTCAAGAGAACCATTCCTTACTTATGAGCATGAATTCCTCGTAATCAAGATAATTCGATAGGTTCATGATCTTTTGTTTATGGCATCTTGCAAATCCCGGTTACCTGATACCCATAGTGTCCTTAATTATCAAGTTTTCCACGTCTCCCCATCACTGTCACAATTCACTTTAGTGTCTTAGAAATTAGTCTCACATCACTACCAATTCAATCCGTCTTAGTTTAGTTGTATTCTTAGCTTAGGTTGCATTAGTCCCCAGAGTTCGACCTTTTTATTACACTGATCCGTACTGTTGTGGTAAGTGGATATTAGGCATCTTTATTCCTTGATAGTCCGCACATCAGTTATTATTAAACCAAGGTGACCCATTTGATCATGTCAAATCTTAAATTAATTGATATACATTGATTTCAAGGTGGCATAATTCAACCAGACTTATTTATATGAAATATAATTCAGAGGATAAGGCTTGTAGTTTCTCTACCATATTTTTTTTAAATTATTTTCATGATATAAAGATATTCACGTTTTTTATAATTGCTAGTCTCAATGTGATAGCAATTTTGACGTATATACTTGAAACTCAAAAAGTTTCTTTCAGACTTTAGAAAGAATAGTGCATCATTTATAATGAACTTTGTCCTTTCGGATATTATGAAATTAGTTCTTCCCGATTCTATAATATTTTTTTGCATTTTCAAACATTCTGGTAACATATGATGCAAGTATTATCAATTCACAGAAATCTTTATGATCTTATAGTATTGTATGTGTTGTAGAGCTATCGACGAAACACATATCTTCATTAATTATTTTAAATTGTGTCATATTTTGTACCAATTTGATCAATATGAAAGATTAAAAGTGCTTGTAAAGTAAAAATAAAGAAAATTAATAACATAGATATTTTAAAAACTAAGAAAGTACATCATACTTTTAAAACGATAATAAAAAACGCTTTTAAAATAATAATACAATAACAAAGTAAATGTTCACTAGTCACTTGACTTCATCTGGCTGTCAAGAAAGTGTGGGACATCAAAATAGATTCCATCAATTATCACATAAATTATCAGCATCATAAAAAAAAATTCTTTGGACAAGTTTCTATGTTTTTTGTGATCGCTTATACAATTCAACAAGACATCTTGACATTCAATAGGTTTGTGGAATGTCTTTTCATATCACATCGATAACAAACGGCTTATGGTTGTCTTTTATTTTCACATTCATTTTCATTATTATTATAATCCATTTTTCTTGCATCTCCATGTTGAAAGTTATGTAGCTGAAAACTTCAACCTCTTGCTCATCCATGACCACGATCAAGACCTTGTCCTTGATCTCAACCATGTCCCCATCCATATTTGCGACGATGCTAGCAAGTATAATTTGTTTCGGAGATCGAGGCAGAACTTGATGGACAAGTTTCATGAGTTATCATTAAGAGCTGATTATTTTATTCTACAATAAGGAGTGTTTGTATCAAATATTTATATTTTGTAAACTCCTTTGTGAGATAGTGGTGTTTTAAAATAATATTATTAGCATGAAATTTAGAAAATGTTTTTTCCATCTTATCATGCTCTATTATTTTTTCACCGCATAACTCTATTACGAAGATTATTTAAAGCATTGCGAAAGTTATGTTCACTCACATGTTTGTAGTCTTGAAACTTTAAATTTAGCTAATCATGTTTTTTTTCTAAGGAAGATATAAATTTTTTATGATCGGAATGATCTTTTAGTGGTTCTCATAAATTATCGAGATTTTCTTTTATTTGATATTTATCTTTTAATGCATTATTAAGATGATTTCCCAAAAATATCATTGCTTTTGTTTTATATGATTCAAACATACTTTTGTCTCTATGAATAGTCGCAACTATTTCATTTTCTTTTAAATGCATTTTAATATGTAATTATATATTTTTTAATTATATATATTAAAAATATATAATTAATCATATATAAATAATAAATTGAATATAAATCACATGATAATATTAAGATTATAAAATAAATAATTAAATGACGTATAACCTTTTTTCTGAACAATAATCAAAATCAAAATTATAAATTATATAATATAATACATAATATATGATAAATATTTAATCAATCATGTACACATGATTTATTATTATTATTTGAATTTGAATCTAGATCGAAATTAAAATTGATTAAAAATCGAAATCATAAATAATTTAATTACAATTGGATTGAACAATCATATTAATAACTTGTTATGAAATTAATTACCATCATGTATATATATGTTATATATTAGTATATATATGAATTTATGGTATATGTTATATAAATATATATGAATATATATATATATATATTAATATATGTATATATATACACACGTATGTACTATAAGTAAGTGTGTATATACATGAGATATATATAATAGAAATGTAGGTGATATGAATATACATGATATGTAATTTGTATATAATATAATATATGATACGTATCATATACAGTATTATAAATATATCTTATATATAATAAATCAAAGAGGAGAAAAATACCTAAGATATGAATAAAAAGAAACGAGAGAAGAATAAAAGGTTTAAATTTTGTATTGAATATAATGATTAAATAGAGAGAAATTACGATGTATCTTCAGTTTTAAAAATGTTAAAAGATCACAAATTTAGATATGATCATTTAATAAAAATTTAGAATTATAATTTATATAATTACAATAGTAATAATTTTATAGTTTAGTGAAAATTATTCAATTTTTAACGTATGATAAAGCGAATGATGTGTGGACTTAGAGGTTTTAATTATTTCCAAGACCACTTTACTGCAAGTATACGGTTCGTGTAGTAAAAGGGTCGAACTCTGGGGACTGAGTGCAGCGTTAGAACTAAGAATTCACGAGAAGAAGATCGATCAATATAAGATTATGGAACGGGAAAAGTAAAGATAATAAAGGATGACGAAGTTAGACTAAAAAAGATAGAGTACCATGGGCTTCGGGAATGCCGGAATATGCAATGAATGTTTCTAAGGATCATGAAGTCGGTTTGTATCAATCGATGGGGAACTAATATCTCATCCTCTACCTGGGAAATCAACATCGCTCATCTCCCGATGCAGCGCGGAACGTCTAGACGCGTTAAGAACAATAGGGAACTCTACCCCTAATTCTAGAAATGACTCTCCCAAGCCTAAATCTCCTACCTAGGAAATCAACGTCACCCATATCCCTATGTAGTGCGGAACTTCTAGATGCATGAAGAACGATGGGGAATTCAACCTCTAATGTCGGATGGGAACTCGACCTCTATAAACGGAAATGCATGAAGAACAGTGGGAATTCTACCTCGATTATTACCGTTCCTAAATAGATTAACTGATTGGCCAAATTCTCATTAACCTAATTCATTCGAAGGTTCATTCATGAGACTCAAATCTGACTCTCCCAAGCCTAGACGAATCTCTAATCTCAATCAAACGTGCCTAATATCAGTAGAATAGACCTAGTCTTATCCAAACTTGAAATCAACAACGTATGAAGGCATTACGCACAAATCTATATCCTATCGAACCATTCAATTGAACAAAATCGAAATCAAACATTAATAACTTAAACGATCCAATACAATGGCATCCCTAACCCATGGCAATGACAACTACTCAGAATACATAGAGAAGCAAACAAAAACGAAGTAGATGATCATCTTCCCTATCCTCCGAGCGTAACCTCCGACGAATCCTTCGGTTCCCCGAAGTCTCCTTCTTCAGTCGTGCTCTCTCTCTTCTCCTTTGCCTGATTCGTCCCCCTTGTTCTCTTGCCTTTTCCAATCTCTTCGTGGCTTCCCCTTTCTGTTCCTTTTAAATGCAGCCCGTTCAAAATTCAAGGAGTTTGTTGAGAAAAAGGTGGACCCACGTGGGCACAACCTTCACCCGCTCGTGCAGTCCATCAGCCCGTGCGTGCACAACATTCAGCCCGGTTGGGCACCCTTGCCCGTGCGTGTAGTTCATCAGCCCGAGTCGGGCTAAGTTTCGACGATTTTGTGGTCTTTGTTTCAGCCCGATCGTGTCCAATTCAGAGCCCGAGCGGGCTAGGTCGCCCGACCATGTTGTCTTTGTGCCCGAGTCGGGCTTGCTCTCGGGGATTTTTGGATCTATTTGCACAACCTGAGCCCGAGCGGGCTGGCTCCATGCCCGAGCGTGTAGCCTTCAATTGCTGTTTCCGCTCCTTTCGCTCGGTGCTTGAGTGTTCGATTTGCTTCCGTGGCCGTGCACATGAGGTATCTTGTCATTCAATCATGTTTTCGAGATAGAATTGCCCTAATCATTCGTGTTTTCCTTCATATCTTCATTTCCTACACAAAACACGAAATGGTAGATAAAATCCTCGAATAAACTCGATAAGTCGGTAAAATCCAAGAAATCTAATAAAAACTAAACCTAAGAATCATGTAAATACTACGTCGAATAACATGTTATCAGCGAGCATATATGAATAAAGTAAATTGTGTGTCTACGGTAGTGCTTAAAAAATTAAGGAAGTCGAACTCATTAACAACAACAAACAATCATATTAACCGTACTTTTTCAACGATGCTTATTAAAATTTGTTGGTCTTCTTGCAACTCGTGTGAACTCCGGATTTCACTGCCAACAAATGATTACTCCCGTTTAAATATCCTTTTAAATATGGTATCATTTTTGGACATTTGATCGAATTCTTTTTTATCGTATCCGCTAAAAATGAAACTATAAATTTTAATAGGGCTAACTTCAAAAATACCCTCGTAGGGCTAAAACACTTCAAAAATACCCTTCCCGAAAAAGAAAAAAATTTTAACTTAAAAAATACCCTTATAAATGTTGATATTCCTAAAATACCCCTGCGACCTTACGACCCAGTTCGACCCAGTGACCCAGTTTGACCCTGCGACCCTTGTCCCTCTGCGACCCTTGTTCCTCTGCGACCCTTGGACCCCTGCGACCCTTTTCCCTCTTCGACCCTTGTTCCTCTGCGACCCTGATGCGTTATCAGAGTTAAATAAAATAACCTAAACTACCCGTAAGTGCACGACACGTGTGTAGTATTTTAGGTGTCGATCCCACAGAGACTACGCAACACTACCTAAACTCGAACTATGAATCAAACTTGCTAACGAAAGAATATGGATGAAGAATGAAATACTGAAAGTAAATAAACTACTTGGGTTCTAACGATAAGACAAACGTCCTAGGAATCCAGTTTCACCACAAGACTACCGAAACCAACGATCAACCTATCTATCATGCAATCCCAGTTAAAGCTATCTAAGACGGATGATCCTAATATGATATCTACCCTCTCTCGAGGCATAGACACGTGATCTAGACAAGCTGCCCCCTACTTTCGTGGCTGACACCTTGAACTAAACCCATAGACTCTATGATTCACCCGTTCACCCTCAACCGTTGCTACCCTACTTTCGTGGCCTAACCTCGGTTGTTCTAAACCTGATCTTCTAGGACTAGAATTCTCCTTTCGGTCCTTCTCCTAACCCCTAACACATGCATCTACGTGGACATCGCAAACACAAGTAAATTCAAGCACTCAGATAAAGAATAGATGAACTAAAACGAGAAGATGCATTCAAAATAGATCAAAAGAAGTCTCGGGATAGCCAAGGGCTAATCCCTTCTCCTAGAACAAACAAACTACTCGCTCATGCGTCTGTAAAGAAACATAAACAAAGTAGAAAGTCTAAGGAACATGAAAACCAAACAAAACCGAAGTGTCGGGGCTTGATCTCCAATGCTCCTCGCTTGTCTCCTCGCAAGAATCTCCTTAATCTTCTACTGAACTAATCTCCAATGTAAGCTTGCTCTCTTGACGTCTTCTGCTTCCTTTTAAGCCTCCTAAGTCGGTCCAATTGTTGCCTTAATTTCCCCCACGAGTTCCCTTATGTTTTAAGTTAAATTAACTTAAGTTTGCTGTTTTCTCGGGTCGCGACCCGCTCGGACATTGAGTGTGCCTGCTCGGGTGCGGCTAGGCTGGAACGCGCGGACTGTGGTCTGCAATACATGCCCGATCGGGCATGGTATGTGAGCCCGCTTGGGCACAAGGCATAGGGCGGGGATTCTTGCCCGAGTCGTGCAGGAAATGCGCACAAGATTGGCCGTAGGTTTTGCCCGGTCGTGCAAGAGTTGTGCCCGACCGGGTGGAGGCTTTCCATGCTCAATCTCGTCCCGTTTGTCCCGTGATGATCCTCGAAGTTGCTCCTTATCTCCGTGCATGTCCTTTTAGCTCCAAAATGATCCAAATACACGTAAAGACCTGTAAGAACATGAAAACACGAAAATAAGTAAAACGGAAATGGAATCATACGTAACACATCACATATGTGTCAAAAACGTCTCCTAAATTGTGCAAGATATATGTATGAAAACGAGATGATCAAAATCCCCCAAACTTGAATGTTTGCTTGTCCCTAAGCAAACGTAAACGTGGAACACATGGGGTATGAAAAACACAAGAGTTCCCCTTCTCCTAGAAATACCGCTAAAGCGAACCTAACCGATCAACTAGCATGTCGAGAGCAAATTCGGCCTAATCGAGTTTTCAGTCTTAATCCTAGGTCCACCACGGTTACCCATGAGAAAGTAAATCAAAGGAAACTAGACACGCTACCGTAACTCCCTCCACCAGACAAGACTTCAGACAATGCTAAACCTAGATCAACCGAGGATACATGTTTCTTTCTTTCCAAGCTTCTTTCTTTCTTTTTTCTTTTCTTTTTTTTCTTTTTCTTTCTCTTTTTATTTTTCTTTTGATGACTTCTTTTTCTTTTGTTTCCCTTTTTTTATTTGTTTTATTTTTTTTATTATTTCTTTTCTTTGTACACACTAGGCTTCTAGGACGTCGGATTTGAAGGGATCCAGCCTCTACTTAGACCCAGACTACCGATGACGGTATACTCATGCATCTCGTGTGAGAGTGCAGCGGAGTAGGCGGCTTTTTGTGCCATGCCCTTAGGACGTAGAAAGATGATCGCCAACCCACCACTTAGACCCGAGCCACCGAAGGAGTAACAAGGTCGATGCACTCATATCGATTTTTGATCATGCTTTTTAGGCATTATTTCTATCGACAGTGGAGTGTTAGTGTCTGTTTTTAATTCTGCAAAACAAGCTCGATTTTATATGATCCAATAATCCTCAATATAACAGAAGTGAAGCATCGTCTACACGAAGTATAACCATCTGGGTAGAAAGAATAAACGATAAACTAGCCTAGCAACCTCGTCTAAACCTCCCCACAAGCAACACTAGGATTCCCATGAACTTCGACCTATTGTTTTTCAGCCGACTAATAAGCTCTAACGCATAGGAAAACCTAGCTCAATCATGCAAAGTCTTACGGAAAAGGTTAACTTCTTAAGCATCCTAGGTTCAGGGTTCATCTCAAAACGTGGCACCGGACAAGTGCCTTGGGACGACTCTGACTCATGAAAACAAAATCAAACTAAAAATCGCAAGAATAACCTAAAAACTAAAAATTCAAAAGAAAGTGAAACGAAACCACCTGACAAACATGAGCTGCTCCCCTAGACTTGAATTGAACGGCGTCCTCGACGTGAAGCTCCGATGGAGGATGAAGGAAGTGAAGCACGTTTGTGGTGGTATTTTTGTTTTTTTTTTTAAAATAAATAACCGAGTCTTTAACCTAAAAACTAAGAAAATTAGGAAGCAAAAGAAATATCCAAGATAAAGCTTTGACGTCTCCATTCCCGATCATCTCGTTTTCATACGTATTTCATGCATGATTTAAGAGACGTTTTCGATATATATGTGTTGCTTTACGTATGATTTCGTATCCGTTTTACTTGTTTTCGTGCTTTTCATGTTCTTACAAGTTTTTACGCGTATTTGGATCATTTTGGAGCTAAAAGGAACGTGCACGAAGCTAAGGAGCAACTTCGGGGATCATCACGGGACAAACATGACAAGATTGAGCATGGAAAGCCTCCACCCGGTCGGGCACAACTCTTGCACGACCGGGCAAAACCTTCGGCCAAACTTGTGCACAATTTGCACGACTCGGGCATGACTATGCCCGACCATTTGCCTTGTGCCCGAGCGGGCACACATGCCATGCCCGATCGGGTATGCATTCCAGGACACAATCCACGCGACTCAACCTAGCCGCACCTGAGCGGGCACAATGACCGCCCGAGCGGGTCGCGGCACGAAATTACCTATTAAGTTAAGTAAACTTAACTTAAAACAAAGGGGACTCGTGGGGCAATTTAGGCAACAATTGGACCGACTTAGGAGGCTAAAAGCAGGCAAAAGACGTCATTGAAGAAAGCTGACATTGGAGATTCATTCAGTTCGTGATTGGAGAAGAATTCTTGCGAGGAGGCAAGCAAGGAGCATTGGAGATCAACCCGACACTTCGGTTTCGCTTGGTTTTCATGTTCCTTAGACTTTCTACTTTGTTTATGTTTGTTTACAGACGCATGAGCGAGTAGTTTGTTTGGTCTAGGAGAAGGGATTAGCCCTTGGCTATCCCGGAACCACTTTCTATTTATCTTTGAATGCATCTTCCCGTTTTTGTTTATCTATTCTCTATCTGAGCGCTTAATTGACTTGTGTTTACAAAGGCCACATAGATGCATGTGTTAGGGATTAGGAGAAGGACCGAAAGGAGAATCTAGTCCTAGAAGATCAGGTTTAGAACAATCGAGGTTAGGTCACGAAAGTAGGGTAGCAACGATTGAGGGTAAAACGGGCGAATCATAGAGCTTATGGGTTTAGTTCAAGGTGTCAGCCACGAAAGTAGGGGGCAATTTGTCTAGATCACGTGTCTATGCCTCGAGAGAGGGTAGATATCATATTAGGATCGTCTGCCTTAGAAAGCTTAAACTGGGATTGCATGATAGATAGATTGGTTGTTGGTTTTGGTAGTCCTGTGGTGAAACTAGATTCCTAGAACGTTTGTCATATCGTTAAGAGTCAACTCATTTATTTACTTTTACTATTTCATTCTTCAATCATATTCATTCGTTAGCAAGTTTGATTCATAGTTCGAGTTTAGATAGTGTTGCGTAGTCTCTGTGGGATCGACACCAAAAATACTACACGTGTCGTGCACTTGCGGGTAGTTTAGGTTATTTTATTTAACTCTTATACGCATCAATTCCTTATGTGTGCACGACGGGTGGATCGGAAAGGGAAATGGAGTTTCCACTTTCGATCGGTTGAGCGGCTTGGTAGAGCTTAAGCCGCTGTCCATTGGCTTTGAATGTGTCACCCGCATCAGTCCATAGTTCCATGTCTCCATGTGTGAAGATTTCTCGTACCTGAAAAGGATCAGACCTACGGGACGCTAGTGTGCCCGAAAAAATCGTAGGTCAAGAATTGAAAAGTGGAACGAAATCACCTGATTGGAAGTCATGAGGTAGGGTCTTCTTATCGTGCCATCCCTTAGGCATATCATGCACGGGATTCAATTGCTCGCTGCCCGAGGTTGGATAAAGGGTATCTGCGTCGAAAAGTTAAATAACATCTTTTTCCATTACCTCGTGCAAGTGCGGGTGCAGTCTCTTTTGAGTTTCGGGTGAAGGTTTGTGGCTGTCCTCCCTATAATTTCCGTACATACACATTGAAGAGCTGACCCTCTTACGCTTCTTCACACGTGTGGGCTGTCTTCTCATCTCATCTGCACTCATGTTATCATTCAAAGCAGCAAGATATGTTTTATCGGAATCAACGTACTCATACCGAGAAGATGATGGTGGAGGATCGGGCTCAAGTTCGGACGTCTTCTCCGTTGTGAATCCAACATGCATATCACGTGGTATATCCTCCCATGGGACGTCTCCTAGTGCTGCAATGGAACTCATGAATTTCGTATACACCTCAGCTCCTTCGTCCGCAAATCCTGCATTGTCGCCAACTCGTGTCAAATACCGTAAAAGAGAATCGGAAACACTTACTTGATCGTGCGTGTCTTTCTCTAACTCGTCCAGTGAATCTACTGTAAAGCAAGACTCCTTGA
>CM071867.1:22602005-22621000 GCA_036759665.1 Gynandropsis gynandra
CAATAGATTGGAGCTCAGGTTCCAAGTTTTATTTAGAGGATAGTGATGGAAATAAGATGACGCAAACGATTAAATTTGCTTGTTCCTCTTCTTTCTGGCTTTTTTTTTACTCTTCATCTTCATGTTCTTCTTCTTTAACCTATTTCTGACCTTTGTGTTGTGTTGTATAAAAACGTCGGGTGATTAGTATAAAAACGTCGGGTGATTTCTCTTTCTTTTTCTAATATCGCTTTAATGTCAACGGAGCATTTCGTGAAGCTTGTGAAGGAGGAGTATGACAAAACCCGAATAAACTGTGGGTTGATGAGGAAGAAGAAACCAATATTCTTCTTCTTGTTCCTCTTCTGCCAAATAGAGCTACCGTGGAACAAGAAGAAGAATATTGGTTTCTTCTTCCTCGTCAACCCACAAGAAGAAGAAATCAATAGATTGGAGCTCAGGTTCCAAGTTTTATTTAGAGGATAGTGATGGAAATAAGATGACGCAAACGATTAAATTTGCTTGTTCCTCTTAGGATGTACTAAACTACTATTTTATGTATATAGACCCTGAGTCCGCCGATTACCAAGACCTGGGTCGACCATGTGACCTTCGTGATGAAACAAGAGATGATTTGGTGCTACAAATTGTTGTAGCTTTTCGGTTTTTTCTCCTCTATTTATGTTAGAGAATTCTATAGGATAGAAAAAATTAGAAGAGATTGTAGTTGATGGAAAAGGTTGTGTTTGCTTTTGGTTTATTCATACACTATTTATAGGAGTAAAAAATACAAACAAACCGTGCATTTAAAGATAATAAAGATACTTCTAATAATGAGATAACCTTCAAACTACCTGTGCATTTAAAGATAATAAAGATACTTCTAATAACGAGATAACCTTCAAACTACCCGTGCATTTAAAGATAATAAAGATACTTCTAATAACGAGATAACCTTCAAACTACCCGTGCATTTAAAGATAATAAAGATACTTCTAATAACGAGATAACCTTCAAACTACCCGTGCATTTAAAGATAATAAAGATACTTCTAATAACGAGATAACCTTCAAACTACCCGTGCATTTAAAGATAATAAAGATACTTCTAATAACGAGATAACCTTCAAACTACCCGTGCATTTAAGTTGGTTTGACTGATTCTAGAATGTTCAAGGGTCCGCATGGATCGCAAGGGTCGCATGGGGATAATAGGTCGCAAGGGTCGTATGAAGGTCCAATACACTGGGATAGTTGGAGTCGCAAGAAGGTCCAGTGTATTGGACCTTCTTGCGTCTCCTACCATCCCACTGTATGTGACCTTAATGCTACAACACAAGAGATGAGAAAAATCAAAGTAAAATCAAAGTAAATGAAGCATCTTTCATGTAAATGATCAAGAGTAAAACTTTCTTACGAATACTAATCGACTCCCCGTGAATGCTTGAACAAGTTCCGTCACTCGGTAACCATTTGGTGTAACGGGGAAAGACGTAAGGTGAAGAGAGTTGAACATTGGAATAAACTTTTCAATAAACCTTCGATCGATTCCACATAATAGATGATAAACCTGAACAAGAGAAACTAAGTAAAAAAACCCGTCTTAAGATAATAAAAATTTAATCTTTCGAACAAATTCAAGTGATTTACCTGAGCATGAGTTAAAATTCGTCGTGTTGGCTTCATACAACTTTCGTCTATTATGTGGAATCGATCGAAGGTTTATTGAATCTTTCGCCTACTTCTACTATAACCGCAGACTTCCTGAAGACATCTTTTGAAGGTCTACCTTCTTGTGTCTCTGACATGTCCAGTGTATTGGACCTTCTTGCGTCCCCTACCTACCAGTGTATTGGACCTTAATGACAACACAAGAGATGATTTGGTGCTACAAATTGTTGTAGCTTTTCGGTTTTTCCTCCTCTATTTATAAACTCATATTCAACGAAAAATAAATGAACTCCGTTTTAACCAAGGTGCATGCATTGACCACATTAAAGAACCTTTTAATATAGGTCTTGAATGAATGAATGTATTGATCGCAAGGGTCGCATGGATCGCAAGGGTCAAATGGGTCGCATGGGTCGCAAGGGTCGCATGGATCGCAAGGGTCAAATGGGTCGCATGGGTCGCAAGGGTCGTATGAGGCTCTGTGACCCTTGTACCAAATATTAGAAAAAAAACAATGTACCAAATATTATAAAAAAAACAATGTACCAAATAATAGAAAAAAGAATGTACCAAATATTAAAAAAAATGTACCAAATGTTCACATCTACCAGTCCAAAAAAAAACAATGTACCAAATATCAATTTAGTCATCTTCGGGTTCATAGATACGTTCTCCATTACTATATATATCAGCCGCCATCTTCTCACGCATGGAAGTAACCTTGTCGTCGCAAATACGAAGAAACATATCCATATCCTTTGATAACGAGGCTTCTACGAATTTATAGGAGAAAACACCACAGTCATTCCCGCTTTGGTTCTGTGGCAGACCATCATAATACACATACCTCCATTCATCTTCTCCAGAAGCCAAAGAAGGAAACCCTCCGAGAATGAGCATCTTGGGGACAGCTTTTCTTATCCTCTCAATCACCGGATCGATATGTGTTTCCTTAAGGCTCATCCTGCAGTCGTATACCGTGATGCATCGGGTTTTGAAATCCGCTTTGATGGCTACCCAATGACATCCTACCCATCGATTATTTTCCGATGGAATGTTTAGAACCGAGACAAAACCTTCATAATCACTAATTGGTGGCTTGGCGTTCAAAAACTGACTAAGCTTTTCCGGCAAAGTTTCCATATCCTCGTACGTCCACATCGAGAGCGTCTGCATGAAAGCAACAGGACAAACGTAATAATTCTGATACGCGCTGGGATCCGATGCCAAGCGAGAAGACAGCTCCATCAACGCCTCATCCAATTGCTGCAAAAAAAAAAATTAACACACAGGAATGCATATGACACAAAACTCCGTGAGACTAAGGGTTTAAAAAAACTTACTTCATCTTCAAGCCATGCGTTGGCCTTTAATATAATCTCCCAAAACTTTGGCCCCCGGGGAATATCTAGCTCAGATATCCACCACCGCTCATGTCGAGGTGCCTTCAGGAACCAATATAGCTTAGTCAACTTTTCACCGCTAGCATCAGTGAACGTAGGAAATCGGGTTATCAAGCCCTTTACTAATCCTCTGGGATTCCACACAAACTCCTCAGGTTCTTGAACCACCGTTTTTTCGGGTTCTTGAATTGTTCTTGCTCTTTTCGCCGGCGGAGGTTCAACATATGGCGCAGACTCCTTCGATAAAGGTCCAGCACCTGCATAAAATTTACCTCATTAAACATATGGCGACCAATGGGACCAATGCGACCTATGCGACCTATGCGACCCATGCGACCCATTCGACTTTAGCGACCCAGTGACACATGCGACATATGAAACCCATGCGACTCTAACGACCCTGCGGCTTATGCGACCCTACGACTCTAACGACCCTACGGCTTATGCGACCCTACGACTTATATGTCTCGATGGAAATTGACACTCAAATGACCTTTTCACTAAATATTACTTACTTGGTGGAACTCCATCAGGAGCAAGGTTTCTTGACACTGGATTTGGACGTCGAAGGAATTCAAAAGCAAAATCACCAACAGTGTCGGAAGATTGGGTTTCGATGATCGCAACTTTTTCGGCAGCCTTTGATTTTGGATTAGGCACATGAATCCCGACATCCCTTAGAAGGTCTCTTACGGCGTTGATGATTCTCTTCTCCGACTTCCTTATTTCCCCTATTAATTTCTTCTCCAGTGTCAGAGGGACTGCAGCATCAGCATCAGCATCAGCATCACTCACGCACTCCTTCCTCTCAGTTCCTTTTTCCTGCAAAATGACCAATTACGAATACTTATACTTCTACCGACCTAAGCGACCCATGCGACTTAACCGACCCATGCGACGCAACCGACCCGTGCGACCTTCAACCGACGTGTGCGACCCATGCGACTCAAACGACCCTCAGACACTCCGCGACACTCAAACGACCATTGCGACCTAACCGACATCCTCCGAGGTTTTTGTTTTGCTGATAGCGCCGGCGGAGGTTCAACATATGGCGCAGACTCCTTCGATAAAGGTCCAGCACCTGCATAAAATTTACCTCATTAAACATATGGCGACCAATGGGACCAATGCGACCTATGCGACCCATGCGACCCATGCGACCTATTATCCCAATGCGACCAATGGGACCAATGCGACCTATGCGACCCATGCGACCATTTGACTTTAGCGACCCAGTGACACATGCGACATATGAAACCCATGCGACTCTAACGACCCTGCGGCTTATGCGACCCTACGACTCTAACGACCCTACGGCTTATGCGACCCTACGACTTATATGTCTCGATGGAAATTGACACTCAAATGACCTTTTCACTAAATATTACTTACTTGGTGGAACTCCATCAGGAGCAAGGTTTCTTGACACTGGATTTGGACGTCGAAGGAATTCAAAAGCAAAATCACCAACAGTGTCGGAAGATTGGGTTTCGGTGATCGCAACTTTCTCGGCAGCCTTTGATTTTGGATTAGGCACATGAATCCCGACATCCCTTAGAAGGTCTCTTACGGCGTTGATGATTCTCTTCTCCGACTTCCTTATTTCCCCTATTAATTTCTTCTCCAGTGTCAGAGGGACTGCAGCATCAGCATCAGCATCACTCACGCACTCCTTCCTCTTAGTCCCTTTTTCCTGCAAAATGACCAATTACGAATACATTATACTTCTACCGACCTAAGCGACCCATGCGACCTAACCGACCCATGCGACGCAATCGACCCGTGCGACCCTCAACCGACGTGTGCGACCCATGCGACTCAAACGACCCTCAGACACTCCGCGACACTCAAACGACCATTGCGACCTAACCGACTCACTGACACTCACCCGTTTCAAATCAATAAACTGAGTCTAAGATGGTCATGAAACTACTGCGACCCTTGCTACTCAACCGACTCACGGAGTCGAAGATGTTCATGCAACTCCTGTGACCCTTGCGACCTAACCGACTCACTGACACTGACACCCATTTCAAATCAATAAACCATTTTGTGACTCGAAAGCTTGCAAAACCCTAGAAATCGAACTACTTACACTTATTGACGCCATTGAAGATTGACTCGTGCTCTCTTCGTGCTCTCTTCGCCAGTTTCCTTCTCGCCAACTTCAAATCGTTCGCCAACTTCAAATCGTTCCCTCTCAAGTTCGAAATCACTTATTTCTTTCTTGCTATCAACTTTTAAACAGGTTTCACGGCGAAAAACTGTTCGGCTTTCTCGTTTTCGGCAGTTTTTCACGTCGAAAAACTGCCGAACTTCCATTTTTCCACGTTCCAACGTTAAGGGCAAATTTGTCTTTTCCTCAGTTTTTATTTTTCGAATTTAATAATTATTTTGGGGAAGGGTATTTTTGAAGTGATTTAGCCCTTTGAGGATATTTCTGATATTCCGCCCTTATTTTTTTTAGAAAAATCATATCGATGTATCTTATATTATAGTAATTTGATAAAATATATTAAATACTAACTTTCCGCATCATTTAATGATATAGAAATAAGTGGTTATAAAGGCACTTACGTGGACTAAACAAATTTAAATTAATGTTAATGGGGAAAAACCTGATATACTTAATGATTATGTATCTTATTGACGTGATCTTATTTTTGGGGAAAAAAATTTGATAACACACATTTAGGGGTTTGGGAAAAAGGCAAACATGTGGCAGCAGGAGAATCATATCTTAGTTTTGGATTATGTCCTGATTCTTACGTGACACTGACAGTTGATGTCAGCCTCCGTTAATTGGCCGTTTTAGTTGGTCGTATTAAAATATATGAAAGAAAATACCCATATATAATATATCATAAGAATTGTTAATTAAATTTAATTATGTTACATAACTCGTTTACAATTTATTCGAGAGACACATGCATTATATAATGTTAGACAGTGATAAGCGTGAGTATATGCACAAATATGTAAACGTTATATAAGGTCTATAAATGTTTGAATCGGTGATAACAGTCCAAACATTTGAAAATGTGTTTACGTTGTAAAATGGGTTGATAGATATATAGTTACATACATATGAATGAACAACTTTGATCATATAATGACAATGATGTGAAACACACAAATCATTACCCTATGCGACTCCATGAGAAACACAATAGAAATTATGATTTAAATTAACGGTATAATATTTCGATTCATGTATATATATATATATTTATCTGTAATAGAAAAACAAATGAAGAGAAGTCCCAATTAAAAGAGAGATTAAGAAAAAACATAATAAAGTTGTGGGCCTTTCAGAAGCCCAGAAAACGATTTAGTTAGTGAGTCATATATATTACAAATTATAACGTGGTTACAAAATTACGTGGTCCATGTCGTTTTGGAATGCCCTCAATGTGATCCAATATATGGATGGTCTATCCAAATACCCAAATAGATGGCATTTACTTCACCTTCCTTCCCCAATGGATACCCTCTCCTCCGTTTCACATCTCAGCCTCCCTTGTCTCCCTCCACCACCGCCGCCGAAATCCCTCTCTGGCCGTCGGTTTCGAACCACCACCGTCACTAACCTCTCAAGACCATCATACGCCGTCTCCCAGAGACCCACCAATTCTTCTTCTTCCCCCTTTGCCCAAAACGATCGAAGCTGCTTTCTCCGTACGATATCGTTTTCATGCGCGAAGTTCGTGGAATCTTCTCGGACGCACGAAAACGCGACATCGGGATATGCTGCGGCGCTCGTAAGCATCTGTCAATCGAAGAATTGTCTCAGGCGGACGCAGGAACATGTTGCGAGATTGGTGGAGTTTATTGATGGGTGTCTCGTGGGAGAAGAAATGGGTGAGGAGGTGGTGAAGGAACTGGTCTTGGAGAGGGGTAAATTTGGAAAATACTTGAAGGGTTTGGTCAAGATGTTGATTGAGAGGGGTAGATTAGGAATTCTAGTTGAAGTGTTGCATGAGTTTGAGAGAATCTGTGCTCAACTTGTCGTTGGGACAAAAGTGGTTTTGGTTTCTTCATGATGTAAGGTTTAGGTTGGAACATGGCTTATGTTTCTATAGTTTGAGATGTGTATTATCTTATCTTCATTAAAACTGAAAACAAAATTCATTGAGAAGACTTTTGCTTCACATACACGTTTTGAGTAAAAATAGAAAGAATTTGAGTTTTCCATTAGAAAGAATTACATAAATTAGACATAAGCTGAATCTGTAGACTACAAGGTCTTAATCTTTGCCTTGTTCTTCACGTCTCTTCTCCTTCGGCATCTCCAAAGGTACTTAAGAACCTCATCGATGAGAACCACCGGAAAAGACACCAAGATGACCACTAACCATTCCTTGAGACTCAAAGGGACAATGCCGAAAACGTTGGCCAAGAACGGAACGTAGAGAATAACGCAGTGAAGTCCAAATGAGACCGCCATGGCCACCAGAAGCCAAGGGTTCCTCCAAGGAGGCATCTTGAGTAAACTGTTGTCTTCAGACAGTGCGTTCAAGGAGTTGAACATCTCGATGGCCACAAGAACAGAGAGGGAGAGCGTCATTGGCTTCACTTTACCAACGGTGAAGTAGTCGCAAGGGTTCTGGAAATTGATGGTTTGAAGACCTCCAGCGATTGTGTATGGAGTAGCCGTGAAGTTTGTAGACCATGAAGGGCACTCGGCCCAGCTCTGAAGCTGAGAAAGGCTCACGAGGGTATGCCCGTCTGAGATTAGGCTGATGCCGAAGATGGAAGCTTGAGTGTACCACAAGACAAAGATGCCAACTGTGGCGATTCCGACATACGAACCGATCACCTGCCATCATCAGTTTCAGTACCATGAAGGTCAGATCAGTGGTTCTTGAAGCAGCAAATAGAAGTGAAAGGTAAACAAAGAGGAACTGACCAAGTAGCGGAGAAGAATCCATGAGCTTATGAGGGAATCATCACTTTTACGTGGAGGTTTTTTCATGATATCAATGTCGGCTGGATTGAAGCCAAGAGCTGTAGCAGGAGGACCATCGGTTACCAAATTCACCCAAAGAAGCTGCACCGGAATCATACACTCCGGTATCCCCAGCGCCGCCGTCAAGAATATCGATATCACCTCTCCCACGTTTGACGATATCATATACCTTAAAAAATACACTAGATTACACCATACATACATATATACATACATGTAGAGATACCCTGGTAATGAAACATGTCTTACCTGATAAAAGCTTTCATATTATCGTAAATGGATCTACCCTCAGCTACTGCTGCAACGATTGTACTGAAATTGTCGTCTGCAAGAACCATGTCCGAGGCTTCTTTGGCAACCTGGATTGTGCAGCAGCATCATCAGCAGCAGCATACAAGGTTTGATCTATGATACTTATGAAATTTTGTCGTAGAGGGTTTACCTCCGTTCCAGTGATTCCCATCGCAATTCCAATGTCAGCAAGTTTCAGAGCCGGAGCATCATTTACGCCATCACCTGTCATTGCCACAACTTCTCCCATTTCCTTAAGCATTCGTACTATTTCTTGTTTATGCCGTGGCTCAGCTCGTGAGAAAACTTTCCCACCAGGGTTTGACAGTACTTCCAGTTTTCGTGACATAGGAAGAGCCATAAACTCTCTTCCGGTGAAGCTTTTCTGTGAAAGATCCTCCATCTCCGAGAATAATCTGATCTCCTGGCAGATAGCTTCAGCCGTTGATTTGTTATCCCCTGTTATCACCATTACTTTTATCCCAGCCTCTCTGCAGTCTTCAATGGCACTACCAACTTCTTCTCGAGGAGGATCCTGTCAAGATCAAGCAATCTTCAATGGCGGCACTACATATATGATAGAACGTTTCAACGGATGGAAATCTATTTATATAAAGTTAATAGCTCCATTTGCACTCACCCTGAGACCTACAACTCCCACAAAGACTAAGTCAGTCTCAATGGAGGAATAGCAAGAAGGGTCAAGAAGCTTCTTATGAGAAGGATGGTTTTCAGAAGAGTAATCAGAGAACTCTCCCGAGTCCTCCTTGTACGCCAATCCTAAGCATCTCAAACCCTTTGAAGTCATTTCCGAGTGTCTTGAAAGGATTACTGAATACCGAAAAATCAGAAGAAGATAGATTACTAGATAAGGTAATATCTCGAAGAATCCCAATTATCTTCAACAGATTCAATAGCATAAAATGAGATCTGAACCAAAAAAAAAAAAGAACAACGGAAAACTCAGGGACATAAAAAAGAATGAAACCCAAAAACTAAAAGAGAAAGCAGTAACGTAAAACTCAGGAAAAAAAAACAAACCCAAAAGGGAGAAGGGACCAGAACACTTACCAAAATTACATGAACATCGAAGAAACGTCCATCAATGAAATTGTCAAACATTTAAACACTCATAAAAGAACTTCCGGTAATGGCTTGAAGACGAAGCAAAGAGATGGAACAAATCCTTCTGAAAACAAGGAAAAACACAAAATCTTCTAGAGTGATTATTCTTAATCCATCGGCAAGTTGGACATAAGAACTTCTCTCCAATACACTCTCGGCCGCACCCTGCAAAATAGGCAAAGTTTACATCAGAACTTCTTCGATAACGAAACAAGATATACATATGAAAGATGATATCACCTTAACAAGAAGCCGATTATGCCCCGTGGGCTCACCGACAATAACACTCATCGATTTCCGAATACGATCAAATTCCAAGGTAGCGACCTTTTTCGATCTTTTGATCCACCAATCACAACAACCTATTCAAAAGTGAGAACAATCTTGATCAGCAACAGGGGGCATATATAATGTAATGAAACCAGTCTGACTAACCTAGTTTCAGTGAGCTGCCATTCTCTGAATGGTCTGTAGATTGTTGGCTTTCGTTTCTCTTCTTCCCAGGAATGTCCATCTTCTCGACAAGCACTTTTAAGGCTGCTTCTGTAGGCAAACCAGTTGCCCTGAACAGCTTGCCGTCAAAGAATATTCCGGCGTCATTGCAAAGTGCACATATCTCGGCCACGGCCTGCAAGTTAGCATCCATGTTGTAACAGTCCCAGTCGATTATTCCACCATCCTTGGGATTGTAAGTAGTTCCATTGACATGAAAGACCCGAGAAGACGTGGTTTTGCCACCTAATGTGAAAAACTCTGTCACAGACATTTGGTTTGTTGTCAGAGTGCCAGTCTTGTCCGAACATATAACAGTTGTGCAGCCGAGGGTTTCCACACTGGGGAGCTTTCTGACTATTGCATTCTTCTGTGCCATTTTCGTTGTCCCCAAAGCCAAGCAAGTAGTGATCACAGCAGGAAGACCCTCAGGAATTGCAGCCACGGCAAGGGCAACTGCTATTTTGAAGTAATATGTGCATTTCTCGAAGGAAAACCTCAAGTTTACGAGCCTTCCATCGACGATATGCCACGAGATGAAGTTCTTATAGTTTATAATCCACACAACAACACAGACAATGCAGATAGCTTTTGTTAGTCTGTTGCCAAACTCATCAAGCTTCCTTTTCAAAGGAGTATCACTTTCCTCCATAGATGCCTCTTGAATTTGCCTCTGAATCTTCCCAATCTCAGTCTCCATTCCAGTGCTCGTAACAACACATATGCTGCTCCCATTAACAACCGTTGTTCCTGAGAAAACCATATTCTCCTTAGCTTGTAACTCACAATCATCCATGACTACAAGCTTTGATCCTTTCAGAACCGGCATTGCCTCTCCAGTCAACGAGCTTTGCTCGAGTCTCAAAGTTGATGTCTTTAAGACAGCAACTCTCATGTCAGCTGGGACTTTATCCCCTACATGTAACTCCACTATATCCCCAGGGACAAGTTCTCTGGCAGGCAAGTCTGGTAAAATCATACCATCTCTAATCACTTTTGCGGATTCACATTGCATCTCTTTAAGCGCCTCGAGGGCTTTCTCAGCATTGCTCTCTTGCCACACACCGACCACAGCATTGAGAATCAGAATCAACACAATCACAAAGGGCTCAACAAATGCCTCGAAACCCGATTCAGAAGATTCAGTTCCGTTTGTGAAGGCTAAAATGAAAGATATGAACGCTGCACCAAGGAGAATCTTCACAAGCGTATCGTCGAACTGTTCCAAGACCAGCTGCCACAAGGGTTTGCCTTTCTCTTTGGCAAGCTCGTTCCAACCATACTTTTGACGGCGTTTTTGAACCTCATGAGTGCTTAAACCCTTGTCCAGTGTTACGTTGTATTCTTTCAGACATTGCTCGATAGAACATGACCATGCTGGAAAAGGTTTTTCTTCCATTGATTGAAGTTGGTTACTCGGGATTTACTCCAAAAGCAAATAACTTTCTGTCGGTCTATCAGGATTCCTGCAGAAGCGATCAAATCTCAGAGCAATAAACACACAACTTGATGGTTCGTCACGGGTTCTACTCAAACAGACAAAAAGCTCATATTTCTACCCCCGAGAGAGAGAGAGAGAGAGAGAGAGAGAGAGAGAGAGCAAGGTTTCTATTAGGTAAGGCAAATATAACATTGAGATCAAATACAGGGTATATATATAAACAAGATACCCTAACTGAATACCGAAAAATCAGAAGAAGATAGATTACTAGATAAGGTAATATCTCGAAGAATCCCAATTATCTTCAACAGATTCAATAGCATAAAATGAGATCTGAACCAAAAAAAAAAAAGAACAACGGAAAACTCAGGGACATAAAAAAGAATGAAACCCAAAAACTAAAAGAGAAAGCAGTAACGTAAAACTCAGGAAAAAAAAACAAACCCAAAAGGGAGAAGGGACCAGAACACTTACCAAAATTACATGAACATCGAAGAAACGTCCATCAATGAAATTGTCAAACATTTAAACACTCATAAAAGAACTTCCGGTAATGGCTTGAAGACGAAGCAAAGAGATGGAACAAATCCTTCTGAAAACAAGGAAAAACACAAAATCTTCTAGAGTGATTATTCTTATCATATCTTCTGCTTCTTTGACAAGACACGAAACAAATGAAAATAGACAACGTTCGATTTGGACTGGTCGTTGTTGCACTAATGGATGCTTTGCTTTTCTCCAAAGTGCTCTTTTTTTTTCTTTTTTTGGGAGAACAGAGTGCTTTTGTTTTTAAAAGCGCAAGTTTGGTGGTGGTGGGCTGTTCAAAACAAGGCGAAACTTCCCACTCCCCAATACTTTATTGACGCTTATACCCCTCTTCTTTTACCATTATTACGTGTTTGACTTTCTTTTTACTGTTTGGAATTTCTTTACCATACGTCGAAGTAGTGTTCCACTTGTCCGGCCTAGGACATTTTATTCCGGATATTTAGAACATATTTTTTTACGTTTATTTTATGTGATATTCTACCAATTCGACAACCATGCCACACCCAATATTGATATTTGCATTTATTCGCCGGCAAACACCCTTTTGCATCACAATTGGAATAAATTTCAATACAATATTATTCCCTTTAACGAGGAATATGTTTCTTCTCCTTAATTATCAAACCAAATTAAATACCATAGCAATAATTATTCGGCCACTTATAGAAGTTATTCCTAATTGTAAATCAAATCTATTATACCAAGAAAATTATTTTTATTAAAACATACCTCTGTAACAACACACAACAGAAAAATAGATATTCTGGCGCAATAAAAAAATATCAATGGAGGATAAAATAGTAAGATCACTCGACGGAACTGCGTCCAATGCTTCCGTAGCAAAACAATTTGTTCCACAGACGACATACTAATCAGTTAATTAACAAATACCAAGACCATTTTCTTTTCTTTGCGAAATAATTTTCCTGGTTAATTAATTTATTAAAGAACGCAATAAAAACAACAATAAATCCAATGAGGGGAAAAGTCAATGATTAAGAATTAATTAGTAAGGCCGTTAAAAGAAACACACAAAAAAAACTGTGTATGTCTGCTGCTTAGTATATGTCTGCAACATCTGTCAGCGCGCGTGTTGTCTGAAGATCTTCTTGTATTCTTTTCATTAATTAATTTTTTTCCGTCAAATAAGCTCTCTTTTCTTTTCCTGTTTAAAAAGCGATGTTCCTAGAAGTTTCGTTCACGATGCCTGCTCCACTATCTTCATAATTATCAAGTTTATTATTGACTTAATTAATAATTATATGGCACAAACAACACAACAAGCGTAAATCCTTGCCCAGATTTCCTGGTAATTCATTACAGAATTAATTACTTATTAATAAATCTATATTCTCCAAATTCGATAATAAATCACACATGATCTTTAAGAAAAAAACTAATTAAAATCCAAATCAAAACGTTATTATTTTAACTACATAAAAGGCTAGTGTGAGCGGGTTTTATAGGCTCAATAATAAAAGCCCATATAAAGAAGCCCATTTAAAATTCTAACCCTGGATACATATTTGCATCGGACGAATGAGAAAGCTGGTCGTAGATCTGACGGCGGAGGATGACGCGCCGGAGCCACGTTGGTTTATGTCTGGTATAAATAAACAAGCGCTTGTTTTCAATGAAAAATTTTCAATGTTCTGGAAACTCCAAGATTAGGAGTGGTTGTCGTTGTTCTTCAACCGCTATGGACCGTGCAATTAAGCTTTTATCTTTTCCCCATGTTTTAGCTGTGCAAACAGAAAATGTAAAAGTGTAGTTGTTGAAGTTTGTGTCAATATGTGTTTCAACTTGTACAATTCTTCAAAAATGAATGAAAAAAGAAATCTTGTGGGTACTGAATAATGCTTCTCCTCTCATTCCTCAAACACAAAACAACTGCATTCAGGGCCGGCTAAGGCCCTGTTCCATAGGAGCCTTGGAACAGGGCCCCAGTTGGATGGGGGCCCAATATTAAGAAAAAAAAATTTTTTTTTCAGAAACCCTAATCTCTAGCCAACTTCTTTTTTTCTTTCTTTGGTGCCTCCTTCATGATTTTTCTCTCTTTTCTTGCTCTCTTTGTTTCCAATTTCGTCTCATCTCTTTCTTTTTGATTTGTTTTGTTTGTTTACGGAATCAAGGTCTCTTCCTCTCGTCTCTTCGCGGGTATGTTTCCGATCGTCCTCTTTTTTTGTTGCGTAGTTTGATAGTTAGCTTTGCTGGTATATTAGCTTGTGATATCTAAGTTCCCGATGGTTAGCTTATTTTGAGTATGTTTGATTAGGCTCGGTTTATTGCTCTATTTTTACAAAAAAAGTTTATTATTGACAGATCTTTAGTAGGGTGTTGCAACTAATAATAGAACAATTGATTCAATCTCAAAAAGGAGCTCTAGATAAATTTATCACTAGGGAATCACAAAACAATGATATAAAATCTAATGATTTATACAAAGAAATTGTTGTTGATAAAACTATTAGAGATAATAATGAGAATGATATGGAAATTAAAGAGAATTTAGGTTTCAATGAAACTAACAATGAACAATATAATAATGATGTTGAGTCTAGTGGTGGTAACAACAATTTTTTTGATATTTATGATCCAAAAAATTGGGATAAACTTGATTCAAAATCAATTGACATGTTAGCAATTAATGGTCCTAAAAGAGATTTATCTATTGAGAAAGGTCCGAAAGATAAATATTCAAGAAGATTTTCAAAAACATTTTACACAAGAATTTTATCAAACGGGGAAAGTTGTGATAGAGAATGGTTAGTATATTCAAAGGAGCTTGATAAAATTTTTTGTTTTTGTTGTAAGATTTTTAAAAAAGGTCATAGAAGAGGTTTTCTAGCAAATGAAGGTCTTTGTGATTGGGCTCATCTTAGTGCTAGGTTAAGAGAACATGAAACAAGTATAGAACATATGTCGAATATGAAAACTTGGATTGAATTACGACTTAGATTTCAACAAAATGAAACAATTGACAAAAAAACTCAAGAAATATTCAAAAAAGACCTAGAAGATTTAGATGTGGAAAGTTTGATCGACTGTTTCGTTTCAAAACATGCAAATAGAATAGCTCTTTTCAAATGAATGTTGTAAATATTTATTGCATGTAAAGGAAATATTTTAGCATCGAATATTTCGTTTCAAAAGGGCCTATTTTAATTTTATTGCACAGGGTCTCTTCTCTAGTTGAGCCGGCCCTGACTGCATTATATGTCTAATATTCTTAAAAGACAAAATTTTAATACATTAATAACAACTCAGACTTAAGTTTTATGCATTGCTATTTAAAGAACAAAAGCATGTCTTAAAGATATCTCTAAAGGAGTTCATGTCTTTGCCGTTCAAGCATCTTTTCGTTGACATCTTCTCCTCTTCAAGTCTTTTTCATTTCTTCAGTCTTGTGTAGAGTCTGATATCTTTCTCCAACATCTAACACTTGATTCTGAAACTCTGTCTTCCGAACTCTGTTTTCTCTATTTCATCTGCATCTTTAGCTCCTTTGTCATCTTCTGGTTCTTCATCTTTGTCTTGCTGAAGTTGCTCAGCTGCTTCAGTCTCCCTCCTGAGCAATTGTGGCATGAACTCTTAGCGCTTAAAGACTTTGTCAATATATCTGCAAGTTGATCATCTCCCGAAACATACTCCAATTTTATAACTCCGTCAGTCGCAACATCTCTTACAACATGAAATTTGATCTGAATGTGCTTAGTCTTCTTGTGATCAACCAAGATTCTTCCTAATGGCAATGGCAGAAGTGCTATCACAATGAATTAGAACACGCTAACTCATATCATACCCAAATTCACTGAATAACCTCTTCAACTAGACTGTATGATTTGTGGTGGCACATAGAGCTATATACTCAGCTTGTAACACCCCCATCCCGGAACAACATCGAGATTAGGAGTGCCCACCATCACCTCCAAGAGGTGGCTACACGTGTCATCGTTCAAAACGCATTTATAAAATAAATATAAATGATTTATTCCGAAATAAGAGTGGTCCGGACCAAATAGCAAAACAAATATGTAAATATCATAGTCACGATAAATAAAATAAATACAAAATGCCAAATAAAACTCATCGAGACCTCGTGCACGCCTCTCCCATCAGTCCGCTGTGAACCTTCATGTTGCTGCTCAACCTCATTACTTTTTCTCCTCGCCATATCATGTCCATCCACGACAACCCAAAAATAGGGTGAGTACGAAGTATGCACTCAGTGAGATCAATACGGGTACGTACTCTGTGCCACGTATTTCCTGCTCGAAAATAACATATATCACAAGTCTATTATCCAAAGTCCAAACTAAAGATATACAAATCACTCTACCCAAACCCGACTGAGTATCCAAAGTTTAAGACTAGTACCACACTGGATCATAACACAAAGAGTCCACATGACTCTAGATCGGGAATACGCTCGCAAAGTCCAAAGGACCCCAACACACTGAAAATATCGCAAGGTCACAAGGTACCCCAGCTATCAGTAGTACACACTGAAAATCTCGTAAGGTCACAACGTACCCCAGCTATCAGTACACTACACTGAAAAATCTTGCAAGGTCACAACGTACCTCAGCTATCAGTACACTACACTGAAAATCTAGCAAGGTCACAATGTACCCCAGCTATCAGTACCATACAGCGTCCCGTCGCTCGAAAGGTTACCACAACCACAACATGGTATGACGCCGGCCCAGATCCAAGTGTCGCAATACTAACGTCATCGACCCGATACTCCTCACGTGACAACTCTCACCAACGCGCTCGCACACGCCTTCTTCCGAAGGTTCGAATGTGAAACCACCCGATCGAGCACACTAACAAGATATTCACTCGGTTTAAACACCGAACCCAAATATGGACGTTCTCCGACCCCAACACTTGGTCGCACGTCAGTTCTCTAGATCATCTCTAGTCACTTATACAACTCATATACTTATCATAAATTCTCATACGCCAAATTTAGGGTTTTAATCCAATTCCACTTGTAACGTCTCATTTTACCCATTATGATCCTATAAATTCTATCGTGATCATGCCTCATTTTAAAAATATAATCTCTTCCATAAATCGATCACAAATCCGAAATTAGGATGGAGAAAATCATCACCTTAGATTCCCGACGATTTGACGATTCTGGCTAATTTTTGCTAGCAACAACACCGACCAATTTTTTCCCTATTATAGATCCATTCAATTCCATAAATTTCCATGATATAAATATTTGAATTAAGTGAATAATCACAACGAATTACTTAGAGATTTACCACAATCGCGATTAGAATCCACCCACGAAGAACGCGGTGAAAATTGAAGATCCTTCTTCAATTTCTTTTTCTTTTTTTTCCTTCTTTCTTCTTCCCTTTTCTTTTTTTCTTCTCTCGATTGGAACAACCCACGTACGGCTGCCTCTCTTCTTTCTTTTAAAATTTTAAAACCCTAATAACTAATAATATAAATATATATATAAATATAAATACATAGGTAAGTCAGTGATACCGACTTACCTTGTATCACGGGCATGACAATTCTCCCCCACTACAAAGGAATTCGTCCTCGAATTCTATATCTCTGATTCTTACGGCAACATTTGTACTCAGTGAATAGAAGAACCATACAACTCATCTCCAAACAACTCGGGATGCTCATGTCCCATATCCTCTTCTAATTCCCATGTTGATCCTTCCACGCCATGATGTTCCCAAACAACCTTTATCATCGGAATTTGCTTACGCCTCAACTGTTTCACTTGGTGATCCACAATGCGTAGTGGATGTTTTTTATACGTTAAGTCTTTCCTCAAGGTTTTTGGTGGCTCAACAAGTATCTTCTCTGGTACTGATAGATACTTACACAACAATGATACATGAAACACATCATGTATTCCCTCCAAAGATGATGGAAGCTCCAATCGATAGGCCACTACTCCAATTCGCTCAATCACTTTAAATGGTCATGTGAACCTTGTTGATAACTTGTTCACTCGACTCCCACCTTATCTCCATCGTCTCGCTTGAATTCGCAAATACATCATATCTCCAATGTTAAACTCAACATCCTTCATTTTTAGATCAGCATAAATCTTCTGACGATCTTGAGCCGTCTTCATTTTCATCTTAACAATTCTTATCTTTTCCATAGTCTCCTCGACAATCTCTGCTCCAAAGATAGATCTCTCCCCCACTTCAGTCCAACACAAGGGTGTACGACATGGTCGCCCGTATAAAGCTTCATATGGTGGCATCCCAATGCTAGCATGATAACTATTGTTGTATGCGAACTCAACGAGTGGTAAATGATTCTCCCAACTACCAGGCCACTCCAACACACATGCTCGTAATAGATCCTCAAGCGTCCTTATAGTTCTCTCAGATTGTCCGTATGTCTATGGATGATATGCTATGCTCATGCGCAATTTGGTTCCTAACTCTTTTTGAAATGCCTACCAAATACGTGAGGTGAATCTCCCATCTCGATCTGACACGATGTTCGGTGGAACCCCATGCAACTTCACAATTTGCGCAATATATATCCTGGCTAGCTGATTAACATCAAAAGTCTTCTTTATCGGAATGAAATGAGCCGATTTAGTTAGTCGATCCACGACCACCCAAATAGCATCTTTACCACTTTGCGTCCTTGGAAGACCCATCACGAGATCCATGGTAATATGATCCCACTTCCATTTGGGGATTGGTAGACTTTGTAATTTCCCGCTTGGTACTTGTTGCTCCGTTTTAATTAATTGACACGTTGGACATTTTGCTACCCATCGAGCAATGTCCTTCTTCATGCCTGACCATTGATAAAGCTGGCGAACATCCCGATACATCTTCGTCAATCCCAGATGAATCGAAAACTTAGATTGATGAGCTTGGCTCAAAATCTCTTCTCTGATTCCTAGATCCTTCGGTACACAAACTCGCCCACTAATCATCATTAGACCGTCTTCCCTGATCTGATACAACTTGTACCTCGGGTCTTGCTGATTATTAAGAATCTTCTGTAACCTCTCATCGAATAATTGTGATGTACGAATTCTACTCAATAGACCAGTTGGA
>CM071867.1:22621456-22656269 GCA_036759665.1 Gynandropsis gynandra
GCAAACAATCGTTGTTCTCTGAGACGCTCTAACACTAAGCGCAAATGTTCCTCGTGTTCCTCTGGGCTCTTGGAGTAAACCAGAATGTCATCTATAAATACAATAACGAAACGATCCAAGTAGTCTCGAAACACATTGTTCATTAGCTTCATGAACGCAACAGGGGCATTAGTCAACCCAAATGGCATGACCACAAATTCATAATGCCTATATCGAGTTCGAAATGCGATCTTTCTAAAATCACCTTCTGCAATTGACAAATTCATAATGCCCATATCGAGTTCGAAATGCGGTCTTTCTAATATCACCTTCTGCAATTGGAATCTGATGATATCCCCATTCTAAATCTATCTTTGAGAACCAAGTTGCACCTCTCAACTGATCTAATAACTCATCGATCCTCGGTAGTGGATAAGGATTTTTCACAGTGACTCTATTTAGAGCCCTATAATCAATGCACTATCTGAAACTCCCATCTTTCTTCTTCACAAATAGGACTGGTGCACCCCATGGTGATGTACTCAGACGTACAAAACCTTTCTCAAGTAGCTCATTTAATTGCTTCTTCAACTCTGCCATTTCCGTTGGTGCCATTCGATATGAAGACTTTGATATTGGATCCGTACCCGGTTCTAGCTCAATCTCAAATGGATCCCCTCGCGTTGGTGGTAAGCCCTGCAGTTCTCTGAAAACATCTGTAAACTCTCGCGCTACAGGAATCTCCTCGACTTGCACAGATGGACCTTCTTCTTCTACTGATATGGTAGCAAGATATATATCACACCCTTGATCTAGTAATCGTTCCATACGTAACGCTGAGATGATGTGAATCCCTTGACCTGATCGAATTCCTTGATACTTAAGCTCCTTGCCACTCTTCTGGCATCGTACTTGATCGCGACGACAATCCATCACAGCTCAAATGTCTTGACAACCAATCCATTCCAAGGATCACATCATAGCATTCGATCGGAATGATGATCAGCTCTGCAGCTAGTTCTTCTCCTTCTATCACCACGGGTACCTCCTTGACAACCCCTTGAGATTCTAAAATCTGTCCTCCAAGAGTATGCACTCGGACAATACTCGTTAGATCCTCAGGGTGGACAACTAATTTATTAGCCATCGATGGACTTACGAAACTATGTGTCTCACCGGTGTCAAATAACACATGAGTAGACATGCCTCCCACGATTACTGATCCTACATAATACAAGTATTTAAAGAATCTACTTCTTAATTCTCTCACAGAACTCACCTCGACATAGATAATCATTATATGTAAGGTATATACACATAATATAAAAATATGACATACCAGCGATAGGCTGAGCTTCTCCTTCTTGGCCCTCACGTTCATTCTCATAACCTCCCATGGCATATAACCGTGGTTGTACAGCCCTACATTTTGGTGCATGCTCTTCAGGCTTCCTAGTTCTAACATGTGGTGTTAGACCCATTGGTGGTGGTGGTGGTGGTGGTGATGGCCTCGGACAATCCTTTAGAAAATGATCCATACTACCACAACGGAAACATCCGTCGAATTGTCCTCGCCTCATAGTTCCTTTCACTGGCTGGGGGCAATCACGAAACCGATGCTCTAAACTTCCACATCGAAAGCATCCTACTTACTTATCAAATCTTTGGCATGCCCCTACATGCTCACGTCCAAAACGATGACATGGGTACCTCGATGTTGATACGACAGGACGTGTCGGAACTGCTTTCCTCTGATCTGATCATCCCCGAATCTGTTGGACAACCTGTTTCCCCTTGGCATCCGAAGACTTCAAGATGCCCTCCTTGATGAGTCCCTTTTCTACCAACTGAGCATTCTGAACTAGTTCAGACAATGATCCATGCTTGATTATCTCAATCTTGCATCTGACCTCTGGTCGTAGTCCTTGCAAAAATTTGTTGACCTTGAGGACTTTTGAGGTTATTGATTTAGCCTCAAATCGTGATAACTCCAAATAAGTCTCATATACTGAGCAACAGTACGGTCACCTTGTGTGAGCTGTAGAAATGCCAACTCCATCTCTTCATGAGCAGCATGTGGTGTATATTTCAACTCAAAAAGTTGTTTGAACTCATCCCAATAAAATACATGATCAGGACGTTCCCTCTGAATCTCTTCCCACCAAAACACCGCTTCTCCCTCCAAATAGTAGAGCACAATATCAATCTTAAACTCAAATGGACATCTAGATGATCAAAATTTCCGCTCTAATCGAAACATCCACTCCTCCGCCTTCATGGAAGGTATCGCACCGCCACGAAATGACTTTGTAACCCATTTAGCCATGTGATCCATGACATAGAAATACTCCGACGTCTCTGCATACCTCTGATTAAACACTGGAGGAGGCATTGGTGGTGATGGCAACGGTACTTGCGGCGGAGCAGGTGGCTCTACTGGTGGTGGTGTTGGTACCTGCACCGGTACTTGTGGCGTCGCTGAACTCTCCTCTTGTTCATGTTGTCGACTTTTTGCTAATAGCTCTCTCAACATTTCTCTCATGACATCTCTATCTATTCCACTTTGCGATCTTTTTTCAGATGATTGAGACTGCGTCCGGCTAGTGGAACGAGAGCCTCCACTCATTCCGCGACCAAGAGCTCTAGTAATCATCCTCCTCGATAGTGTCTCCTACACACAATTAACTCCTATTAGTTTCCACACCTCTAAACCTACTAGACATTTAAGGACATGTGTGCTACGGTCTCGTGGCTTTATTAAAACATTTCGCAAAACATTTGAAATCCAGTGAAAACGATAAAAACCAAAATGACAATCAGGCTCTGATACCAATTTGTAACACCCCCATCCCGGAACAACCTCAGGACTAGGAGTGTCCACCATCACCTCCAAGAGGTGGCTACACGTGTCATCGCTCAAAACGCATTTATAAAATAAATATAAATGATTTATTCCGAAATAAGAGTGGTCAGGACCAAATAGCAAAACAAATATGTAAATATCATAGTCACGATAAATAAAATGAATACAAAATGCCAAATAAAACTCATCGAGACTCTAGCTCGGGCATACGATCGCAAAGTCCAAAAGACCCCAGCACACTGAAAATTTCGCAAGGTCACAACATACCCCAGGTATCAACACAATACACTGAAAATCTCACAAGGTCACAACGTACCCCAGCTATCAATACACACTGAAAATCTCGCAAGGTCACAACGTACCCCAGCTATCATTACACTACACTGAAAATCTCGCAAGGTCACAACGTACCCCAGCTATCAGTACCATAAATCGCTCCGTCGCTTGAAAGGTTACCACAACCCTAACACGGTATGACGCCGGCTCAGATCCAAGTGTCGCAATACTAACGTCATCGACTCGATACTCCTCACGTGACAACTCTCACCAACGCGCTCGCACACGCCTTCTTCCGAAGGTTCGAGTGTGAAACCGCCCGATCGAGCACACTAACAAGATATTCACTCGGTTTAAACACCAAACGCAAATATCGACGTTCTCCTACCTCAACACTTGGTCGCACGTCAGTTCTCTAGATCATCTCTAGTCACTTATACAACTCATATACTTATCATAATATGTCTCCTCACTTCTTGGTTTTGCTTCTTCATTAATATCACTTAATCTCCTATTTCGTGAACCTCTCGTGAAGAACTACCACTTGTTCCTATGCCTTCTCTATTGCTTGACTAAGATTGACTAAGTCTAAATGGAATGGGTGAGAATTGAGGTGATCTCCCACTTCCTCTAGAACTCTGTCCTTGTTGTGGTGTTGGAGGTATAGACTGGAATTGTTGTGTGGCTTCGTGGTGTATAGGACCTCTAGGAATATAACTGGGAATCACAAACTATTCTCTGGTTTAGGGGTGTAAAATGAGCTGCTGGCTCGCGAGCCAGCTCTAGCTCGGACCATATTTAAGCGAGCCGAGCTGGGTATTTTCTAGCTCGTTTAAAAAACGAGCTGATGAGCTGAGCCCAAAACGAGTCTGAGCTTAGACGAGCTGGCTCGTGAGCCGAGAAAAAAATTATGTACAAAAATAAAATATTTTCCTTTTTTGTTTATCACATATAATATTTCATTTAATAAAACATAATATATTGTTTAAACATAGTATACTATTATAATGTATTTTTTCTTTTTTAATAATTGATATAACAAAATAAAGAAACAATTTAGTAAAGTTACGAGCGGTCGAATTTAGTACAATGATATTTTATATTTTTTATTCGACAAGGTTATTTTTTATTTAGTACAATGATATTTTATAACATTATGTTTGAATTAATGTTATCATATTTTTGATATTTTATTTGGTTCGTTTGATATGTTTATCATATATGATATTAAAATTAATTCAAAATAATTAAATAGTCTGGCTCGCGAGCCAGCTCGTTTTTTGGCGAGCTAGAGGCGAGCCGAGCTGAACTGGGATTTTCCAGCTCGTTTAAAAAATGAGCCGAGCTGAACCAGCTCGTTTTTTGACGAGCTGAAGGCAAGCTGAGACGAGCCAGCTTATTTTACACCCCTACTCTGGTTTGAATTTGTGTTTCCCAATCCCATCCCTTGTTTCCTCCAATACAACATCCCTTGATGCACCCACTCTTCTTGAACTGAGTTTATATACTTTATAGCCCTTGCTCATGTTGCTATACCCAACAAAAATTGTCTTCTCTGATCTTGCATCCAATTTGCTTCAGTGTTGTGATGGTATCAAAACATGGCAGAGACACCTAAACACACAGAGGTGACTCACAGATGGTTTATGGCCACTCCAAACCTCCAAAAGTGTCTTATCTTGTAGAGTTCTTGTTGGCATCATGTTCTGTAGGTATGCTAAAGTAAATAGTCCTTCGGGTTAAAATTTGTTTGGCAACCCTTTGTCTTTAAACATGTTTCTAGTAATGTCCAAGAGAATCCTATTTCTTCTCTTAGCTATCCCATTCTATTGTAGGAGTAAGCAACACTCAACTGTCTTTATATACCATGTTCTTCCAAGAAATCAATGAACTCCTTTGAGTTGAACTCTCCTATTCTATTTGATCTCAGTTTCTTCACCCTTTTTCCTATTTGAATTTCCACTAGTGAATTGAATTTTTTGAATGTGGCGAATCCATTAGACTTGAACCTAAAAAAAATAGACCTATAACATATGGGAGTAGTCATCTGAAAATGTCATAATGTACAGACTCCCATCAAGTGAAGGAGTTTGCATTAGACCATACAAACACAAGTAAGTGTGTATCAAATCCTATATATCCTTCACTACAAGAAATTTAATAGACTGACTATTCCGTCCCTAAACCTATTTAGGGGCAGATTAGAGACGTCCAAAATCTGTCCGCAAACGCGTGAAGCGAAAACATATCCGTCTGCAGATACAAACGGGAAATTTAATCCGCAAATCATCCGCATATTTGGAATACATTGTCGTCCGGAAATCGACGCGAAATCCGAACCAATTAAGGACGAAAAACACTTTCGGGTTTTGGGATGGGTCATGACCCGTCCGCAAAAATTATTGACGGGACACGACCCATCCTTAATATTTACGGACGAGAACAGTGTCGTCCGAAATATTAAGGACAGGTCGCGTCCTGTCCATAAATTTTGCGACGACACTGTTTGCGTCCGCATTTAAAAAAAAATAAATTTTTAGATTGATATTAATTAAATAGTGTTTATACTTTCTTTAAAATATGTATTTACAAGCTAGTTGGCGGTAATTGGGAATTATCGTCGTCGTCGTCATCATTGTTTTCGTCCGTATCCCAATTGATATTGGGCATGTGTTCCTTCATCATCCTAAGCCACTGTTGACGTTCCCTTCTTGATCGTTCAATTTCCCTTCTTGATAGTTCAACTTCCCTTTCTAGAGCGTTGAACGATGAACTTTGTTGTACTAATTGTTCTTGCATCTTTGAGATTGGTTTCGAAGTAGGCGAGCCGAGCTGAACTGGGATTTTCCAGCTCGTTTAAAAAATGAGCCGAGCTGAACCAGCTCGTTTTTTGACGAGCTGAAGGCAAGCTGAGACGAGCCAGCTTATTTTACACCCCTACTCTGGTTTGAATTTGTGTTTCCCAATCCCATCCCTTGTTTCCTCCAATACAACATCCCTTGATGCACCCACTCTTCTTGAACTGAGTTTATATACTTTATAGCCCTTGCTCATGTTGCTATACCCAACAAAAATTGTCTTCTCTGATCTTGCATCCAATTTGCTTCAGTGTTGTGATGGTATCAAAACATGGCAGAGACACCTAAACACACAGAGGTGACTCACAGATGGTTTATGGCCACTCCAAACCTCCAAAAGTGTCTTATCTTGTAGAGTTCTTGTTGGCATCATGTTCTGTAGGTATGCTAAAGTAAATAGTCCTTCGGGTTAAAATTTGTTTGGCAACCCTTTGTCTTTAAACATGTTTCTAGTAATGTCCAAGAGAATCCTATTTCTTCTCTTAGCTATCCCATTCTATTGTAGGAGTAAGCAACACTCAACTGTCTTTATATACCATGTTCTTCCAAGAAATCAATGAACTCCTTTGAGTTGAACTCTCCTATTCTATTTGATCTCAGTTTCTTCACCCTTTTTCCTATTTGAATTTCCACTAGTGAATTGAATTTTTTGAATGTGGCGAATCCATTAGACTTGAACCTAAAAAAAATAGACCTATAACATATGGGAGTAGTCATCTGAAAATGTCATAATGTACAGACTCCCATCAAGTGAAGGAGTTTGCATTAGACCATACAAACACAAGTAAGTGTGTATCAAATCCTATATATCCTTCACTACAAGAAATTTAATAGACTGACTATTCCGTCCCTAAACCTATTTAGGGGCAGATTAGAGACGTCCAAAATCTGTCCGCAAACGCGTGAAGCGAAAACATATCCGTCTGCAGATACAAACGGGAAATTTAATCCGCAAATCATCCGCATATTTGGAATACATTGTCGTCCGGAAATCGACGCGAAATCCGAACCAATTAAGGACGAAAAACACTTTCGGGTTTTGGGATGGGTCATGACCCGTCCGCAAAAATTATTGACGGGACACGACCCATCCTTAATATTTACGGACGAGAACAGTGTCGTCCGAAATATTAAGGACAGGTCGCGTCCTGTCCATAAATTTTGCGACGACACTGTTTGCGTCCGCATTTAAAAAAAAATAAATTTTTAGATTGATATTAATTAAATAGTGTTTATACTTTCTTTAAAATATGTATTTACAAGCTAGTTGGCGGTAATTGGGAATTATCGTCGTCGTCGTCATCATTGTTTTCGTCCGTATCCCAATTGATATTGGGCATGTGTTCCTTCATCATCCTAAGCCACTGTTGACGTTCCCTTCTTGATCGTTCAATTTCCCTTCTTGATAGTTCAACTTCCCTTTCTAGAGCGTTGAACGATGAACTTTGTTGTACTAATTGTTCTTGCATCTTTGAGATTGTGTTTCGAAGTTCCTCGGTCGCGACTTTTTCCTTGCCTTTGGAGGAACTCGCATGTTTTGATGCCATTCCTCATAGAACAAATAAACGACCTTTGTACGGCGTTACGTGCTGCAAAAAGAAGTATTATAATTAAATTTAAATTATCAATAAACAATTATTGTAAAATTATTATTAATTTACCTCGAAATACATCTCGTTATATTCTTCTTGAGTTAGAGTAAGTTGCGTCCCATCTTCTCTCAGCAAAATTTAGGACACTCGTTCCGATGCCATGTTCAGAACATCGTCGTGAATATGTTTCGCCCTGGCATATACCCACGAACTGTCGGATTTCTTCTTATGTGTACGTTCCAACAACTCCACGTACGACGGTTCACATCCCTTCTGTTTCGCCTAAAACAAATTAAAAAATTATGTTTTACCACTGCAACTGGAGGGAATTCTCTTTTTTGTACTCTATTAATTTCTCAGTCCCTCTAGTCGGGTGGGCGCCATTTACTATTAAATAAATGTCAATCGTATTAAAACTTTAAAAATTTTAAAATCTTACCAAATATTCGTAAACCTCCGCAAAGGAGCGGAAACCAGCAATATGTGCACTTATCCTTTATCTGGTTCTATCAGACCGACGAGATTGACTAGCGCGCCGACTTTTCTCCTTAAAGATAGGATCATCCCAATAGACACACATCTGTTCCCAAACATTATCTGGCATCCAAACAGGTTTGCCCTTTGTCTCCCGATCTATTTTCAATTTGTTTGAAAGAGATTTGAGGCGTACTCCCACAGCCATTTCAAATTCGAACTTTACTATTCCGGTTATTGCGGGACTCCAATAAATTTTGCTGAAAATAATGAAATAATTATTTATTGAAATATTATTTTAAATTTTAAATTTACAGTGAAATTAATTTTAATAAAAACGTACCACGAAAGCTTTCCACAACCGTTCCTTGATACCAGGATCGGTTCGTGTCCAATTATAACATGGACGATCATAATCAGCTGTTATCATCTTTGTTACATGACGATTCAGTTGTCTAATACCAAACCTATCAAACAAAATTAAAAGTAAATTAAGACTTGATTAATTAAATAGTTATAAAATTAAAATTTAAATTTGGATTATATACCAAAGTGTGCACTGGTTGTAGGATCCGGATCTATACGAGGAAGTTTACATCTTTCATCATCCATCACTAAAAGTTCTTCCACCGTTGGTTCCTGATGCATCGGAGGCTCGTGATGAATCATTGGCTCGACCGGTGGTGGCATCTGCTGATAATAGGGATACGACATATATTGTGTCCATCCAGTGTTCGGAAATAAATTTCGGATTCATAAAATCCGAAAATACCGTATCTGACTGTCTCTGGTGTTCTTGAAGAGATGGGCCATTGGCACTTTTCTCAGATGTTGAACGGTTTCAGGTGTTAGCGCCTCTTCCAACGCGACGCAACATACTAAATTGTAATTTAAATATTATATAAAATTTAATTCAATGTTTATTTTAAAAATTTTAACTTCTAATTAAACATTAATTAATTTTAATATAATTTTAAAAACACATATAATTAAATATATGTGTTTTTAATTTTAAAAAATATATAACTTAATATATGTTTGCAATATATATTTTTTAAACGAAATAATTTAATAATAGATTATAACAATAAGTCATATAATTTAATTTTTTTAGACATTAATAAGAGTAATAAAAGTTTCTTAGACATAATTTAATATATGTAACATAATAATAATTTCTTAGATATTTCTTAGACAAAAAACTTGTTGTTTCTTCATTCGGATCTTCTTCAAAATTTTCATCTTCGTTTCTTTCAACAAATGCATTTTGCACCACTTCCACATAAAGGTTCATTTCTACATCTTGAAAAGTCTGAGACACTTCATAATGTACAATACCCCTACTAAAATTGTCCACAACATTACTAGGCCGTGGTGCAAAATTCTCTCCATGAGATAACCAAATAAAATAATTTGGAGTAAACCCTCTTAAATAAAGATGATTCCAAATGGTTCTCTCATTAACAAATTTTTCATTTTTGCATTTTACGCATGGACAAACCAACTTACCGTTTTCTCTATAAACTTGTTGATTTGTCACCATCGTCATAAACTGTGTAATGCCTTCTATAAACTCCTTCGATATACCTTGAGTTTCCGGATTAATTCTTCTATACATCCACTGTCTCGAAAATAAAATATTCGATCTCGACGACGATGCCATTATAATAAAAAATGATAACAAGATATGTAGAGAAATATATGAGAATTGTGTGTGAGAAACGGATAGAAGAGGAGAGATTATATAGAAAATTTTTGGACCGATTATGGACGAATTATGGACTAAGACAAATATTTCCCGACGAACCGTCCCGAATACGTCTGCAATTTGCGGACAGAAGTTTCAGTCGTCCGCAATTTGCAGATGGATGGCTATACCGTCCGCAAATTTGCGGACAATGATGATTCCGTCCGCAAATTGCGGACGCCCGTGAAAGTGGGCCCGAATCCATCCGCAATTACGGATGACTTAGGGACTACTATACGGTCTGCAAATTTGCGGACGAATTAAAGACGGATTTATTTTTCCGTCTTTAAGACGTCCCTAATCCGCCCCTAAATTTAGGGATGACTCTTTCAGTCCAAAAAATTTGTCCATAAATGTTATTTTTCTTGTAGTGCTTAGACTTGACTTCTGAAACTTTAGGAAATTCTTCCCTTGTTTGTTTCCCTCTTGCACACATGCCTCACATATCCCCTTGATCACCTTGAACTTAGGTAATCCTTTTACCATCTCTCTGTTTTGCATCTTATGCAGATTGTGTAATCCTGCATGCCCAAATCTTTTATGACATAAGTCAGAAACATTTGCCTTAGAAGCCATTTTTGCTCCCTCTGTAGCTAGTGTCCATTTTAGAGGATAAACCTTCTTAATCATAGGCACATCAGCTACCTTTTCCCCATTCTTATCCCATATCACACACTTGTCTTCTGTAAATTCCACATGATATTTGTTTCTTACCATCTGAGGTACTCTCAGTAGGTTCTTGTCTAATCCAGGAACCAAGAAAACATCCTTGATTGTTCTCTTGCCTTTCGTAGTCACAACTTCAATATCACCTTTGTCTGCAGCCACCAAAGTAGCTCCATTAACTTTGAATGCTCTATCACTCTTTCACTCCCCGCCGGATCTATCACCACTTGGGATCAGCTCTGCACACTGTTCCTATCACGCTTCTTTCCTCCGAGCAAGACAATTCAGATGAGGGGGGAAATCACGACATTCAAGTGCAGAGATGGAGAAACGCTATTTGAGGCGTGGGGTAGATTCAAGGATCTTCTACAGTCATGTCCACACCATGGACTTGAGCAGTGGTACGTTATCCAAACTTTTTATAACGGAATTTCAGATGAGCACTGCATGATGTTGGATAACGCTGCCAGAGGATCATTCATGGATCTGAGCGTCGAGGAGGGATTCGAGCTGATTGATAATCTCGCCATGAACCACACCATGTGGTCAACCCCAAGAGGTATGCCTACTAGCACTCGTCGTTTATATGAGCCTAACCAGAATAGAGCCATGGGTAATGCAGCGAATGCTATGTACTGTGCGAATTGCGGAGATACGGACCATGTAGCGTATCAATGCACAGTACATGAGGATTACGAACAGATGAATTATGCCACACAGCAAGGCAACACGCAATTTAAGCACAGCAAGCTCCGCAAGCCTCTCAACCCTCTCAAGCACCTTCATCAAACTTTGAGGCAGTGATGCTTGAATTTGTCAAGGATCACAAGGAGCAACAATCGATTCAGACCAAATTCAACGCAGATGTGGGGACAGCGATTAGTGAGCTTAAAACTCAAATGGAGTCTCTGAGCACTCATGTGAAGATGTTGGAAAACTCCATAGCACAACAGGCCGCCTCATCTTCTCGGAATCCCGGACAGCTTCCCGGTAAGCCCGATCTTAACCCGAGAGAGCATGTGAATGCTATTTCTGTGTGCAGCGATGATGAGGATGAGAATCCGCCCTCAAATGTGCGAGGGGATGCTGCTGGTACGTCCATGGATAGAGGAAGAGGTAAGGTTGCGATTATGGAAGGAGTCGAACCAGATTTAGATAAGCCATACGTTGCTCCTCCGGCGTACGTACCTCCGATACCGTATCCTCGACGATTGGTAAGCAGTAAGAACCAAGAGAGAGTGGGCAGATCTATAGAAGGTCTCAAGAAGCTAGACATCAACATGCCATACGTGGAAGCAGTCCAAAAGATGCCTAATCGTGAGGTAATGACCAAAGAGAAGCACACCGAAGAGAACGAGACTGTAGCACTTACCGAGGAATGCAGTGCAATTCTTCAGAACAAGCTGCCACCTAAGTTGAAGGACCCCGGAAGCTTTTCCATTCCATGCACAATAGGTAACCTCGATATCGATAATGCTTTGTGTGATTTAGGGGCAAGCGTGAGTATCATGCCACAAACAGTTTTCAAGCGGATGGAGTTTGGGAACCTTAAACCGACGAAGATGTCTCTACGCCTCGCGGATCGTACGGTAAGACATCCGGTGGGAATCATTGAAAACGTTCCCACCATGGTAGGTAAGCTTTGCATTCCCACTGATTTTGTTGTACTTGAGATAACGGAAGACACTAGGACACCTATTATTCTTGGTAGGCCGTTCTTAGCTACTGCAGGTGCGACGATAGACGTACAACAAGGAAAGTTGTCCTTACGTGTCAAAGACGAAACGATTGAATTCATCCTGCCCAGCCCCATGGACGAATCACCACTCAAGGAGTCTTGCTTTACAGTAGATTCACTGGACGAGTTAGAGAAAGACACGCACGATCAAGTAAGTGTTTCCGATTCTCTTTTACGGTATTTGACACAAGTTGGCGATAATGCAGGATTTGCGGACGAAGGAGCTGAGGTATATACGAAATTCATGAGTGCAATTACAGCACTAGGAGACGCCCCACATGAGGAGATACCACGTGATATGCATGCTGATTTCATAGCGGAGAAAGCATTCGAGCTTGAGCCCGACCCGCCGCCTTATTCTCGGTATGAGTACGTTGATTCCGATAACATATATCCTGCTGTTTTAAATGGTAACATGAGTGCAGATGAGATGAGAAGACAGCCCACACGCGTGAAGAAGCGTAAGAGGCTCAGCTCTTCAATATGTATGTACGGGAATTATAGGGAGGACAGCCACGAACCTTCACTCGAAATTCAAAGGAGGCTGCACCCGCACTTGCACGAGGTAATGGAAAAAGATGTCATTAAACTTTTCAACGCAGATACCCCTTATCCAACCTTGGACAGCGAGCAAGTGAACCCCGTGCATGATGTGCCTAAGGGATGGCACGATAAGAAGACCCTACCTCATGACTTCCAATCAGGTGATTTCGTTCCACTTTCTAATTCTCGACCTAAGTCTTTCTCGGGCGACCTACTGCCTTGTTGGTCTGATCCTTTTCAGGTACGAGACGTGGAACTATGGAGTGATGCGGGTGACACGTTCAACGCCAATGGACAGCGGCTTAAGCTCTACCAAGCCGCTCAACCGATCGAAAGTGGAAACTCCATTTCCCTTTCCGATCCACCCGTCGCGCACGCATGAGGAATGGAGACGTCAAAGCTTTATGACGTTAAATAAGCGCTTTCTGGGAGGCAACCCAGCTGTTTGTTTTTACTTTTCATGTTTAAGACTCGGTTATTTAATTTCCATAAAAAAAAAAAACAAAACAAAACAAAAAAAATAACACCACAAATGTGCTTCACTTCCTTCATCCTCCATCGGAGCTTCACGTCGAGGACGCCGTTCAATTCAAGTCTGGGGGAGCAGCTCACGTTTTTCAGGTGATTTCGTTTCATTTTCCTTTGATTTTTAGTTTTTAGGTTATTTTTGCGATTTTTAGTTCGTTTTTGTTTTCATTGAGTCAGAGTCGTCCCAAGGCACTTGTCCGGTGCCACGTTTTGAGATGAACCCTGAACTTAGGAATGCTTAAGAGGTTGACCTTTTCCGTTAGACTTTGCATTATTGAGCTAGGTTTTCCTATGCGTTAGAGCTTATTAGTCGGCTGAAAAACAATAGGTCGTAGTTCTTGGGAATCCTAGTGTTACTTGTGGGGATGTTTAGACGAGGTTGCTAGGCTGGTCTGTCGTTTATTTTCTCTACCCAGATGGTCATACTTCGTGTAGACGACACTTTACTTTGGTTACATTGAGGATCATTGGATCATATAAAATCGAGCTTGTTTTGCAGATTAAAAAGCGCACACTAACACTCCGCTGTCGATAGAAATAGTGCCTAATAAGCATGATCAAAAATCGATATGAGTGCATCGACCTTGTTACTCCTTCGGTGGCTCGGGTCTAAGTGGTGGGTTGGCGATCATCTTTCTACGTCCTAAGGGCAAGGCACAAAAAGCCACCTACTCCGCTGCACTCTTACACGAGATGCATGAGTATACCGTCATCGGTAGTCTGGGTCTAAGTAGAGGCTGGGTCCCTTCAAATCCGACGTCCTAGAAGCCTAGTGTGTATGCAAAGAAAAAGAAGAAAAGAAAAGAAAAGAAAAATGGAAAAATAAAAGAAAACAAAAGAAAGAAAATTCATAAAAAGAATAACAAAAAGAAGAAAAAGAAAAAGAAAAGAAAAAAGAAAGGAAGAAGCTCGGAAAGAAAGAAACAAGTATCCTCGGTTGACCTAGGTTTAGCATAGTCTGAAGTCTTGTCTGGTGGAGGGAGTTACGGTAGCGTGTCTAGTCTCCTTTGATTTACTTTCTTATGGGTAACCGTGGTGGACCTAGGATTAAGGCTGAAAACTCGAGTAGGCCGAATTTGCTCACAATATGCTAGTTGATCGGTTAGGCTCGCTTTAGCGGTATCTCTAGGAGAAGGGGGATTCTCGTATTTTCATACCCCATGTATTCCACGTTTACGTTTGCTTAGGGACAAGCAAACATTCAAGTCTGGGGGATTTTGATCATCTCGTTTTCATACGTATTTCTTGCACGATTTAGGAGACGTTTTTGATACATATGTGATGTTTTACGTATGATTCCGTATCCGTTTTACTTGCTTTCGTGCTTTTCATGTTCTTACAGGTTTTTACGCGTATTTGGACTATTTTGGAGCTAAAGGAACATGCACGGAGCTAAGGAGCAACTTTGGGGATCATCACGGGACAAACGGGACGAGATTGAGCATGGAAAAGCCTCACCCGGTCGGGCACAACCCTTGCACGATCGGGCAAAACCTACGGCCAATTGTGTGGACCATTTAGCACGACTCGGGCACGCATTTAGGACCATTTTGCCTTGTGCCCGAGTGGGCACACATGCCATGCCCGATCGGGCACCATTCCAGCACCACAGGACGCGCACGAACTGCCCTAGCCACACCCGAGCGGGTACACTCACTACCCGAGCGGGTAGCGGCCCGAAACTGCTCAAAACTTAAGTAAACTTAACTTAAAACATAAGGGAACTCGTGGGGCAATTTAGGCAACAATTGGACCGACTTAGGAGGCTTAAAAGGAGGCAAAAAGACGTGATTACAGCAAGCATACAGAGGAGAACAAGCATATTTCCGTTGATATCTTCTCCTCCTCAATTCTTCTTCATTTCTTCAATCTTGTGTAGAGTCTGACATCTTTCTCTAGCCCCTAGCACTTGATTCTGCAACTCTGTCTTCCAACTCTGTTTCCTCTGCATCTTCAGCTCCTTAGTCAGTTTCTGGTTTTTCATCTTTGTCTTGTTGAAGTTGCTCAGCTTTTTCAGTGGTTTCATATAGAATTTGAATTCTCCTTATTCCTAAGTACTTTCTCTCTGCTGAATTTGAATTTGATCGTTAATTTGTCTAATTTTAGTTCTACCTTCGATCCTTCACTAGGTAGGTTTGATTTTGTTATGTTTCTTTTGGTTCCACACGTGTACATATTCAGATGATTTCGGATGCTTCACCTTTTTTCACCCGATGATTTCATTCTTTTTGGGCGTTGTTTGGCATGTGGCGATGATTTCCTATGCTTCTAAGTTTTTTTTTCATGTTGGAATGTTTTTACATGGTATATCGGCGCTAATAGTTGAGAGGGTTTTCCAAGCTAGACTATTGGAGAAGATGAGACCGATTTTCGTGGGATATTTCGAGTATGACACTTGTCAGTCTGAGCTGGAGCAATTGTTCGGTAAATATGGGAGGGTGGAGCGTATAGACATGAAATCTGGTATGTTCTAAAACTCTTATTGTCTTAATAGGTAATTTGTTGCTTTGAACTGGATTTGGTGTGCATGGGATTGATTATCCATGGGTGACTATCTTTGATTACTTAGTCTATCATGGGTGTTGTGTCTTACAATGAAGCTATATATCGAAAGATAAAGTTCAAAACCTTCGATTCGTGCCTCATTTATGTTTGTTGGAGAGGCGTGAACATAAGATATGACAACTTGTTGTTTGAGGCAGTGCGTTGAAGAATCAATACGTATGTTAGAATCAATGTGTTCAGATGTACAATTTATAAACAAATAATAAAAAGAATTAATTTAAAACAACAACTAACGTAAAATATCATATCATAATTGATCGAGGCGTACACTAGTGTCTAAGATAAATAATTAAGCACAGTTTCATTTTGAGTATTCAACAATAAGAGATTAATAATCTCTTGTTGAATCTATTTTGTGTGTTTCTTAAAGGTTAAAAGGTATTAGGGAACCTTTATCAAATGACCCATTGATCACTCATATAGATAATTCTATATGCAAGTTATGGGTTGCAACCGTTCCTTCGGATGCAAGGTATTGGAGAAGAGAGTGTGGAGTGTTTGGAGCATTTGAAAAGATGCAATACTTCATTTTTCAACCGACCAAAATAAAAACGGTCAAGGTCCAACACTCGATCCATTTTAACCAATAGCGCAAAAGCGTTTAAAGCATTTGAAAAGATGCACCGCTTCATTTCTAACTGACTAAAATCAAACGGTCGAAAATAGAGTAAAACATTTTGTCTCATTGGACCACAATCCGATCCATTTCAACCAAGATCCAAGGCTCATATTTTGATTATATATATGTTGCAAACCTATTAGCTCATTCTAATGTCCATTTAATTGCCCACTTGAAAATTTTTCATGTATGAACACTTACGTAGTGTTCATATAATGTCCTCATTTTTAATGTGTACACAATACCCAATATTTTTTTATTGAATCTCAATAATGTCTTTTTGGACTTGAACTTTAGTCTTGAAATACTCATGTTTTGTAGTAATAAAAAAAATAAGTATCACACATACTAAATGAATACATTTTAATTCTTACGATTGTGTTCAGTTTGGTCCTTAACATATCCTTTGTTCATGTTAAGAGTCTCCCATGTCTCCATCACGATCTCCGTTTCTTTGTTACACAAGCTCATTGCTCATCCACGTGTGAGTAGGTCGTGGGAAGATTCGGTCCGCTCGTTTCCTTGCGGTAGCTCCCCGTTCGTGTGATCCTCCTTTGGTTCTGCTTTGAGCCCAATATCCTCATCATGATGACTCATACTATTGGCTTTAAGCCTGTTTCACTCGTATTCAAAGCTTACTCTCTACCAATGGCTTATAGTAAACGAATCCGCAATGTTTTTTAAGATTTTATGTAGTCAATGGATATTATTCTATTTTTCAGCAGGTCTTGTATTGTGTTATGGCGTTGTCTTATATGTCTCGATTTGCCATTGTAAATTTTTCAAAGAGAATCCATATTATAACAATATACACAAATTTCAATAACAACTTTTTTTCACAATGGAATTCCTTCTAGAAACTTTTTGAGTCATTTCGCTTCCTCAGCAGCTTTATCCACGACTATAAATCCTGCTTCCATAGTTGGACATGTGGAGTTAGTACCAATTTTCATCACAATTTATTTCTACTGTTAGAAGATATTTTGTGTAATTCAAAGCATATCTCATTGTATGCTTAAGTTAACTTGAAACTCTTACTAATGCAACCAATATTCTTTTCCTGGACTGTGTGAGTATCTACTGAGTCGACTAATCGAATATGTTAAATTCGATCTTGTACTATTCATGATGTACATTAAACTACCAATAACACGCGTGTACTCTAATTGTTATAGACTATCCTTTTTATTCTTATTAAGGTGAATACTAGGATCATACGGAGTCACAACAGTCTGCAATCAAAATGTTCAAATATTTTTAATGACTTTTCGATATAATGGGATTATGTCAAAGTGTAATCTTTCGAATTTCTTTGAATTTGTACTCCAAAAATTACATTAGCAATTCCCATATATTTCATATCAAAACAAAAATTCAAACTTCTATTGGTTCGATTGATCACATCTTTTTTTGCTCCCATGATTAGCATATTATCGACATAGAGACATAGAATAATGTATACATCTTTGTAATTTTTCACATAGACACATTTATCACATTCGTTTATCTTAAAACCATTTAATAATGAAGTATTATCAAACTTTTTTGGCCATTGTTTTGTACTTGTTTATGTCCGTAAAGAGTTAATCAATTTACATATTTTCTTCTCTTTATCCTTGACAACAAATCTTTTAGGTTGATCCATATAGATCTCTTTATCCAATTCACCATTAAAGAATATAATTTTCACATTCCTTTGATGAATCTCTAAATTGTAAATCGCTACAATAACAATCAATGTTCGTATGGATGTAATTCTAGAAATGGGTGAATAGGTGTGAAAGAAATTCATTCCTTCCTTTTGATGATAATATTTGACAACAATCGAGCTTTATATTTTTCTATAGTTCCACTGGGTCTCATCTTTATATCCGATGGTTTTGCGACCTCGAGATAAACCAACCAACTTTCATATGTTGTTTTGGATAATGGAATCCATTTCTCCTTAAATAGTCTCTTACCAATACGTCACTTCCATCGATTCCATCGCATCCTTAAAAAGTTATCCTTCAAGAACAAAGGTCATAAAGTCATGCCCAAAATAATTGGTAACTCTTACACGATTACGCTTTCTAGGTTCTACATTTTCTTGTTAAATTGAAGAACTTATATTTCCATCAACATATGAATCTCCAAGAGTTCTTCTATTGAGATTTTTTCCATAAATGGAGAAATATTCTCAAAGAATTATGCTTCAACAGATTCTATCCTAGAATTTTTTGTTAGTTCTTCAACTTCGAAATTGTGAACCAAAAACCTATAAGCGACAATATTCTTCGCAAGGCCAATATAGATGTAATTTAGAGTTATTGGTCTGAGTTTAGTTCTCTTTGGTATAGAAATTTGAACTTTTTGCAAGATAACCTAACACTTTCATAGTCTTGTAAGTTGATTTTCGTCCTTTCCACAACTCTTACGAGATATTTATCACTCGACTTATGTGGAATGCTATTTAGAATATTATTTGCATTAAGTATTGTGTCACCCCATAAATTTATTGGTGCTCCCAAACTAATCACATCGAGTTTATCATATTTTTTAATGTTCAATTTTTCCGTTCGATGACTCTGTTTTGTTATGGAGTATATGGTGTAGTCATTTGATGCACTCTTTCATATAAAGAACAAAATTCTGCAAAGTCATTTGATAGATATTCTTCACCTCTATCTAATCTTAGATTTTAATTCTTTTTCTCAAATTGATTTTCAACATTCGCTTTGCACAATTTGAACATGCTCTAAGCTTCCATCTTTGGTACGTTTCAATTATACATAGCAATACTTACTACAATTATCAATGAATGTTATATTATAGTTTTTTCTTTCTCTACTCGGAGTTACTTGAAAATCACATAAATCTGAATGAATCAAACCAAGAACTTCATTTGTATTTTCAACTGATTTAAGTGGATGCCTTGAATATTTTGATTATATTCAATCTCCATATTTTTTTGTTTGCAACGAACACTAAGGCAAAAGATCTAAATTTACTACTCTTTATAAATAACAAAAATTTACATGTCTCAATCTACAATGCCATAATGAAGATGAATCACCCATATATATAGAAGCATCATCTTTATTCATAATAAGCATCATCTTTATTCCAAGGTTTATTTCAGAACTACTTTACCTTTTCCTAAAACCTTTATGATTACTTCATTTCCCATGTATAGATTTTCTTCATCTTCAACTTGTTCATATGTAAAAAAAAACTTTTTAGCCGAGCACACATACATAGTGGTTTTAGTAACCCACCAATCAGTTGTGTTAGAAACTATATTTACCTCAATGACAATGACCCTGATTTTCAACATCGTTAGTATGGTTGTTGTTCTTTCTCGGACCACTACCTTTAGATTGTACCTTTATGTAGTAGCATCTTTTGCCTTGTGTCTGCTATTTCCACATATCCAACAATTTGTTATTGCACTTATTCTTGCAGTTTTTTGAATTCCAGTTTCCTTGGAGCAAGGCAGTAGGATTTGCATATAGACTTTTCTTCTTCTTTGTCTTGCCCTCAACCACATTAGCATTTGTCTCAATGGATATCAAATTACATTTTTCACCAATCCGATTGTTCTCTTCTGTACGAAGTTTCATGACCAACTTTTCAAGACTCATATCCACGATTGATATTTTTTTTTTTAAATCTGTCTAGGAAGGTGACAATTTGTCAAGGAATGCACTAATACTAAATGCTGACGGTAGTAACATACGTTCTTTATTTAACTTGTGGATTATGACTTGATGTTTCTCCATTTATTTGATAACCGATTGGTCATCGGTCATTTTAAAGATAAGAAATTTTCCAGTCACGAATTGCTTTCAAGAGGCAACTTCAGTCTTATTCTATTTGTCCAAGGCCTTGCATAATTCATGCAGAATTTCACTTTGAGTAGATGTTGTATAGAGAGTCTGTTGTTGAAATGCTCATGAAACTATGAATAAATTTCTCATGAGCCTATCTTCTTCCTCCTCTTAAGTTTGTGCAAACATGAAAAATAACAATGGGATCTAGATTGAAGAACTCTCGTATGTTTTGTGTGATCTCTCTAGTCTCTCTTGTGTTTGATGTATTTTGCTGAAAACTCTCTATTATTTCTCTCGGATGTAATACGGTTCACACCCTCCAAAAGATAATATATTGCTTTCAAAAGGTTGTTACCCTTGCCTATTACAGACAAGTTCTTACATATTGATACTGCCTATTATACCCAAAATAGATTGATTCTCTAGCTATTGACTTACTGAAAGATTCAGATGTTTTCTACCCTGTTTGTACATTACCGTTGCCCTGTTTTATGTCTTCTTGTTTGCTAATCCTTGTGCGTTTTTTGTGTCTTTTTAATGTTTTCTTCATGGGCTTCCGGAAATGCTTGGCCCTTCCTTCACGGGCTTCACGGTCTACTGGAATTGAGCTGGGCCTTGGACAAATGACGCGGCCCACCAACCTGATACTTGTTCCTGCTTCCAGAGTCATCCTCTCCAGAAGCTTCTCCGTGCACCCGATTCACCCTCGTGTCGTCTCCATGCCAGGCAAATCCTTCAGTCTCCCTCTTGCCTGATCTTGGTGCGACACTGATCGTCTTTCTGAGCTCACAAAAGTGACTAGTCGGTAAAGGCTTCGTTAGGATGTCGGCCATATGCTCCTCTCCTCGTATGACCGCAAAGTAATTCTTCCCTCATTCTGTGCTTCCCGAACAACATGAAATCGAATTTTTATGTGCTTCGTCCGCTTGTGATCTATGGGATTCTTCCCAATAACAATCAAAGTGGTACTGTCACTGTAAATCGGAACTCCGTGTTGCATGCAAAACCCTAGTTCCTCGAATAGGCGCGATAACCAGGTTGCATGATTAGTAGCCGAACTTAGGGCCATATCTCTGCTTCGGCTGTTGATTGAGCCACGATTGATTGCTTTTGTGTCTCCCAACTGAATATTGAACTGCCTATAGTGAAACAAAAACCGCTTGTACTCCTCATGTCAGTCAGACTTCCTGCTAAGTCTGCGTCCGCGTAACCCACCAATTCTGCATGTTCTACTTGTTGAAATTTTGAACCGTAATTAGTAGTTTCTCGTATGTACCTTAACACCCTCTTTGCATTGTGAAGGCTTTGTACTGTCGGTTTTGCGGTTCTTCGTGACAGGTACGAAGCTGCAAACGCGAGGTCGGGACGAGTGGAGGCAAGGTAGAGAATCCCACCTACCATGCTCTGGTACATCGTATGCTCGGTAAGTTCATCGCCGTCTTCTTTGGTCTTAGAGTTTAGGGTTAAGGGAGTGCTTACTCCCTTCGAGTCCAGCATCCCAAACTTCGAAAGAAGTTGGGCATGTCCCTTACCCGCTCGTGCAAGACCTCTACCCGACCGGGTTGCACACCTTTGAGCCCGAGAGGGCACCATGCCCGACCGTGTGCTTCATCAGCCCGAGTCGTGTAGACCTACGGGGTTTTGTGCTCCCTGACAATATAATGTCATCCACGTAAACAGATAACCAGAATGTTACCTCCCTTCACCTTAATGTACATAGCTGCGTCACAATGGCTCCTTACGCATTCTTCTTTCAAGAAGAATGTATCAATCTTGCTATACCAGGCCCTCGGTGCATGTTTTAAACCATACAGTGCCTTGTTAAGTCTTAAAACCTTGTGTTTAGAGCTAGTTACCTCATATCCTGGTGGCTGTTCAACGTAGACTTTCTCTTTAATTTCCCCGTTTAGGAATGCTGACCTTACATCCATTTGATGTAAAGGCCAGTCCTTCTGAGCTGCCACGACTATCAAATTCTGAATTGTGTCGTGCCTTGAAACCGGGGCAAACGTCTCCCCATAGTCTAGCCCGTAGGTTTGAGTAAACCCCCGAGCCACTAGTCGAGCCTTATACTTCTATATTTTCCCCTCTTCATCTGTCTTAACTTTGTATATTCATTTTACCCCGATCACCTTCTTATTGGCGGGTCGTTCAGTTAAATACCATGTCCTGTTCTTATGCAACATCTGCATTTCAATGTCCATTGCTTCTTTCCACTCTGGGTGCTTTAGAGCCTCTTCAAATGAGGTAGGTTCAATCACGGCTAGATAACAACCCTCTTCTAGTTGTATCCCCTCTGTGTCCTCCTCAATCCGATACAAATCGCTCAACCTCCGTGTTCTATGAACGTCACGGGATGATTCACTTGTATTCCCAGTGCTAGGCTCCTGAGATGATGGAGTGTTAGACAATGAAAATTGTAGAGGAGTACCCAGAGGTGTTCTCCTCATGCTACTTCCACTATCCCTAAAACTCGGCTGCCCTGATGTACTCCCAACTTGGAACGTAGTAGTAGGTACTCCCTCTGGGTTACTGGAGTTTTGTGGATTCAGAAATACCATCGATATAGGCATTTCCTTCTCCCCTTCCTTTACTTCCCAATTCCAGCTTTTTTCCTCATCGAAAATTACGTCCCTAGACACTTCCACCTTCCCCGTTTCAATCACATAGACCCTGTAGCCCTTACTTTGGCTATTGTATCCCACAAAGACACAAACTTGTGACTTGTCGTCCAGTTTTCCCCGTCTCTGTGCTGGCACCATTTTGTAGCACAAACATCCAAAGATCCGTAGGTGTCCAATAGAGGGCTTGTGCCCACTCCAAACCTCTAAGGGAGGTTTTGTCCTCCAATGCCCTAGTAGGCAACCTATTCTGTATGTATGCTGAACTAAAAACTCCCTCTGCCCAGAACTTGTTGGGCATGTTCTTATCCTTCAACATACACCTAGTCATCTCCATAAGGGTGCGATTCCTCCGTTCAGCCACCCCATTCTGTTGTGGCGTATATGCCACACTTAACTCTCTCAATATCCGTTTTCGGCCAAATAATCTGAAAACTCTTGAGAGTTGAACTCAGACCCTCTTTCAGACCGTAGCTTCTTTATCCTTTTCTTCGTTTGGTTTTCAACTTGTGTTGCAAATCTCCTAAACATTGCAAACACATCTGACTTGAGCCTCAAGAAATAAAACCAAGTAATATGGGAGCGATCATCTGTAAAAGTTAACAGATATACACTCCCATCAAGTGAGGGTGTGTCCATGGGTCCACACAATTCTGTGTGAATCAGACCCAGAATCTGCTTCGCCTTGTACTCCGAGTTCTTAGGAATCTCTTCCCTGTGTTGCTTACCCTTAGCACACCCCTCACATACCTCCTTTACCACAATAATCTGTGGTAATCCTTTCACCATTTTATCTCGTTGTAACTTCTCCAAGTTATGGACTCCAGTGTGTCCTAACCGCTTATGCCATAGGTCTGAGACACTCATCTTCACCTCGGCTATTCTAGCTTCCTCTTTAACTATCCTCCACTTGAGAGGATAGGCCTTCTTTACCATTTGTACCTCAACCACCTTTGCACCAGCCTTATCCTTAATCAAGCACTTTTCCTCGGTGAATACAACTTCATACCCATTTCTTACCATCTGCGGCACACTGAGCAGGTTCTTGTCCAACCCCGGTACTAGGAAAATGTCCTTAATGATTTTAACCCCTTTCTTCGTGTTAACTTGAATGTTCCCTTTACCGGCAGTGGTTAAAACTTCTCCATTTCCAACCTTTATAGGTACTCAAAAGTACCTATCTAGAGTTGTGAAATACCCTTCGTGTTTTGCCATGTGATTTGTAGCACCACTGTCCACTAACCACACGTCGTCTTCAAATACTTCATGTGTCAAGTGTGCTGCCGTGAATAATGATTTTTCCTCCTCTTCTTCTTGCTGGTTTACATGTGCTTGATTTTGCGTGGGTCGTTTGTTCTTGAAATCTCTTGAAAAATGACCCAGTTTGCCACAAATATAGCATTCTTTCTTCCCTTTGTTCTGTTTTTGATCTCTTTGTGACTGCTTGTTTCTGAAGAAACATTGACTCTCCTGGTGGTTGTCTTTCTTGCATATGGTGCAATATTTTTTCCCTTTAAACTTGCTCACTCCTTTTCCATATGACTTCTTACTGGACTCAGATCTGTTGTTGATCTTAAGACCTTTGAACTTTGCCTAGAATGCTCCCTCCAGACCACCACCATGCCTATCTTCAAGTCTCGCCTCTTGAGACTGAAGAGAAATGACAAGTTCTTCCACCGTGAGTGTGGTGAGATCCTTTGTCTGCTCAATGACCCCAACGTATGGGTCAAAGCGCTCTTGTAGTGAGCACAGGATCTTTGACACCAGCGTGTCCTCCTTAATCTCGTCTCCAAACGCCCTCATTTCATTCGCCAGTTCTGTAACCTTATTAGCGAAATCCTTGATGCTCTCCTTCTCACCTTGTAGTAGAGTGTAGTAATTTGCTCTCAACCATTGGAGCTTGATCATTGTTGTCTTGGGGTCCCCTTGAAACCTTTCCTTAAGGAGATCCCAAGCAGCTTTTGACGTCTCGCACACGGATAGATGTGCTGCGAAAATCTCATCAGACACCGCACTGAACAAGAGTTGCAATGCGGTCTGATCTCTTGCTTCTGTTTCTTCCCATGTCTGTACCACCTTCTGTAAATCCTCATCCATGGGAATAGCCCCCGTAACAGGCTTCTCAGGTAGTCCTTCTGTGACCACCTTCCACAGCTGCTTAGACCTAAGCAGTGCCTTCATTTTTATAAGCCACAGGTTGTAGTTTTTTCCGTCAAATATGGGTATTTGTGGTGTATTCTGCATCTTCTTTGTTTGTTGCTTGTGCTGAATATATTGTGATGTCTCTTGTGCTTGAAATGGTGCTTTGTGCTAGTGCTCCCTCTCAGCCTTTAGATCCGAAAGGCTCTGATACCAATTGTTGTTGAAATGCTCATGAAACTATGAATAAATTTCTCATGAGCCTATCTTCTTCCTCCTCTTAAGTTTGTGCAAACATGAAAAATAAAAATGGGATCTAGATTGAAGAACTCTCGTATGTTTTGTGTGATCTCTCTAGTCTCTCTTGTGTTTGATGTATTTTGCTGAAAACTCTCTATTGTTTCTCTCGGATGTGATACGGTTCACACCCTCCAAAAGATAATATATTGTTTACTTCAAAAGGTTGTTACCCTTGCCTATTACAGACAAGTTCTTACATATTGATACTGCCTATTACACCCAAAATAGATTGATTCTCTAGCTATTGATTTACTGAAAAATTCAGATGTTTTCTACCCTGTTTGTACATTACCGTTGCCCTGTTTTATGTCTTCTTGTCTGCTAATCCTTGTACGTTTTTTGTGTCTTTTTCATGTTTTTTTCATGGGCTTCCGGAAATGCTTGGACCTTCCTTCACGGGCTTCACGGGCTACTGGACTTGAGCTGGGCCTTGGACAAATGACGCGGCCTACCAACCTGATACTTGTTTCTGCTTCCAGAATCATCCTCTCCAGAAGCTTCCCCATGCACCCAATTCACCCTCGTGTCGTCTCCATGCCAGGCAAATCCTTCAGAGTCATACAATATATTTAGAATATATTTCTTACAACTAAATTCGTCTTTTGCTAACCGAATAACGCTTCATTTCTAACCGACCAAAATCAAAACAATCGAAAAATAGAATAAAAACAAAATTGACCTGTTATCTTTTGAGTATATGTATGTTGCAAACCCATTAATCCATTCTAATGCTCATTTAATTGTCTATTTGAAGACTTTCCATGTATGAACACTTACATAGTGTTCTTTTAATGCCCCCGTTTCTAACGTGGGACTACATATGACATGCATATGCACTCCACAACTTAGATTTGATTTGTGTTCGAGTTTTATTAGGTTGTGTCTAGTGTTCTGAATAATTTGTTTCTTTTGGATAATCAATTGTGTTTTTGAGTATCTGAATATAATTTCCAAATATTTTTACAATTTGAGAGATTGTCATCTTCGCCCTAACATGGACGTATGTATCTGCGTTGATATGTTTTTAATATTTTTTTTATTAGCGATCTCTTACTATTTTGGCTGAGGCAGTAAGTGATTTGTTCTGGATCTGAATCTTATCTCCTCTGATTTCATGAATTATCACCTTGTTGAAGTATGAACGTGGAGTGTTGCATATTTGGTTTTATGTGGCTTTGCATGTTTGCGTATATCCCTTTTCTATACCTCCAGAGGCTTTCTGCCACATTCTCTTCCACTGCTTAGGGAACTCTGCATAAAGTTGAATGACGTGTGGAAACGCGAGTTATAATTAACCTAGTCCACTTCACCGCAAGTATACGGATCTTGTAGTACCAGGGTCGATCTCAGGGACTAAAACAACTAAACTAAGAACAAAACTAAACTAGGAAGAAAGATGATAGGAGGGGATATGGTTCTAATGGTCCTAAATCTATCCTAATGGAGACAACGGAACGAGGGTAAAGATGAACTAGATATGATGAGTACTACGGGTGTACGGGATACCGGATATTGCATACACGAACGACTAAAGATCATAGATCTACAACCTACTCTTGACAACGGGAAATTCATGCTCTACGGTTGAGGAGTGATTCTTCCGAGCCTAAACCTCCTAACCATGGATACATGCAACCCTGCCTTCCGACAGCCGATTAACACGTACCATGGCAGCATTAAGACCGCAATCACTATCCCTAAGTTGGCTAACCGACCGGTCAGATTCTCATTAGCCAAGGCTTAATCTACTACTTAGCGGACCGGATTCGTTCCTTAACCTTTCAGCAAGGTTCGATATCCATTGTTGTTGAGCGGTCAGCACTAACATATGATTGATATTGCTAAGCATAGAACCGTAAATCAAGAGTAAGAATCATAGAACTAAGCATTAAAGAAGATCATCGTTCATACATACAAATCCGATAACCCTACCCGCAGTAGGGACTCTACTCACTCATGGAATACATGAAAACAGAAGATAACACAGCCTAATACATGATAAAACCGTAAGGAACTCGATGCCTCGACCTTCCCTAATGCTTTACCGGTGTACGGATTGGTGCTTCTCTTCTTCTCCGATGCTTCCCGAGCTTTCTCAGATGTTTCTCCAGTGTTTTCTTCCCCTGTTCGTCGCCCCCCTTGCCCTAGATCTCTTCCTTTCCTTTTATTTGCTCGTTTGAAACTTAGATCTAGGTTGTTACGGATTACGCGGCCCGCTCGGGCAGTGGTGTTGCCCGGTCGGGTAAAGGCTTGCCCGACCGTGTTGAACGTTGCGCCCGATCGGGTAGTGATCACCCGATCGTGTGGTTGAGGGGCCCGAGTCGCGTAAACTTACGGGGCAGAATGGATGGCTGATTGCCCGAGCGGGTATTCTGAACTCGCCCGATCGGGTAGTGATCACCCGATCTCCTTGTTCATGTGCCCGGTCGTGTATTCTTGCATGGATAAACCCCGTAGGCTTTATCCGAGCGGGAGGAGAATAGTGCCCGACCGGGCACCCTTGTGATCTTGATATTCCTCTTTTCCGCTCGTTGCTCGGGTGTTCCTTTAGGTTCTGGAGCTCGGTCTCGGCTCTGAGTAGATTTTCCTTCAAATCTTGTGGTTTTTGACAGGAATCCTTCATATTGATCTCATTTAGGCCTTGTCGCCTAGAAACCTGAAAACCAATAAAACGGGTGTGTGAAGCTCAAAATAGAATCGGATAAGTAAGAATCGATGTACGAATCATGCGAAAATGAGTATCCAGAACACGCCCGATCGGGTGGTGATCACTCGATCTCCTTGTTCATGTGTCCGGTCGTGTATTCTTGCATGGACAAACCCCGTAGACTTTACCTGAGCGGGTGGAGAATAGTGCCCGGTCGGGCACCCTTGTGATCTTGATATTCCTCTTTTCCGCTCGTTGCTCGGGTGTTCCTTTGGGTTCTGGAGCTCGGTCTCGGCTCTGAGTAGATTTTCCTTCAAATCTTGTGGTTTTCGACAGGAATCCTTCATATTGATCTCATTTAGGCCTTGTCGCCTAGAAACCTGAAAACCAATAAAACGGGTGTGTGAAGATCAAAATAGAATCGGATAAGTATGTAGACGATGTAAGAATCATGCGAAAATGATGTAAAAACCTATCCTAATAATGATACACTTTCAGTGTTATCATTGAACTTGAACGGTTTTGCTAAATTCACTATGTCTAGCATAAGTGAGATGGAAAAAAAAAACTGAAGATGCTGTAATTGTTTTGTTTCTTAGAGAAGAGGAGCTCTGCATTAAGTCTTTGTTTTGATTCATGGATGCTTCTAAGTCTTTGAGTTCTTATCAGGGATTGGCAACTTTTCTCTGCAAAAACCTTCTATTGCAATGCACGCAATACATGCAGACATCGTGTCATCTGCAGTCTTCATCAGGAAGAGACGAATCCTGTTCAGGATGATGTCTCAAGGCAGCTCAGAAAATGGTACTCATACTATGCTAGAGTGCTCCCCTTGATGTTCTGTTCTCTAAATTGCCATTGCAGGATATGCTTTTGTATATTTTGAGGATGAGCGTGATGCAAAAGATGCAATTCGAGGTCTCGACAATATTCCATTTTGTTATGAGAGGCGTAGGCTGTCCGTTGAGTGGGCAAAGGTGTGTCTATGTTCAATGTCCATAGCAGGACCTCACTTTCTTTGATTCAATTGTTGTATTGAGTTGGTTTCTGACAATTATTCGAAATGGAATGTTATATAGGGTGAACGTGGCAGACCTCACGATGATTGGTTTCTGGGAAATCTGAAACCTACAAAAAACCTTGTTTGTTATAAACTTTGACCCAATTCCCACAAGGGAGCGTGACACATTCAGGCATTTTGAAAGCTTTGGTGAAGTGCTGAACGTTTGAATTCGAAGGAACTTTGCATTTGTGCAATTTGCAACACAGGATGATGCTACAAAACCCCTCGAGTGTACACAAAGGAGGTAACTCCGCTTTCTTCCCTCCATTACAACAATACTTCCTGTCTTACAAACAACTGTTGTGGTTGTGCAGCAAGTTTCTGGACGGGGTAATCTCTGTTGAGTATGCTTTAAGGGATGATGATGTAATAGGTAAGTAGTCCAAGAAGAAGAAATTACCAGAGATCACCAAGCCCGGTGTACCACAGGAGGCTGAGCCCTGATCATAGGGGTGCTCGTAGTCCCAGAGTTGTAAAGGTACAGTTGTTCACCATCTTATGGAAGGAGCAGGAGCCCTAGCTATGATAGGTACCGAAGGTAATGCCCATGTTTAGCATTCGTTCCAACTATGTTACCAAGACTTTATTGCTTGTCTCCCCAACAGCCGATGGAGAACATAACATAGGTGTGTGTATCCCATGACTGAGTGGTTCATATCCAATTCGATGTAGTTAAATGATAGTTGGGTTTTAGAAGTGTGTTTTGGAGATTTGGGTGATACCTTGTGGACCATGTTTCACTGTCCTCTGTTAATAATCGTTAATATTTAACATACCCTTTGAAAAATATGCAAGTGATTCTATTATAAAATTTTTTGAGTTATGTATCTTCTCCGATTCATTGGGCTTGGGCATATGTTATTTCTCTTAAAGTTTATCTTAATTCACCGACTTGGTACTAGGTACGTAAACCATAATCAATATGCATCTCGTTATTAGGCGAGGACATAGATCGGTATCCGAATCCCATGCCAATTTTAGATTAACAAATGAAAAAGATAAAAAATATCATTAATGTATTCATGGTCGTTCCAAATTCGAAATACCATTTGTGTAGATAGAAATAAGAAATAGGATATGTGAGGTAATTATTTATACGTATATTTTGTGCAATAATCCTGTCTATTTGATAGAAAATGATACATTATTATTTCTTTTTGAATTTGTACGCGTGATATGAATGTGCAGAGTTTGAGATGATAATTGTCTTTTTTGTAAATGAACAAACTTTCGTACACACAAAACAAAGAACTCACACTCGAAATGTAAAAACAAGAACACAAACACAAGATTTTACGAGTTCAGTTGAATCAGTGTGATTCAATTTACGTCTTGGGGAAGATTGTTCCTTTTTATTGATCAAGAATCACCGGAAAGATTAAAGATTACAAAATCAATAGAATAATCCTAAATCGAGCTTAACTTCGTCTCTCTCACTTCTCATCTCCTTCGCATGTTTTGTTCTTGATGCGTTATCAAAGTTAAACAAATAACCTAAACTACTCGCAAGTGCACAACACGTATGTAGTACTTCAGGTGTCGATCCCACAGGGACTATGCAACACAACATAAACTCAAACTACGAATCAAACTTGCTAACGAACGAACTATGGTTTTAAGAATGAAATACTAAAAATAAAATAAACAAACTAGTTCTTAACAATGAGACAAATGTTCCAGGAATCCAGTTTCACCACAAGACTACCGAAACCAACAATCAACTTATCTATCATGCAATCCCAGTCAAGTTATCTAAGGCAGATGATCCTAATATGATATCTACCCTCTCTGAAGGCATAGACACGTGATCTAGTCAAGTTATCCCCTACTTTCGTGGCTGAGACCTTGAACTAAACTCATAAGATTTGTGATTCATCCGTTTTACCCTCAACCGCTACTATCCTACTTTCGTGGCCTAACCTCGGTTATTCTAAACCTGATCTTCTAGGACTAGAATTCTCCTTTCTATCCTGATCATCTCGTTTTCATACGTATTTCTTGCACGATTTTAGAGATGTTTACAATATAGATGTGATGTTTACGTATGATCTTGTATCCGTTTTACTCGTTTTCGTGTTTTCATGTTCTTACAAGTTTTAATGCAAATTTGGTTCATTTTGGAGCTAAAGGACGTACACGAGACAAAGTACCAACATCGAGGATCATCACGGAACAAACGGGACGAGAATTGGTGAAGAACACACACTACCCGCGCGGGTAACTCCCTAGCCTGAGCGGGCATTTAGTTCGACGATTTTGTCCAGCAAATTGAGCACAAGTCGGGCAAGCACTACACACGCCCGTGGCATTAGCCCGAGCGGGCTACACCCCAGCCCGAACGGGGCGCACACCAGCCCGACCGGGGCACTCTCTGGCCCGAGCGGGCCGCCTCGTTTTCCATCGCGATCCCGCGCGATCATGCGCGCCGCACCCGAGCGGGTCACACACCCAGCCTGCGCGGGTCGCGTCTCCAGATAAGTTAATTTATCTTAAAACGAATAGGAGTTTGTTGGGGACTTATACAATAGGGAAAACGACTTTAGAGAAGAGGAATAAGTGATATTTTGTTGGAGAAAGTAATGGAAACGTTGTCCAACTTATTCAAAGATGGAAAACTCAAGAAAAGACAAAATCGGTGGCTGCTGCAACTAAAGGAAAAGATAAAACGACCAGAAGGAAAAAAAAGGGGAGAAAAGGAAAGAAAAGAAGAAGGAAAAGGAAGACACGGAGCTAGGGGTCGAGGGAGTTGGAGTTAGAGAGTTAGTTTTCGAGTTCTTGATCGGAGGAGAGAGAGTAGAGAGAGGGAGGAGATTCTTGCGGACGAGACGTGCAAGGAGCATTGGAGATCAACCCAAGACTTCGATTTCGTTTGGTTTTCATGTTTTTTATACTTTCTACTTCAATTATATTTGTTTACGGACGCATGAGCGAGTAGTTTGTTTTGTTCTAGGAGAAGGGATTAGCTCATGGCTATCCCAGAACCACTTTTTATTTATCTTTGAATTCATCTTCCCATTTTGGTTTATCTATTCTTTGTATGAGTGCTTGAATGACTTGTATTTATGAAGCCCAAGTAGATGCATGTGTTAAGGATTAGGAGAAGGACCAGAAAAGGAGAATTCTAGCCCTAGAAGATCAGGTTTAAAACAACCGAGGTTAGGCCACGAAAGTAGGGTAGCAGCGGTTGAGGGTAAAACGGATGAATCACAGATCTTATGTGTTTAGTTCAAGGTTTCAGCCACGAAAGTAGGGGATAACTTGACTAGATCACGTGTCTATGCCTTGACAGAGGGTAGATATCATATTAGGATCGTCTGCCTTAGATAACTTGACTGGGATTGCATGATAGATAGGTTGATTGTGTCTTGTGGTGAAACTGGATTCCTGGAACGTTTGTCTCATTGTTAAGAACTAGTTTGTTTATTTCGTTCGTTTAGTATTTCATTCTCAATTCCCATATTTCGTTCATTTGCAAGTTTGATTCGTAGTTTGAGTTTGGACTGTGTTGCGTAGTCCCTGTGGGATCGACACTTGAAGTACTACACACGTGCCATGCATTTGCGATAGTTTAGGTTATTTGTTTAACTTTGATAACACATTAAGTTTTTGGTGCCGTTGCCGGGGACTATTGTCAACACGTCTTAGATTCGAGCCTAGAGTCTTTCTTGTTTTGTTTTTGTTTTTGTTTTCTTTTCTTTCATTTCTTTCTACCTAATTCCGTTTATTTTTCCTTTGTTGGTTTATGACCAGGTCTCAAGGTGCTTCAAATCTACTCCGAATCGACCCCGAGATCGAACGTACTTGCAGACAGTTGAGAAAGGGCAAGGAAGAAGGTAACAAAGAGCCATCAAATCATTGAGATATGGATAATCAGAACGACCACAAACAGCTTCAATTACCTCATGGTAATTTGGGGCACATGCAGCAACAGCAACTCGCCCTCAACCGCGAGAACCACAGGCTCCTCCACCACATCGCCTCAAAGATTACGTGGTGTCTAACATGAACTACGTGCAAACAACCATAAGAATGCCTGCTGTTGCTAGGGAACAATTTGAGATTAAGCCGGCGATGATCAACATGCTTTATCAGAAGCAATTCATGGGTGGAAATCACGAGGATCCCTATCAGCACCTTAGAGACTTCCTTGAGCTTTCTGGTACATTCAAGATACATGGAGTCTCCGAGGACGCAATCTTACTACGTCTCTTCCCCTTCTCAATTGGGGGACGAGCAAAAACTTGGCTGCAATCGCTTCCCGCTGGTTCAATCACGACTTGGGACCAGATCTGCACATTGTTCTTGTCACACTTCTTTCCTCCGAGCAAGATGATTCAGATGAGGGGGAAATCACTACGTTTAGATGCAAAGATGGAGAAACTTTGTTTGAAGCATGGGGCAGATTTAAGGATCTTCTAAATATGTGTCCACACCGAGAGCAGAGCGACGGGCAATGCAGCACTCGTCGCCTATACGAGCCGAATCAGAGCAGAGCAACGGGCAATGCAGGAAACGCCATGTACTGTGTGAATTGCGGAGATACAGAGCATGTAGCGTATCAATGCACGATACATGAGGATTTCGAACAGGTGAATTATGCCCAGCAGCAAGGAAACACTCAATTCGAGAATACCTACAACCCGAATTGGAGGAATCACCCGAATCTTTCGTATCGAACGACTCAACCGGTAAAGTATTCGGGGTTTAAGCAAAGGCAGCAAACATTTCAGCAAATAAATCAGCAATTCCAGCAAGCTCTACAAGTTCCGCAAGCTCCTCAACCTCCTCAAGCCTCTTCGTCAAACCTTGAAGGAGTGTTGCTCGAATTTATTAAGGAGTAAAGGCAGCAACAATCGACTCAAACCAAATTCAACGCGGATGTGGGGACAGCGATTAGTGAGCTTAAATCTCATATGAAATCCTTGAGCACACATGTGAAGATGTTAGAAAATTCCATAGCACAACAGGCTGCCTCATCCTCTCAGAATCCCGGATAGCTTCCCGGTAAACCCGATCTTAACCCGAGAGAGCACGTGAACGCCATCACCTTGCGCAGTGGTAATGTGCTTGAGAATCTGCCCCCGAAAGAGCAAGAGAAAGCTGCTGGAAAATCAGTGGATAAAGGAAAGGGCATTGTGAATGAAGAAAGAGTTGAATAAGAATTGGAGAACCTGTACGTTGCTCCACCGGTGTACAAACCCCAATACCGTATCCTCAACGGTTGGTGAGTAACAAGAACGAGGTAAGGTATGGACGGTTTGTAGAGATCCTCAAGAAGCTTCACATCAACATACCGTTTGTAGAGGCTCTTCAAAAAATGCCCACGTACGCCAAATTCCTCAAAGAAATTCTGTCCAACAAACGGCGTATCGAAGAGAGTGAGACGGTAGCACTCACCAAGGAATGCGACGCCATTCTTCAAAACAAGCTGCCCCCGGAATTGAAGGACCCTGGAAGCTTCTCCATTCCATTCACAATAGGTAATCTTGGTATTGATAAAGCTTTGTGTGATTTAGGAACAAGCGTGAGCCTCATGCCACTTTCGGTCTTCAAGCGGATGAACTTCGGCGACCTCAAACCTACCAAGATGTCTTTCCAACTCGCTGACCGTTCGGTAAGATACCCGGTGGGGATTGTTGAAAACATTCTCACCAAGGTAGGTAATCTTTGTATACCCGCTGACTTCGTTGTACTTGATATTAAAGAGGATGCTAGGATACCGATTATTCTTGGTAGACCGTTCTTAGCTACTGCAGGTGCGATGATAGACGTACAACAAGGAA
>CM071867.1:22656278-22683960 GCA_036759665.1 Gynandropsis gynandra
CCTACGTGTCGGAGACGAAACGATTGAATTCAACTTGTCCAAATCCATGAATGGACCCTCCATCAAGGAGTCTTGCTTTCGAATTGACTTGGTGGACGAGTTAACGAGTGATATGTTTGATCAAGTAAGTATTTCCAATCCCCTCGTGAGATGCTTAACTCAAGTTTGCAAAGATGCAGGTTTTGCCGATGAAGAAGTTGAGGCATATGCAGAATTCACGGGTGCTATTGAAGCACTAAGAGACGTCCAATGTGAGGAGATACCACACGAAGCACAAGCTGACTTTGCAGTGGAGAAGGCGCCCAAACTCGAGTTGAAGCCTCTTCCTTCTTCTCTTTGGTATGAATACCTCGGACTTAATGATACCTACCCCGTTATTGTTAATGCTGAATTGAGTGCAGATGAGACGCAAAAGCTACTTGAAGGCTTAAGGAAGCATAGGAGAGTGATCGGATACACCATCGAGGATATCAAGGGATCAAGCCCTTCGTTATGCATGCATCAAATACTCATGGAGGACGGGCATAAACCATCCATCAAAGCGCAAAGGCGGCTGAACCCCAACTTAAAAGAGGTAGTGAAAAAAGAAATACTTAAACTTTTGGATGCAGGTATCATATATCCTATCTCAGACAGCGAATGGGTGAACCCCGTGCATGTGGTACCAAAGAAAGGGGGAATAACGGTAGTACGCAACGGTAACAACAAGCTGATTCCAACAAGAACCATCACGGGATGGAGGATGTGCATAGACTACCGCAAGCTCAACAAGGCGACGAGGAAAGATGTCTTCCCTCTCCCATTCATCGACCAAATGTTAGAACGGTTAGAGAATCATGCCTATTTTTTTATTTAGACGAATATTCTGATTTCTTTCAGATTCCCATTCACCCTCAAGACCAGGAGAAGACGACTTTCATGTGTCCTTATGGGACATTCGCTTACCGTCGTATGCCTTTTGGCCTTTACAACGCTCTGACTACTTTTCAGCGTTGCATTCCAATTTAATCGAGCATATTATGGAAGTGTTTACGGATGATTTTTTGGTTTATGGATGACTGTCTCAGTAACCTTTCTAGAGTGTTGCAGCGATGTGAGGAAGCGAATCTCGTTCATAATTAGGAAAGTGTCACTTTATGGTTAAGGAAGGCATTGTACTTAGACATATGATCTCATCGAGGGGCATAGAAGTCGACAAAGCCAAAATTGAGGTAATCGAAAAAAACTTCCTCCACCTGTTTCAGTTATAGAAATTCGTAGCTTCCTAGGGCATGCAGGTTTTTATCGGAGGTTCATCAAGGACTTCTCGAAGATTACAAAACCATTGACGGAGTTGCTGGCCAAAGATGCTGCATTTGACTTCTCTCAAGAGTGCCACAACACCTTCAACACCATCAAGACAACATTGGTTTCAGCGCCTATCATTCAGCCACCCGATTGGAGCCTTCCATTCGAGATTATGTGTGACGCTAGCGACTGCGCCGTTGGGGCTGTCTTAAGGCAGCAAAGAGACAAGGTCTCTCATGTCATCTCCTACGCTAGCAAGACACTAGATGACGCTCAAATCAACTACGCCACAACCGAGAAGGAGCTCCTTGCCGTCGTTTTCACCTTTGACAAGTTCAAATCCTATCTCGTAGGGTCAAAGGTAATCGTTTATACTGACCATGCAGCGCTTAAATATCTTCTGGGGAAGAAGGACGTGAAACCACGCCTCATCCGATGGATCCTTCTCTTACAAGAGTTTGATCTCGAAATAAGAGATAGGACGGGGTCTGAGAACATCATTGCAGATCACCTCTCTCGCATCATTGTAGAGGATGAGAGACCTATCGACGATTCCTTGAGAGACAACATCATATGCGCACTCACTTCAGGTAACCCCGCTCCTTGGTATGTTGATTTTGTTAATTTTCTTGTGAGCGGTATACTACGCCCCGACCTGTCTTTTCATGAGCGCAGGAAGTTCTATTCGGACGTCAAACATTACCATTGGGACGATCCAATTCTATACAAAAGATGCGCGGACGGGGTCTTTAGGAGATGCATCCCCGAGGAAGAGGTAGAGAGCATCCTATTCCATTGTCATGGATCGGATTATGGAGGTCACTTCAGCAAGTCCAAAACCACTTCAAAGGTGCTACAAGCGAGTTTTTATTGGCCAAACCTCTTCAAGGATTCCCATAGGTACGTTTCCTCTTGCGATAGATGTCAAAGAACGGGAAATATATGTAAGAGGAACGAGATGCCACAAAACTATATCCTTGAGGTAGAATTGTTTGATGTTTGGGGTGTAGATTTCATAAGACCTTTTCCCTCTTCATGTGGCAACCAATACATTTTGGTAGTTTTCGATATGTGTCTAAGTGGGTAGAAGTCATAGCAACGCCGACTAATGACACTAGGATAGTGATGAAATTCTTTAAGAAGATCATATTCCCTTGTTTTGGAGTTCCTAGATTAGTCATTAGTGACGGAGGTTCACACTTCATTGCAAGACAATTCGAGTCCCTCCTTAAGCATTATGGCATGATACATAGGATAGCTACACCGTACCATCCACAAACTAGCGGAAAAGTAAAGGTTTCGAGTAGGGAGATTAACAGTATAAGAGAGAAACCCGTGTCTAGGTCCCGTAGAGATTGGTCGACGAAATTAGATGATGTGTTATGGGTCTATAGGACTGCGTTTAAAACTCCCATTGGCATGACTACTTTTCAGCTTGTTTATGGCAAGTCTTGTCACCTACCTGTCGAGCTAGAGCATCGCGCCTATTGGGCGACAAAGCTCCTTAACTTTTATCTTAAGAGTGCAGGTGAGAAATGACTTTTGCAGATGAACGAGCTCGACGAGCTTCGTCTTGATGCATACGAGAACTCTAAGATCTACAAGGAGCGTGCTAAGAGATGGCATGATAAGAAGATCCTACCTCATGACTTTCAGCCAGGTGACTTGGTTCTACTATTTAATTCTTGTCTTAAGCTTTTCCCGGGAAAACTACGGTCCCGTTGGTCTGGTCCTTTTTCAGGTACGGAGGTATTCCAGCATGGAGCAGTAGAACTTTGGAGCGAGATCACACATGGAGAAGTGGAACTATGGAGCGACTCGAGCGGAACATTCAAAGCTAATGGACAGCGACTCAAGCTCTACAAAGCCGCTCAACCGATCGAAAGTGGAAACTCTATTTCCCTTTCCGATCCACCTGTCGCGCACACATGAGAAATGGATACGTCAAAGCTTAAAGACGTTAAATAAGCATTTTCTGGGAGGCAACCCAACATTTGTTTCTATTTTTCCTAGTTTTTAGTTTAAGACTCAATTAATCGTAATAAAAACACAAAAAAAAACATAAAAAATACCACCACAAACGTGACTTCACTTCCCTTATCCTCCATCGGAGCTTCACGTCGAGGACGCCATTCAATTCAAGTTTGGGGGAGCAGCTCATGCTTGTCAGGTGATTTCGTTTCATTTTCTTTCATTTTTCTCTTTGATTTTGTAGTATTAGTTTGTTTTTGCTTTCGTGAGTCAGAGTCGTCACAGGCACTTGTCCGGTGCCATGTTTTGAGATGAACCCTGAACCTAGGATGCTTAAGAAGTTGGCCTTTTACGTGAGATTTTGCATGTTTGAGCTAGGTTTTTCCTAAGCGTTAGAGCTAATCAGTCGGCTGAAAAATAATAGGTTGCAATTCTTTGGGAATCCTAGTGTTGTTTGTGGGGGGGTTTATACGAGGTTTCTAGGCTAGTTTATCGTTTATTCTCTCTATCCAGATGGTCATACTTCGTATAGCCGATGCTTTACTTCATTTTTATGAGGATTATTATATCGTATGAGAACGAGCTTATTTTGCAGATTAAGAGCACACACTAACACTCCGTTGTCGATAGAAATAATGCCTAAAAGCATGATCTAAAATCGATATGAGTGCATCGACCTTGATACTCTTTCGATGACTCGGGTCTAATGGTGGGTTGGGCGATCATCTTTCTACGTCCTAAGGGCATGGCACAATAAAAACGCCGCCTACTCCGCTGCACTCTTGAACGAGATGCATGAGTATACCTTCATCGGTAGTCTAAATAAAATGCCGCCTACTCCGCTGCACTCTTAACGAGATGCATGAGAATACCGTCATCGGTAGTTTGGGTCTAAGTAGAGGTTGGATCCCTTCAAATCCAACGTCCTAGAAGCCTAGTGTGTATGCAAAGAAAAAGAAAAAAGGGAAATAAAAAGAAGACATAAAAAGAAAAAATAGAAAGAAAAAAAAAGAAAAAAAAGAAAGAATAAAGAAAGAAAGAAGCTCGGAAAGAAACAAGTATCCTCGGTTGTTCTAGGTTTAGCATTGTCTGAAGTCTTGTTTGGTGGAGAGAGTTACGGTGGCTTGTTTAGTTTTCCTTTGATTTAATTTCTCGTGAATAGCCTTGATGAACCTAGGATGAAGACTGAAAACTTAATTAGGCCGAATTTGCTCTCGACTTGCTAGTTGATCGGTTAGGTTCGCTTTAGCGGTATTTCTAGGAGAAAGGGGAATTCTCGGATTTTGTATACTCCACGTGTTCCATGTTTACGTTTGCTTAGGGACAATCAAACATTCAAATATGGGGGATTTTGATCATCTCATTTTCGTACGTATTTCTTGCACGATTTTAGAGATGTTTACGATAGAGATGCGATGTTTACGTATGATTTTGTATCCGTTTTACTCGCTTTTGTGTTTTCATGTTCTTACCGGTTTTAATGCGAATTCGGTTCATTTTGGAGCTAAAAGACGTACACGAGACAAAGTACTTGATGCGTGCGTTATCAAAGTTAAACAAATAACTTAAACTACCCGCAAGTCAACGACACATGTGTGGTACTTTAGGTGTCGATCCCACAGAGACTATGCAACGCAACTTAAACTCGAACTACGAATCAAACTTGCTAACGAACGAAATATGGTTTTAAGAATGAAATACTAAAAGCAAATAAACAAACTAGTTCTTAAGAATGAGACAAACTTTCCAGGAAACCGGTTTCACCACAAGACTACCGAAACCAACAATCAACCTATCTATCATGCAATCCCAGTAAAGTTATCTAAGGCAGACGATCCTAATATGATATCTACCCTCTCTCGCTCAAGGCATAGACACGTGATCTAGACAAGCTGCCCCCTACTTTCGTGGCTGACACCTTGAACTAAACCCATAGGCTCTATGATTCATCCGTTCACCCTCAACCGTTGCTACCCTACTTTCGTGGCCTAACCTCGGTTGTTCTAAACCTGATCTTCTAGGACTAGAATTCTCCTTTCGGTCCTTATCCTAACCCCTAACACATGCATCTACGTGGCCTTCACAAACACAAGTCATTTAAGTACTCAGATAAAGAATAGATAAACAAAAACGGGAAAATGCATTCAAAGATAAATCAAAAGTGGTTCCTTGGATAGTCATGGGCTAATCCTTTCTCCTAGAACAAACAAACTACTCGCTCAATCATCCGTAAAGAATCATAAAGGAAATAGAAGGTGTAAGGAACATGAAAACCAAACGAAAACCGAAGTGTGAAGTTGATCTCCAATGCTCCTCGTAAGTCTCCTTCGCAAGAACCTTCTTCTTCTCTCTCGATCAAGAACTCGAAACTTGGTGAATGAGCTCGACCTCTCACTCCTATCCTCTTCTTTCCTTCCTCTTTTATTTCCTTTTCTCCCTCTCTTTCCTTCTGGACGTTCAGTTCTTCCTTATGTTGCAGCAGCTACCGATTGTTGTCTTTTCATGAGTTTCGATTATTGAATAAGTTGGGTGACGTTTCCATTAGTTCCTCCAACGAAATATCACTTACTCCTCTTCTCTAAAGTCGTTTTTCTTATTGTATAAGTCTCCAAAAAACTTCCATTTGTTTTAAGTCAAATTAACTTATTTGAAGTTGCATGTGAGGGTCGCGACCCGCGCGGGAAGGGTAACCCGCTCGGGTACGGCGCGGAAGATTGCGCAAGAACGCGATGAAAAGGAGGCTGCCCGCTCGGGCTCGTGGCCTGCCCGCTCGGGCTCATGGCCTGCCCGCTCGGGCTCAAGCCCCGGGTGGGGTATTTCTCGCACGACTCGTGCTCAATTTGTTGGACAAAATTGCCGTAACAAATGCCCGCTCGGGCTAGGGAGTTACCCACGCGGGTAGTGGCTATTCCATGCCTATTCTCTCCCGTTTGTCCCATGATGGTCCTCGATGTTGGTACTTTGTTTCGTGCACGTTCTTTAGCTCCGAAATGAACCGAATACGCATAAAAACCTGTAAGAACATGAAAACACGAAAACAAGTAAAACGGACACGGAATCATACGTAAAGCATCACAACTATATCATAAACATCTCTAAAATCGTGAAACGACTTTAGAGAAGAGGAATAAGTGATATTTTGCTGGAGAAAGTAATGGAAACATTGTCCAACTTATTCAAAGATGGAAAACTCAAGAAAAGGCAAAATCGGTGGCTGCTGCAACTAAAGGAAAAGATAAAACGACCAGAAGGAAAAAAAAAAGGGAGAAAAGGAAAGAAAAGAATAAGGAAAAGGAAGACACAGAGCTAGGGGTCGAGGGAGCTGGAGTTAGAGAGTTAGTTTTTGAGTTCTTGTTCGGAGGAGAGAGAGTAGAGAGAGGGAGGAGATTCTTGCGAAGGAGACGTGCAAGGAGCATTGGAGATCAACCCAAGACTTCGGTTTTGTTTGGTTTTCATGTTCCTTAGACTTTTTCTACTTCAATTATGTTTGTTTATGGACGCATGAGCGAGTAGTTTATTTTGTTCTAGGAGAAGTGATTAGCCCATGGCTATCCCGGAACCACTTTTGATTTATCTTTGAATGCATCTTCCAGTTTTCATTTATCTATTCTTTGTCTGAGTGCTTGAATGACTTGCATTTACGAAGGCCAAATAGATGCATGTGTTAGGGATTAGGAGAAGGACCGAAAGGAGAATTCTAGTCCTAGAAGATCAGGTTTAGAACAATCGAGGTTAGGTCACGAAAGTAGGATAGCAGCGGATGAGGGTAAAACAGATGAATCACAGATCTTATGGGTTCAGTTCAAGGTGTCAACCATGAAAGTAGGGGATAACTTGACTAGATCACGTGTCTATGCCTTGAGAGAGGGTAGATATCATATTAGGATCGTCTGCCTTAGATAACTTGACTGAGATTGCATGATAGATAGGTTGACTGTTGGTTTCGATATTCTTGTGGTGAAACTGGATTCCTGGAACGTTTGTCTCATTGTTAAGAACTAGTTTGTTTATTTTATTCTTTTAGTATTTCATTCTCAATTCCCATATTTTGTTTGTTTGCAAGTTTGATTCGTAGTTTGAGTTTAGGTTGTGTTGCGTAGTCCCTGTAGGATCGACACTTGAAGTACTACACACGTGTTGTGCACTTGCGGGTAGTTTAGGTTATTTGTTTAACTTTGATAACACATCAGATCCTTCTCCTAATCCCTAACACATGCATCTATTTGACCTTCATAAATACAAGTCATTTAAGCTCTCAGATAAAGAATAGATAAACGAAAACGGGAAGATGCATTCAAAGATAAATCAAAAGTGATTCCGGGATAGCCATGGGCTAATCCCTTCTCCCAGAACAAAACAAATCACTCGCTCATGCGTCCGTAAATAAAAATAATTGAAGTAGAAATTCTAAAGAACATGAAAACCAAACGAAAACCGAAATCTTGGGTTGATCTCCAATGCTTCTTGCACGTCTCCTTCGCAAGAATCTCCTCCTTCTCTCTACTCTCTCTCCTAGTTCAAGAACTCGAAACTAACTCTCTAACTAAAGCTCCCTTCGACCCTAGCTCCTGTTCTTCCCTTTCCTTCTTCTTTTCTTTCCTTTTCTCCCTCATTTTCCTTCTGGTCGTTCGTTCTTTTCCTTTAGTTTCAACAGCCACCGATTTTGCCTTTTCTTGAGTTTTCCATTCTTGATTAAGTTTGGGCAACATTTCCCTTACTTTCTGCAGAGAAATATCACTTATTCCTCTTCTCTAAAGTCGTTTTCTTTATTGTATAAGTCCCCAACAAACTCCTATTCGTTTTAAGACAAATTAACTTATTTGGAGTTGCAGGTGACGGACGCAACCCGCGCGGGCTGGGTGTGTGAGCCGCTCGAGTGCAGGGCGCATGATCGCGCGGGATCGGGATGGAAAACAAGGTGGCCCGCTCGGGCTAGGGAGTGCCCCGGTCGGGTTGATGTGTGCCTCGATCGGGCTGATGCCCCGACCGTGCTGCTTGCTTGCCTGGGTCGGGCTCAAGTTGCTGGAAAAACTTGCCGACTAAACGCCCCGCTTGGGCTAGGGAGTTACCCGCGCTGGCTGATGCCATTCCTTGCCGATTCTCGTCCAGTTTGTTCCATGATGATCCTCGATGTTGGTACTTTGTCTCGTGCACATCCTTTAGCTCCAAAATAAACCGAATACACATAAAAACCTGTAAGAACATGAAAGCACGAAAACGAGTAAAACAGATACAAAATCATACATAAACACCGCATCTGTATCGTAAACATCTCTAAAATCCTACAAGAAATCGTATGAAAACGAGATGATCAACCAGAGTCCAATGGAATAAAAGGATTTTTCCGCGCTCTATTTAATTCAACTTGAACCAAACCCATTTATGATTAATGAATTGGAGGAATTGCAAATTAATTCTCTAAACCGAACCAAAGACCCGTTGACCTAGATGTAGGCTTTTACCAGGCTTCTCAATGCCTTATCTGAGCAACAATTCGTTTTAATTCCTTTAGAATGAATTAATTTTCGGATATCCGAACTTGAAAACAATTTTAGTATTAAAACATATGTTGGTCTACTTGTTTAATTTTGAATCTTATCCATAAAAATTGAGTTTTTGCTCAATTCTAGTTAAACCACGTCAACGATGATGTGACAACCACTAACGATAATATGACAACCACATCAACGATGATGTAATTTCATATAATTATTATTTTTATTTTTTCATTTTAATCGTTATTATAATAATATTGTTTAATTTTAATATATAAATGCATTAATGTACGTAATAACATGTTTTTATAATAATCATTATTATTAGAATTTTTAGATAATTTCAAATAATTTATTGCTATTAGATATTGTTTCCGAGTGTGGTTTCCTCGTAGCTAAACCTGCACATACTCCGATGGAACAAAATCACAGATTGGGTTCTTCGAAGATAGCTTTCATTCCTGAACGTGAAACATATCGACGACTAGTTGGGCGATTGGTTTATCTCTCGGTAACTCGACTTGACTTAGCTTATGCGGTTCATAAATTGGCACAATTTATGCAGTCCCCGACACAAGATCATTGGGATGCAACAACTCGAGTGGTGAATATCTTAAGGGGAGTCTGGGCTAGGGTATAATGTTTCGATCTGGTAGTGAGCTTCAGCTTTCTGCATAATGCGATTCGAACTAGGCAGCTCACCAATTTTATGGCAAACAAAGAAACAACCGACACTTTCTTCATTTTCGGCGGAGGCGGAATACATGGCAATGGCTTTCACATGTTGTGAACTCAAATGGCTCCATGAAATCATTGCAACCTTTGGGATCAGGCTACCATCTGCACATTTATCTTGTGATAGTCAAGCGGTGTTATACATTTCGGCGAATCAGGTCTTTCATGAAAGAACTAAACACATAAAGATTGACTATCATTTCGTATGGGACGAGATCAAAGCTCGACGGGTTTACACATCTCATATGCGAACGACGGAACAATTGATGGATATTTTTACTAAGGCGCTTGGCAGACTACGATTCTCTTATCTTCTTTGCAAGTTAGGAATTCAGATTCTGCATTCACCAACTGGAGGGGGAGTATTGGAGATATTGTCACGATATGCTACAGATCTTCGTAATATTCTCAGAATATGTATATAACTAAGTTTGTAGTTTCCCTTATTCAGCTATTCTGTTATAGGAAGATTTCAAAACTCTGTAATGTGAATCATGTATATATTAGCAATGATAATGGAAGAGGAACATATAGTTTGTTCTGCAAATCTTTATTTAATTTTTAACATTTCTAGATGTATTGTCGGATTATTAATGAGTGTACAAAATGCACACATATACACATGCATACTTCAACACAAAGAATAAACTATTGTTGAATAAATAAAACCTGAATAAAATGTTATATGAATTTAGAACTAAATTAACCATACTCATAATACTACATTTGTATACAAAATGATGTTAAAATTTTAGTATACGATGAACTAGCAGCCAATCTTCGATCTCGATTGGAAAATATTACAATCATAAAAATAGTGATGGTGAGTCTCACTACATTTTATGTTTTTTTTTAAATTTACTCTATATATTTTTAAATTCATATAAAATTAATAGTGTTTGTAATTTTGATGTGGTTTATTTAATATTCTTGTGCTATGACATTTTATTTCTAACAAAATTGTACATGATGAAAAATTGAAGATAATAAGAAAATTCAATAACAAATAATTTCGAAATAACTATATCTAGATAGTGTTTAAATTTGCTTATTAACAATATCTTTTGTTGGTAATAGATATGAATGATGCATAATTATGTTATGAAATACTTGAATGCAATAATATCAATCATTTTTATTGTATGTATTTTTTTATTTCCTTACAATTGTTTTATTATTTACTCTTTAATTGTGAGGTTCATATAATAATTATACAAATCCTTCTAAATTTATTCTCAATAATAATTATTTTTTTTAGTTTATTCTTTCATTATCTCGTTAAATTTTTCTATCTTTGTATCTACATTGATTTCTTCAATTGTTCACCGTCTTAATATTAATCATTGATTAGTTTTAAGTTTGAGAAATTTTTTAATATGTTACAATAATTAATCATTTTATTATTTTAAATTATATTACAATTATACATTATTTTAAAATATAATAAATAATGATACAAATGAAATTAAAACCGTTTGAATTTAAATAGCCCGTACATTATACGGGTTCATATACTATACTTATGATTCTTTAGGTATATGAACATGCCAAACCTAATATTTTTATAATTATAAAAAAAAAATTTTAAATATATATATATATATATATATATATAGATAACAAACTAAATCCGCCAATAATACAATTCTGATAGCTGAATCCACATATTTTTTTGGATGCAGTTTGAATCGGATTATTCGGTTAATTTGTCGGCTCAAGTTGTCAGTGAGAGAAGTCTGTAACAAAATCTCATTTGCAAACCATTTGTTTAGTGGCTGTATTATTCACTTATAAAATTAATGGGGTGAAAGTCTGAATGATTAAAAGCTACGGGTGATAAACGAGTTTTTTCAAAGAAGCCACTCTGTCTGAAATTATGTGAAACTTTAACCTACGGAATAGTTCGGCCAAAAAAAAAAAAAACTCCGGGGGAAGCAAAAGCGGCGACTCCACGACGGCGGTTGATTCGATACCATAACCGGAACCCGATCATCTGAGTCAGGTGCCAAGCTCACTCAATCTATCTCCGTCTCTGTATTGTTTCTTGGTTCGTAAACGGTGCCTGAGATCGTTTGTTTGTTGAGTACTTGGAATCGAATTACTTGGTTTGGGATTTGATTAGGGTTTTTGTGTTTTTAAATTCAGAGAAGATGGAGTTTTGTCCAACTTGTGGCAATATGTTGAGGTACGAGCGGAGAGGGGGATCCAGATTCTTCTGTATGACATGTCCATACATCTCCTACATCAAGCGACAGGTTACGTCAATACCACTTGTTAAGTCTCGTAATATTCTCGTCTGTGAGAATGTTTCGAGTTCTCATGACTTGTTCGAATTTTACAGGTAGAGATAAAGAAGAAGCAACTTCTCGTCAAGAAACCTCTAGATCCTGTTGTGTCTAAAGAAGATATACCGAAAGGAGATGAAACTGAAGGTATTGCCTTTTCTTTTTGGTTGGATTGTTCTGTGTCCTGTATTCTTGTCGAACTGACTGTGTTCTGTTTTGATGGATTTGTTGGATAGATAGCTGCTTCCTTTGGGGTAAAATTCAGATTGAACTTGAATTCCATACTATGATCAATCTTGAAGGAGTAGATTACCAGAATGTATAATTAATTGTTGTGCTTAATGGTGATGAACTGTACAAATTGAATTGAGCTTGATATGATCACTTGAATGAATGTTCCTCCATGGTTTATCTTGACTTGAACACATCCGCCCTTAATGCTCAACTGGAGTTTGATCGTATCTTATTGTTTCATTGTTAAACATCTGGTCTTGAATCTTCAGGGGCAGGCCTTTTTACTGTAATGCTTTCTTTTTTTGCCTTGCTAATGTATCTAAGTGTTGATCTTTGTGTCAGCTGTATGCCCAAGATGTAACCACGACAGAGCGTACTTCAAATCGATGCAGATTCGTTCAGCGGATGAGCCAGAATCAAGATTTTACAGATGTTTAAAGTGTGAATTGACTTGGCGTGAGGAATGAGTGGCTCAACCCCTTTTTAAGTCGTCAAATTTTGTTAGTCTTCAGAACCTCCTCGGCTTATAATGTGTTGTGCTTTGTCAGTTCCTCTACATTTTTGTTTAAGCAATGATGAGCATGCCTTTCAGTTCCCCCCCAATTCTCATCTTTAAGTCATTGCTACTGTCGACGTCTTTAGATATATCATATCGACCCTCGGCTCTTTGGCTTAGTGTTCACTTGATACTGTTGATCCATTGGAACACCTAAGTTGAGACTTGTTTGGTGATTATCAGGTTGAGATTTGTTCGGTCGTGTAAGTTTAACATTTTTTATTCGACTTTATATGATATTAATGTTTTATTTCTCTTTTCGGTGATTTTTTTGGAGAGAAATTACTCGTTTACTAGAAATGTTCTCCTAGGCATGTAAATGAAGATAAAATATACAGGAGATGATCCGTAATGAACACATATCTTTCACAGAAAGTTCCGATTTTTGGAAGGTGGTCTAAATGAAATTGAGGTAATGAACAAATTACTGCCTTGACTGAAAAAGTTGGAACATGAAGATGGACCGACAGTCTAGAGACGTCATGTGGTTATGGCAAGTGAGTTAATTAGAATCATTTATTGTTATATTTAAACAAATAATATATTGGGTATGGAGTAAATAAAATTCAATTTTTAAAATAATCTTTTTTGTTTTTTTATTATTTTCTGTTTACATATTTGAAGCATTAGAAGTAATACAATCTATAAAATATTTTAAATATATAGGTTAACCTTACATAAAACAAAATTCAAAGTCAAATAATGTTAAAAATTGAAAATTTCACATTGGAAATAAAGAATTTCAATACTAATTCTAAAATAACATTATTGAGATGATTATTTTTTAATTAAAAATATAAAAAGATTTACTACAAACAAAAAAGTTAAAAAGAGATGAGATCCAATTCTCGATCCCAGTTAGATTGGACTCATTTAAACGATAGAATTAAAAAAAATTACAAAACCTTTGTGATCTATTTGTTACTGAGTTGTTACATATGGACGTGTCTTCCCGCAACACCGTTAACGATATTAGTGACTGCCTTCGTCCTCGTCCTCCTCCTCTCTGCTTCACTGTTCACTGAAGCTCTAAAATTCTAAGGAAACAATGTCTGGTTTCTCGAGAAAGGAGCAGAGGAAGAAGGCGGACCTAGCCGCCGTTCTGCGCAAGTCATGGTACCATTTAAGGTTGTCGGTGCGACATCCGACAAGGGTTCCGACATGGGACGCCGTCGTTCTTACGGCGGCTAGTCCTGAACAAGCCATGGCGGCGCCGCCGGTCGAAGCGGATGGGTCGGATCGCCAGCTCTACCGTCACTCTCGCCGTCCCTGATCCAGATGGCAAGCGGATCGGCTCCGGCGCGGCCACTCTTAACGCCATTTACGCTCTTGCTCGGCATTACGAGAAACTAGGATTCGATCCCGGCCCCGAGGTAAATTTGTGTTGATGGGTTTGGTATTCATAGCTCATCGCGAACGAATAAACAGATAATCTGAAGCTTGTAGGTTGTCATGAAGGGCTACTTTGGTAGAAATGAACTAACTTTGTTAAATTTTGAATTTTGGTTTTGCATTGTGCAGCCAATCCTCTGGTTTCAGTGATCTGGAAATCTGTAATTGTCGCCCGATTTGTTTATTTGATTCATCTGATATAGTACTTTGGTGTTGGTTTATTTGGGGTTTACGGTTGAAGGTCGTGTTGGTCATTATCAGGTGGAAATCGCAAAAGGTAACAATAATGGATCCTCTGTACCGGATGATACTCGTGAGAAAGAGACAATGTCTCCTATTTCTTGGGCGAGGTTCCTGTCCGAAAAGCATATACTGATGCTTCATGCTGGAGGTGACTCTAAAAGGGTGCCTTGGGCGAATCCGATGGGCAAAGTTTTCTTGCCACTTCCGTATCTGGCAGATGATGACCCTGATGGACCTGTCCCTCTCCTTTTTGATCATATACTCGCAATTGCTTCGTGTGCAAGACAGGCTTTCAGAAATGAAGGTAACTTGTTAACCTATTTCATGTGCTAAATTTCAAAGTGCAAGCTTCGCATTCCATTTTCTTAGTGCCTATTGCAGGTTTCCCTTAAGCTGTGTAAGCATAGAAGAATGCAACTCTTTCCTTACCCCTCACTTCTCATGCAGTCATATCTACTACTCAGATTAGATGACCATTGATTCGTTCTCATAACTGGCGTTTCAAAGATGCCTAAATGTTTTTGGTTCCTGATTACGTTTTGACTTACCCAGGCGGATTATTCATTATGACTGGAGATGTCCTTCCATGTTTTGATGCATTCAAAATGATTCTCCCGGAAGATGCAGCCTCAATTGTTACTGTGCCTATCACCCTTGATATTGCTTCCAATCATGGTGTTGTTGTGACATCTAAATCTGAGACCCTTTCAGAAACCTATGCTGTTAGCCTGGTTAACGATCTACTGCAGAAACCGATAGTAGATGAGCTTGTTAAGAAAGATGCAATTTTACATGATGGTAGGACGCTGCTTGACACTGGGATAATTGCTGCCAGGGGCAAAGCATGGTTGGACCTTGTCACTCTTGGATGCTCTTGCCAACCAATGATTTCTGAGCTTTTGTGCAGTAAAAAGGAGGCGAGTTTCTCATCTTTATTTGTAGAACTTTTTTTTGTTCTTTAGGAACGACCTTGTGACGAAATTGACACTTGCAGATGAGTTTATATGAAGATTTGGTGGCTGCTTGGGTTGCAACAAGGCATGATTGGTTGCGAACTCGACCTTTGGGCGAACATCTTATTAACAGACTGGGGAAGCAAAAGATGTACAGCTATTGTGCCTGTATGTTTGGATTCACCCTAAGGCCAGCAAAAGTAGAAAAGGTTTCTCTTGCAATTGGTTACTTTGCTCACATCTTGTTATCATCTTTTGTCAGATGAATTGCGGTTTTTGCATTTTGGAACGTCAAGTGAAGTTTTGGATCACTTAAGTGGAGCTGCCTCAGGAGTTGTAGGTCGAAGACACTTATGTTCCATCCCTGCAACCACGGTTTCTGATATCGCAGCATCTTCTGTTATTTTGTCTAGCGAAATTGCGCCTGGTGTCTCTATTGGTGAAGATTCACTTATATATGATTCATCAATTTCTGGTGCAATACAAATTGGTTCTCAATCCATAGTTGTTGGTATTCACATCCCTAGTGAAGGTCTTGGAACTCCAGAAAATTTGTTCAGATTCATGCTTCCAGATAGGCATTGTCTTTGGGAGGTTCCATTGGTGGGACATAAAGACAGAGTGATAGTGTATTGTGGTCTCCATGATAATCCTAAGAATTCAATTCATAAAGAGGGAACTTTTTGTGGTAAACCCTGGGAAAAGGTTCTGTCTGATCTTGGCTTTGAAGAGAGTGATCTCTGGAACTCGAATGGTACACATGACAAATGCTTGTGGAATGCAAAATTGTATCCGATTCTCAACTATGGTGAAATGTTGAAGCTATCTACGTGGTTGATGGGTTTGGATGAATATAGAAACAATAAGGACTTGCTTGCCTTGTGGAAAATTTCAGAACGCGTGAGCTTAGAGGAGTTGCACAGATCAATCAACTTTGCGGAGATGTGTAATGGTTCTAGCAATCATCAAGCCGATCTTGCTGCTGGAATCACTCGAGCATGTATGAGCTATGGCTTGCTTGGGCGCAATTTGTCCCAGCTATGCCATGAGATTTTACAGAAAGATTTATCAGGATTGGAAATATGCAAGGATTTCTTAGATCAATGTCCCAAATTTCAGGAGCAAAACTCCAAAATCCTTCCCAAGAGTCGGGCGTATCAGGTAGAAGTTGATCTTCTCCGTGCGTGTGGGGATGAAACAAAAGCTCGTGAGTTGGAGCATAAGGTCTGGGCAGCTGTGGCAGAAGAAACTGCTTCCGCAGTGAGATATGGGTTTAGAGGTATAACCAGCAAACATTTGTAAGGTAATTGCTCCTATTTTTCTTATGGATGGTCCGATGATAACTCTTTTTTGTTTTGCTCAATAGAGCATCTTTTGGAGTCACACAGCAAGGCTGTCCCGGTGGACCAAAAGAACACTCATGTTTCTCATCTAGATCGTGTGTTCCATCCAAGAAGGGTGAAGGTTGAACTTCCAGTTCGGGTAGATTTTGTTGGGGGTTGGAGTGATACACCTCCATGGAGTTTAGAGCGAGCTGGTTGCGTCTTGAACATGGCAATATCCCTAGAAGGTTCACTTCCCATTGGTACAACTATTGAGACAACAAAACAGAGTGGAATCTCAATCAAGGACGATGCTGGAAACACACTATATATTGAAGATCCAACTAGCATCTCTGCACCCTTTAATGACGGTGATCCTTTCAGGCTTGTCAAATCCGCTCTACTTGTGACTGGTGTTATTTATGAAAACTTTATTCAGTACACGGGCTTAGAGATCAAGACATGGGCCAACGTTCCACGTGGTAGTGGCCTAGGAACCTCTAGCATTCTAGCTGCTGCTGTTGTGAAGGGACTTCTTCAAATATCTGGTGGAGATGAAAGCAATGAAAACGTTGCGAGGCTCGTGTTGGTCTTGGAGCAGCTCATGGGGACAGGGGGTGGCTGGCAGGATCAGATTGGTGGATTGTATCCGGGAATCAAATTTACATCAAGTTTTCCTGGAATACCTCTACGTCTTCAGGTTGTCCCTCTGCTTGCCTCATCCGAGCTAATCTCAGAGTTGGAGCGGCGCCTGCTTGTTATTTTCACTGGACAAGTAAGTGCTTCTAACTGTAACATTATTGGTTTGGTAACTTGATTGGTATGAATCTTTCGCGAATGGGGTTTGGTTTGGTTTGGCATCTTTGTTATGAGAATCGCTCCCATTTTGGCAGGTGAGACTTGCACACCAAGTCCTACAAAAGGTTGTGAGGAGGTATCTCCAGCGAGACAATCTTCTGATATCGAGCATAAAGCGGTTGGCAGAGCTGGCGAAAGCCGGAAGAGAAGCTCTGATGAACAGCGAGGTGGACGAACTGGGCGATATAATGTCAGAGGCGTGGAGATTGCATCAAGAGCTTGACCCTTTCTGCAGCAACGAGTTGGTGGATAAGCTCTTTGCCTTCTCACAACCCTTCTGCTCTGGCTTCAAGCTGGTAGGCGCGGGCGGTGGAGGTTTTGCCCTTCTACTTGCCAACAACTCAGCACAAGCCAAAGAATTAAGACAGAAACTTGATGAACATCCTCAGTTTGATGTCACAGTGTACAACTGGAGCATCTTTCTCCAATGCTGATGCCCAACATCGTATCTCCTTGTTGTTTTATTACACTTGCTTTCATGGTATTGGAAAGTAATTGATTCTTGCTTTTGCCTTCGGGAAAAATAAACTTAAGATGTATCCATTATTTTTAATTATTATTTTCTTTCCTGAATTTGCATTCATCTCTTCTTCCCACTAATTTAATTAGGCAGTTTCATCGGAAATAATGATTAATAAATTAAATTCTTTTTAAGGAAATAAATGATTGCCAAATAACCAAAGTCCAAGGAAATATCGGAAACGGCGTCGCTTTCGTAGCGTAACCGAAGAATAATCCCTTTCTTGACCCACTTCCCCAAGTCGTTCTCCCCAGCATCACCATGCATACATACGAACGACGGCTATGCCAATTACGATAGTGCCCTCGCCGTGTATTCAGGTCAAAAGCCCCGCTAATTCAGCGATTGTAAACAAGATGGTCGCGATGTGTTTGTAACTAACGCCGTCAAGATTCCGTAACGGGTAGTTCAACAGCTCCCGTTTGACCCCCAATCACATTTCTCCACCGCCGCTGACGGCAGATTCCGCCGGTAGGGTCCACAAGTGTAACGCCGTTACTGCATTTCCCAAAAGCAGAAGAACCCGACGAAAAGCAGAGGTAGTGGAGAGAAGAGAGAGAGAGAGATGGGTCTGCTCACAAACAAGGTGGAGAGAGAAGAGCTGAGGCCAGGAGATCACATCTACACTTACAGAGCTGTGTTTGCTTATTCTCACCACGGTACTAGATTCTTCCAAGATCAATCTCATTATCGGTTGATTTTCTATTTTTATCTGATATATTTCGAATTTCATCAATGTGAATGAATCCCCTCTTGTGGGACTTTTCACTTGCCGAATGATTATACTTGATTAGGAGAATCAGCTTTTTCTGGGGCTTCCTTTCTACTTTCCCTCTGGTGGGGAACAGTAATTCTTGGATTTGCTATCTGTCTTCGGTTATGATGGCTGTCATTGCCGAAGTTATTGGCTTCGATGTTGTGAATCCTGAATGGGTCTTTCTATTTCTTGTCTGGTTCAGTTTGAGCTGTTTTTTTTTTCTTCCAAATCTCAGATATCCATGTTGTCGCGTGTCCTTTTGATGTTATTGACGCTGACGCCCTCTGGTTGTGTATAAAGCTCTTAGCAGTTGAAAGTACGATTATATGTTGACATTTCAAAAGGGGAAACCATTTGGCTTCTTCTGGTGGATTTACAGATGTGACTCTGCCTTACGAATGCCATTTGATTTTTGCATCAAAGGAGTTTGTTTGTTATGACTCTTCCATTTTTATTGTTGCTTAGAGATTGATTCAGTTCGGGTGAGTTAATCAACGTTTTCTCGCTTCCGCTATAATGAGCATTGATTCTGATTGCTAGGTTAAACCCCCATCCCATATTATAGCATAAGCAATCTCCATGAAAAACTTCTTGTTACTTTCTAAAGGTTTTGATTGAATTGAGGTTGATTTTCTGTCTGAAACGTCACAGGAATCTTTCTGGGTGGATGCAAGGTGGTTCATTTCAGACCCGAATCAAACCTGAATTCTCCACCAGAGTCTTCTACCTCTTCTGATCTTCACGACTCCCTTGAAGCTCTTTGTCCGACTTCTCCTGACTGTGGGTTTAGGCAACCAAACAGTGGAGTGGTCCTTTCTTGTTTGGACTGTTTCCTCAAGAATGGTTCTTTGTATTGTTTCGAATATGGAGTCAGCCCTTCAGTTTTCCTCACCAAAGTCCGTGGTGGTACATGCACAACAGCACCGTCTGACCCACCTGAGGCAGTGATCCACAGGGCTATGTACCTTCTGCAGAATGGTTTTGGCAATTATGATATCTTCCAGAACAACTGTGAGGACTTTGCTCTCTACTGCAAAACGGGTCTTCTTATAATGGATAAGCTTGGTGTTGGAAGAAGTGGTCAGGCCTCTTCAGTAGTCGGTGCTCCTTTAGCTGCACTTCTCTCTTCTCCACTCAAACTGCTGATTCCAAGTCCTGTAGGTGTCGCAACTCTCACTGCTGGCATGTATTGTATGAGTAGATATGCCACTGATATTGGCGTTCGGAGCGATGTAATCAAGGTGGCGGTCGAGGACTTGGCTCTGAACCTTGACGTGAAGACCCTCGAACAAGGTGAAGGTTCCGAGACTGAGAATGTCAGCTGACGGATTCCATTCTGCCGTGGGAAGTACATATGATTTACCATGGAGAATTCTCAATACGAATGGTAGATACAGATGTTTGTAGTAATCTCGTTCTGGTTTGTTTCCTTTGCTAAACTGTGTGCATCTAGATGTGTATTTCACCGTGAATTCCTAAATGTTCAAGATCTGGGACTAAATATCCTGATTTGGTCGTATCATGTGTTGAAAAATACATCTATTTTACCGATTTCTTGAATTCCTGAAGCGTTTTAGATTAACAAAGACACTAAGTGGCCAATGGAAGAACTTCATGTAAACTTATTGACATGGTTCTGTCTTCACCACCTCCTTTGTCTTGAACTGTGCTAGTTCTAAGTGCTATAGGACAAATTGTAAATACTGATACGTGACAAGTTATAAGACTATCCGCAAGTGCACGACACGTGTGTAGTAATTAAGGTGTCGATCGCACAAGGACTAATGTAACACGATCTAAGAATCAAAAGTAGAACCAAAGCTTGCTGCGAAAGAATAAGATGATGTAATGTAAATATGATGAAATGATGAATATGCAGTGGATATGTGAGTTCTAAACAAAGAGACAAACGCCCTAGGAAATCGGTTTCACCGCATAGCTTCCGAAACCTATCTCCGATCTATCTAATCTTGCATTTACCATCAAGATATGTAAGACGGACGATCCTAATGTAGAACCTACCATCTCTCAAGGCATAGGAACGTGGCTAGATTGAGTCATCCCCTACTTTCGTGGCTGACACCCCAACTAAACCCCATTACGATTCTTTATTCGCCCGATACAACCCTCAACCGTTACTATCCTACTTTCGTGACCTAGTCTTGGTTGTTCTAAGCCTGATTTTCTAGGATTAGAATTCACCTTTCAGTCCTTCTCCTAATCCCTAACACATGCATATACGTGGTCATTCATAAATACAATTAAGACAATAAGTTCTCAGTAAGCCTGATTTTCTAGGATTAGAATTCACCTTCCAGTCCATCTCCTAATCCCTAAGACATGCATATACATGACCATTCATAAACACGTGACAGTAAGTTCTCAAACAAAGAATAGATAATACGAAACGGGGAAATGCATTAAAAAACGAATCAAAGACGATTCCGGGATAGCCATGGGCTAATCCCTTCTCCTAGAACAAATCTGCTACTCGCTCATGAGTCTAAACATCACAAACAAAATAGTAGATTAAAGAGCATAGAGATATCAAACGAGCGATGATCCCGAATCAATCTCCCACTTCTTGCGTGCCTCCCGTCAAGGGGACTCTATGGATGGATGGTGGCTATGAATTGTGTTGGAAGGTTGATTATGGATGGTGGATTCTGTTCTTTTTGGCTTTGTAATTTTGAATTCCAAACCTTGGCCGACTGATTTCCACCTATTTAGTCGGTAGGCCGTTTTACATAGTCATGCCCGACCGTGCTCCATGTCATGCCCGATCGGGCATGGGTCTTCCATAGTTATAGATAAGTTGTTTTGCATTGAAGCCCGACCGTACTACCCTTGATGCCCGACTGTGCTGCCTTCATTGGTAGGATGACCGACGTGCTATTGGAATGCCCGACCCGTGCACATGATATGGGGATGAATTGCAATAAAGTGCCCGATCGTGCTCCTCACTTAGCCCGACCGTTCTGCTTCATCAAGGAGGGTGCCCGCCGTGCTAAAGACCAAGCCCGACCGTGCACATGGTGAAGGTTGCTGTTCGGTCGTGCATTTGATCTTGCTCGACAGGGCTGTGTCCTTTGATGCATGCTCGATCGTTCACTTGGTCATTCTTGGCCATGACTTGGCCACTTCCCGTTCCGTTCGATCCGTTGTGACCTTAATTGTCGAATTATATCCCGTGTATGTGATGTGGTGAAATTCAAGTAATAATATTTCCTAGACCACTTCACCGCAAGTATACAGTTCGTGTAGTACCAGGATCGAACTCTAGGGACTAATGCAGTCTTATCCTAAGAATGTAACTAAACTAAGACGGTGTGAAGTAGACGGTGGCGTGGTGCAAATATCTACAAGACTAAACTAAATGGTGGCAACGATAGAAGGATTCAGAAGACTTGACAATGAAGAACACTACGGGTGTCGGGATACCGGGAATCGCAAGGATGTAACAACTAAAGATCATAAACCTATCAAGTTATCTTGATAACGGGAAATTCATGCTCTAAGGTGAGGAGTGATTCTGCCGAGCCTAAACCTCCTAACCATACGTACGTGCAATCCTACCTTCCAACAGTGATTAACCTGTACTATGGCAGCGTTACGAGCGCAATCCTAATTCATAAGTCGATTAACCGACCGGTTAGATTCTAATTTATCGAACTTAACCTACAATTCAATAGTTCCGGATTCATACTTTAACCTTCCAGCAAAATACGAATTCCTATGTTACTGGGCGGGCAGCACTAGTATAGGCGTTACGATGTCGATTATAGGACCAAATATCAAGACAAATACGATAGATCTAAGAATTAACGCATAAATTTGTACATCCGTAACAAATCTGATATCCCTAACCCATAGTTGGGAATATACTCAATCATGGAATTTACTGACAATGAAGATGACATAACCCTAAACATGATAAACCCTAGGAAACTCGATGCCTCGATCTTCCTTATTGTGTTACCGATGTATGGATTGATGCTTCTCTCCTTTTCCCAGCGTCTCCCGAGCCTTTCCTAATGATTTTCAAGCCTTTCCTTGCCCTCGCCGTCGCCCCCTTGCGTCTGGATCTGTTCTTTTCCCTTTATTTGCTCATTCAAACTCTAAATCAAGGTTGTTGCGAGAAAGGCGACCCGCTCGGGTACATGTTTTACCCGGTCGTGCAGAGGCGCGCCCGATCGTGTAGAGTGCTGAGCCCGATCGGGCAATGCTTCCCGATCGCGTGGTTGAACAGCCCGAGTCGTGTAAACTCTCGAGGATTTTCAGGACTAATTAACGCCCTAGCAGGTACCACGTTGCGCCTGATCGGGTATTGTTACCCGATCATGTTGTCTTTGTGCCCGGGTCGTGCAAAGTGTTGTAATTAACCCCGTAGGTTTTGCCCGAGCGGGTAGACCTCAGTGCCCGAGCGGACACTCTTCAATTCATGATTTTGCTCTTTTCCGCTCGATGCTCGGGTGTTCCATTGAGTTCCGTGGCGTGATTTTGGCTTCGAGTGAATTGTATCTTCAGAATGTATGGTTTGACTCAGGAATTTGCCTTTTTACGCTCGTTTAGGCCTTGTCGCCTTAAAACCGGAAAACCAACAAATAGGGCGTATATAAAGAATAATCGTATCGGAAATGTAACTCGTGCTAAGAAATATATGCGTAAATGATACTAATACCTAACCTAAAACTGATACACTTTACGTGTTATCAAACTCCCCCAGACCTGAACCTTTGTTTGTCCTCAAACAAAACTAAAGCCAAGTGTAGGAAGAATCTAATAACGATGGATACTAGCACGAAAAGTTCAAAGAGTTAGTCATTCCGCAAATCAACGCGTCACATGAACAAAATCCTAAGCGTATCGAGTATAGTCTTATATCTACCGAAAGTTCCGAGCCATGCAATCCTACCAATAATCTAAGTCTATTTCACAACCCTAGACAACGTCCAAGCGATCTCCATACCAATTCCCCTAAGCTTTTGATATCATTAAACTCGTTTTTCTCGTTCTTATTTTTTTTTCGATACTTAGATCCACGCTTTGTTCCTAGGACGTCGAAGTCGAAGAGGGATGACCTTCTACTTAGACCCAGGTTGCCTATGGCACACTCATAAGGTCGTGTGACCTTAGCGGAGTGAAGAGGTGTGTTATTGAAGAACTTTTTATTTTTTCGCTTTTTTTTATTTTTTTCTAGATTACGCATCACTCTAACCCTTAGGACGTAGAACAACGCCTCAACCCACCACTTAGACCCGAACCATCGATCTCGATGTACTCATGTCAATGCTAATCTAGAATAGTCAGAAACTTATCCTAGATGACAATGGAGTATAAGCATGTGGCATCTAATGACTATTAACGGTATAGATATATCAACCAAGCAAGGGATAAATGGTATACACGGAGATATGGCTACTTGATACTGAAATCTAAGGGGTGAATTCAACTATAGATCATGGCTTCAAACACAATTACTCGACTATCGGTATCCAAAAGACTTCTAAGAAAACCTAGACTATTGTTCACGATTCGACAAGGTCGCAAAAATTGACTGAAGCTCGAAAATTTATACTAGGTATCCATCTCTTATTCCTAATCCTAATCCTAATCGCAAATCTGTCGCTCATAATAAAAAAATTCGTATCACTCAAAAGAGTACCCCCAGACCTGAACGGAACACAGTCCCGGTGTTCGAGACCTATGAGGAATACCCGCATGCCAAAAAAATATCCGAGAAAATATATGAAAGAATAAGAACGAATACACCTGGTGTGTTTTGCTTTCTCAAATTTTTGATACGTCTTAATTTGTGACACATCCGCATTGTGCCCGTGCGGGTCTCATGAAATCGCCCGATCGGGCGTCTTTGAACTTGACCTAGCCCGTGCGGGTGACATCGTCTGCCCGACCGGACATTTGCTGCAAAACTGAAAAAGAAATTGAGGAAAACCATGTAGCAAAAATCATAAGTCTACTAAAATCCTAAGTCCTAAAAAATTGTCCATGTCTAAAAAAAAAAATTCGAAAACCAAAATGAAATGAAGATGATGAAAAAGGATATGTGGCTCGGGTTGCCTCCCGAGAAGCGCTTGTTTACGGTCTGTAGCTTGACCACAGCGTGCTACTCATCAGGTGGACGTCCTCGACGTCGTCGTGTACGTAGCATTTCGCGTGCAATATGTGCTCGATAAGGTGTGGCACGCGAATCAATTGAATTCCTTTCACGATCGGTATTGTCGTCCCTAAGATTGGTCATGGTGCTCTCTAGGTTGGGTGCTAGATCGTGCTGTCCAAAACATCTAGTCGCGCTGTCCTTAAGTCTGGTTGAGTACTCTATGTAACCGGTTAGGCATTTGTCGCTTGTTTCCATAAGTGTCTCTAGAGATATTTTCTGTGTGAGCCTTTGTGGTAAAGGCTTTATCTTTACCTTGGGTGCTTTATCGATGTCCCAATTGTGAGCTGGACGCTTGGTGTAGCTTCTTGGCATCTCTGGGTCATTTGTGTACTGACTCGCACCGCATTTAGCTCGGGTTGTGCGGAAGTCTCTATCGGGGGATTCCTCCTTCTTTTCATTGTTAAGCAGCGCATTTGATACCTTGTAATTTCCTTCCCCAACTGCTATGCGATCCGTATCTAAGGAATCCTTATTCTGAAATTTCTCACAACCTTCCTCAGCTAAATCTTCAAAGATGCCTTCGGGGAACACGAAATCGATAGTGCACGGTTGCTCAATTGTGTCCACAAAGCTGAATTCTACTTCTACCTCGGTTTTTTCATCTGCTCATCAATTTCCGTAGCCTCATTCACTGCCGTGTTAGATTCATCTTCTTTTTCAATCAACGAGGGACTTGGCTGATCTACCGTCTCACAATCCCTTAGGAAAATTTCGCTGACATATTCACGAGGATTTATTTCTGAACTTTCCGATAGAACCTCTTGTGGTTTCAATGCCCCTTGTGCAAGTTCTGAAGCTTGCGTGTCCAATTGTTTAAAGAAGCTGTCTATCTGCTCATTGGCGCTTTCTTGTTCCGCTTCCACTCCCATAAACAAGTTGTTTCGACTCTCAAACACTCCAAGGAGGTGGGTGTACATGGCGGCACAATCGGGGGTTGCTACGGATTGGTTTGGGTATGGCCAAAGCACATATGACTGAAGCTCTGAGGTTGGGGTTCCGTCCATGGCTGAAAATTCCCAAACGATTGATGTGCATTCAACATACCCTCGGTGTTCCTGTACGGGAAGTATGCGTGATCGCTCCACTCGTGATTGTACGTATTCCCGAAAGGCTGATTGTAGCTATCGTAGATCTCTTCTTCATACCCCCAAGCATTTTGTTCCAATGATTGCTCTGAGTATTGCGGTTGGTATAAGTCAGGGAGCATACGATGAATCTCGGAATGTTGATATCTTAATTCAGCCATGTCGGCACACGAAGAGTTGAAGTTGTCCATGTTACCTCGCAAGATAAAGAACACCAAACTCGATTAAGCTCTGAGAGGTAAAGAAAAATTTGACTCCATAAGAAAGAAGAACAAAAACAAAAATACGAAAAACAAAAGAAGACTCCGGAAAGGACTAGATCTTAATCTAGCTAATTCCTAGTCTAGGCCGTAATTAGTTCCCCGGCAACGGCGCCAAAAACTTGATCTGGCAAAATTCAAGTAATAATATTTCCTAGACCACTTCACCGCAAGTATACGGTTCGTGTAGTACCAGGGTCGAACTCTAGGGACTAATGCAGCCTTATCCTAAGAATGTAACTAAACTAAGACGGTGTGAAGTAGATGGTGGTGTGGTGCAGATATCTAAAAGACTAAACTAAATGGTGGCAACGATAGAAGGATTCGGAAAACTTGACGATGAAGAACACTACGGGTGTCGGGATACCGGGAATCGCAAGGATGTAACAACTAAAGATCGTAAACCTATTGAGTTATCTTGATAACGGGAAATTCATGCTCTAAGGTGAGGAGTGATTCTGCCGAGCCTAAACCTCCTAACCATACGTACGTGCAATCCTACCTTCCAGCAGCGATTAACCCGTACTATGGCAGCGTTACGAGCGCAATCCGAATTCCTAAGTCGATTAACCTACCGGTCAGATTCTCATTAATCGAACTTAACCTACAATTCAACAGTTCTGGATTCATACTTTAACCTTCCAGCAAAATACGAATTCCTATGTTACTGAGCGGGCATCACTAGTATAGGCATCACGATGTTGATTATAGGACCGCATATCAAGACAAATACGATAGATCTAAGCATTAACGCATAAATTTGTACATCCGTTACAAATCCGATATCCCTAACCCATAGTTGGGAATTTACTCACTCATGGAATTTACTGACAATGAAGATGACATAACCCTAAACATGATAAACCCTAGGAAACTCGATGCCTCGATCTTCCCTATTGTGATACCGATGTATGGATTGATGCTTCTCTCCTTTTCCCAGCGTCTCCCGAGTCTTTCTTAATGATTTTCAAGCCTTTCCTTGCCCTCGCTGTCACCCCCTTGCGTCTGGATCTGTTCTTTTGCCTTTATTTGCTCATTCAAACTATAAATCAAGGTTGTTGCGTGACGTGTGGAAACACGAGTTATAATTATCCTAGTCCACTTCACCGCAAGTATACGGATCGTGTAGTACCAGGGTCGATCTCTAGGGACTAATTGCAGCTAAACTAAGAACGAAACTAAACTAAGACGAAAGAAGATAGAGTGAGATATGGTCCTAATTTTCCTAAAACTATCCTAATGGTGACAACGAAACTAGGTTAAGGATGAGACTAGATATGGTGAACACTACGGGTGTACGGGATACCGGGAATCGGCAAGTTGAAGAGCCAACGTTGTGACGCATCTTTGAGTGAGAATGGGAACGCCATCAGATATAGATCCTCTCGAGTGACTCCCGTTCCAACCTTAGTCGTGCTGCATAGCACCTTAAAGTCCGTAAGGTGGGAGTTCGGATCTTCGTTCTCCATTCCACGAAAAGCCGAGTTGTGAGCATCTAAAATAAACGCTGGTTGTAGCTCAACTTGCGTATCAATCGTGCGGGCCATG
>CM071867.1:22711294-22726608 GCA_036759665.1 Gynandropsis gynandra
GTCGTATGGGTCGTATGGGTCACAAAAGGTCAAATGGGTCGTATGGGTCTGCATAGGTCGCATGGGTCGCAGGGTCGCATTGGTTGCCATATGTTTAATGAAGTAAATTTTATGCAGGTGCTGGACCTTTATGGAAGGATTCTCCGGCGGTTCGTAAACGAGTCTTAAGATCACGGAAGCCATATGTTGATTCTCCACCGGCGAAAAGAGCAAGAACAGTGCGAGGTAGAGGTAGAGGGCGAGGGCGAGTCCAAGAACCCGAAAAGAAGGTGGTTCAAGAACCTGATAACAAGGTGGATGAAGAACCTTCGTTCTGGTGGACGCCCGTGGGATTAGAAAAGGGCTCGATAACCCGAAACCCTTCTTGGATTGAAGCCAATGGTGAAAAATTGATTGCTCTTTATACGTTCCTGAAGAACCCTGGACATGACAGTTGGTGGAAATTTGAACTAGATGTTGGCCGGGGGCTAGAGTTTTGGAAGGTTTTATTAACGCCCGACGAATGGTTGGAAGATGAGGTAAGTTATTTTAAACCCGAAGTCACAGAGGTCATTTTGTGCCATATGTATTCATGTGTGTTAAATTTTTTTATTTATTTTTTGCAGCAATTGGATGAGGCGTTGTTGATGCTGTATTGCAACATGAAGATATTCCCCGGGTTATTTAAGAAACTTTACGTTTTTCCTATTTATGCCATGGAGATGATCAAGCATTGGGCGAACGATAATCCGGAAACTGTGCCGGTGCCGGATCATGTTATTGAATGTTTGGAGGGCATGTATGCATATAGAAGTACAGAACCAATTAGTGCTTTCGAAGGCTTTGTCGCGGTTCTAAACGTTCCATCGCAAGCCGCTTTGTATATAGGATGTCATTGGGTAGCCATTACAGCGGATTTCAAAACCCAATGCATCACGGTATACGACTGCCAGACGAGGCTTAAGGAAGACAATATCGATCCGGTGATTGAGAAGCTAAGAATAGCTATCCCCAAGATGTTCATTCTTGGAGGGTTTCCTTCTTTGGCAGGTGGGCAAAGTAAATGGAAGTATGATTATCATGGAAAGGTACAGAACAAGACTGGGCATGACTGTGGTGTATACTCATACAAATACTTAGAAGCCGCGGTAACGAACAAAGAGCCTGATTTGCATTTACTTTGCGACGATAATGTTCTTTCCATGCGTGAGAAGATGGCGGCGGATATATTTTGTAATGGAAAACCTTCACCGAAACCCAAATCTTAACTTGATACTTTGTACATTGTTATTTTTTTAATATTTGGTACATTTTTATTTTTTAAATATTTGGTACATTGTTATTTTTTGAAATATTTGGTACATTGTTATTTTTTGAAATATTTGGTACATTGTTATTTTTTGAAATATTTGGTACATTGTTATTTTTTGAAATATTTGGTACATTGTTATTTTTAAATATTTGGTTCAACGGTCGCAGGGTCGCAGGGTCGCAGAGGTTAAAGGGTCGTAGGGTCGCAGAGGTTGAAGGGTCGCAGAGGTTATGCGACCCTTGGACCCCTTCGACCCCTGTCCATCTGCGACCCTTGTCCATCTGCGACACTTGTCCCTCTACGACCCTTGGACCCCTGCGACCCTTGTCCATCTGTGACCCACCCTTGGACCCCTTCGACCCTTGTCCATCTGCGACCCTTGTCCCTATGCGACCCTTGGACCCCTTCGACCCTTTTCTCTCTGCGACCCTTGTCCCTCTGCGACCCGTGGACCCCTGCGACCCTTGTCCCTCTGCGACCTTTTTTCCTCTGCAGGGGTCCAATTACAATTGAATCGGGGGAACTTCAAATAATATGAATAATTTATTATACATACTATTGAATCGGGGGAACTTCAAATAATATGAATAATTTATTATACTTACTATTGAATCGGGGGAACTTCAATACTATCATTAACAAATCATATGAAAATTTTATTATTTATTATTTACAAATACAATTATTTACAAATAATATGAATAATTTACAAATCATAATTGTATTATTATTTACAAATACAATTATTTTCCCTCTGCGACCCCTTTCTTTTGCGTCCCTTGCGACCCTTGCGTCCCTTGCGACCCTTGCGTCCCTTGCGACCCTTGCGTCCCTTGCGACCCTTGCGTCCCTTGCGACCCTTGCGTCCCTTGCGACCCTTGGACCCCTGCGACCCTTGTCCCTCTGCCACCCTTGTTCCTCGCGACCCTTGTTACAAGAATAGTAAATCCACAAAAACAGTGATACTAACAATAACACTTACTATTGAATCATTGTCAAAGGAAAACCATCCAAATACAAACCACAACTGTTAACCATCCAAATACAAAACACAAATGAAAATCATCCAAACACAACTGAAAATCAAACACTGTCCTTTTTAGGGAAAAACTGAAGCATGGGTAATGGTCCATTATCATAGAATTCGACTACGAGGGTACAACCCTCGGTTAGTCGATGGTCGAGGCAAAACTTTCTCTAACCCCTTCTGATGGAAGCGCCACCACGTGCCACGGGCCTTAGAGCTGCCTCCCACACCGTGGAGTATCCTAGCATCAAATATATCTTACATCGTCTATGGCAAAGACCGCTCGACCTCGCAAACCCTATCGGAAGTGTCTGCGACATCCGAAGAAAGGAATAAAAATCGTGAAAATCCTTACCCATGCAAGGAATATTGAAGTCAATTACCAATGCATTTGCGACTAGATTCGAACGAGTGACTGGTACCACAGTTTCTCGTAAAATCCTTGGAGCAGGAGTGGCGAACTTGACAAGGAAGACCATGTCACCTTCGTGAGTGAAAAGTAAGTAATCCCCAATACTTAAGTCTAGGTCGTTGGAGAAATCTTTCCACCCATCAGTGAATCTAGAGCCATCCAACTTTACTTCCCATCTTCTGATAGACCCATTCAATTTAAGCGTTGTCGTGTCCCTCGTGTTTCCGTACATATAATCATCGAAGAATATCTTCGGGATCGTGTTGTTGTCCCTCGTGTTCCCGTATATATAATCATCGAAGAATATCTTCGGGATGTCCTGTAACAAAAAATGACAAAACAAGTCAAATCTTTACATTCTCTCGGTGTAACATACCGACAGAGAGACTGATGAAGAAGATTACAATGTAGTTCTCTTCCAGATAGCGCGGAAAAATCTCTCTAAAGAAAGAAGGGAACTGATACATTTTCGGAAAAATTAAAGGAACGAGAGTAGAGAGAGAGTTTGTGTCGTTATTGTTAAAAAGGAAACGACTGTAATTCGAAAAGACATGACCTGGATATCGAATCGCCGTCAGAGGGGATTCGAAAAGACATGACCTGCATATGTTATTTTTTAAAAAATTTCAAATATGATGAAAAGTTCGGCGGGAATTTTGGTGACGGAATTTTCGGCGGGTCGCATGGGTGACATGGTCGCATATAAGGATCAATTTATGCGAAATCACGAATTTACGGATTAACAATGATAAAATGACAAAAACAAATAATATAGTATTACACAATTACTAACTTACTAAGCTTTCTTTTTTTTTTGAAGTCGGCGTTGTCTCGGTTGTCACGTTCCAAACACTGGCAGTGATGCTGGCTTTTGAAGATGGGGTTTGTAACGATGCAGCAGACGGGGTTTGTGGCGACACAAATGGGTTTTGTATCGACGAAGAAGACGGGGTTTGTGGTGACACAAATGGGTTTTGTACCGACGAAGAAGACGGGGTTTGTGGCGACACAAATGGGTTTTGTACCGACGAAGAAGACGGGGTTTGTGGCGACACAAATGGGGTTTGTCTCGACGCAGCAGACGGGGTTTGTCTTCTCCGAGCCTCACCGGGTCCAGGATAACGATTCACTTTAGGCCTCCCGCTTAGCCTTTTCTGAGACAGTATAGGAGGTTCAAACACATGCTGAGACACGTCAGGGGGAATGTCCCAATCACTGCAATCAGGAACCGGATACACGGTTTCTTGGTAAGCCAAACGCCATGTCTCCCGAAGGTAGTAGTGTGAACATAGATCTGGTATCTTGTCACCTTTACCAACCTTATGTGCTGCCGCAATTGCGTGACTGCATGGATACTTATCTACGTCAAACATTTTGCATTCGCACGTTCTTTTTTGAAGACTCACTACAAATCTTCTACCCATCTCATTTCTCACCTCATACTCATCAGTGAGACTGTTCAATTCAATAACATCATACTTGGATGCCTGTCCAAACCGTGCATGTAACGTTTTCTCAACGTAAGGTGTTAACTTTTGAGAATCATCACCGGTAGCTGCTTCCAACCTATACCTATTGAACCATTCCACTGTCTTTCCCAAACAAACATCTAATAGCCCTAGGATCGACAATTTTTTTGACTTCTTCAACGTTGAGTTTATTGACTCGGCGCCATTAGTTGTTAATAAGTTGTACCGTTCCCTCTTAAATTTGCATCTTGCCCACTTAACGGGATCAAGTTCCTCTTTCTCCAAATACTTTGCAACATTAGGATACCTGGCCTTCAAATCATTCAATAGCACTTCAAATTCGTTCTCTGTGTATGCTGACGCACATCTGAAGAACATTTCCGCCACAGTATCACCCCTTTTCGTCTTTCTACCATGGCCTTTATTGACGTAGCTCTTTATATTTTGCGATATATGACGCGCACAAAAACCATGATCAGCTTCTTTATACACTTCTTTGACTGCTTTGATCAAGCTTTTATGGCGATCAGATATCACAACGACATCACGTCCGTCCGGTACCACCTGTTGCAATCTTGACATAAACCACGTCCATGATTCGTCCTTCTCTCTGTCGACTATTCCCCATGCAAGAGGATATTGGTGATGTTCACCATCTTGCGCGGTCGCCACAATCAATGCTCCCTTGTACACTCCTGTCAGAAATGTCGCATCCACGGCAACCACTTTACGCATGTATTTCCATCCCCTTATAGCCGCTCCGACAGCCATAAAAAGGTATTTGAAGCTTTTCCCATCATTGTCGAACATTAGATTTGCGACAGATTCGGGATTTCTTATATAAAACATGTGCAACCACCCTGGAAGCCTCCTATAATGTTCAAAGTCATCACCACGAATATCCTTTTGAGCACCGCATTTGCCTCTTAATGCCATCAAATACGATACATTGGCACCATATTTTGCTTTTACACGAGCCATCAATTCTTTTGCTGGAGGTGTTTCATAACTTCCGGTAAATGTCTCTTTCAAATAATCCTTAACCATTTGCGCTGTACCCTTTGTAGCTTCGGTGCGTTTACATACAGGTGAACAATTATGAATGGGATGATGTGTTCTCACACTAAACCGTTTGGAATTCGGGATTGCTGCCACACGTAATTTCCATTTACAACCATTTCCGGAAAACTTGCATCGTACTTCCCACAGCTTCGTATCAGATCTCAATGTTGTATATCTAAACGAAGCTTCGATTGAACCCTTCCTTACAAATGCCTGTACATGCTTCTTGCTATCAAACTCTTGCCCAATTTTAAGATCCAATCCATCTCCGAACTCGAAGATATTATTTTCGCCATTGTGAACAACCATTTGCGAGTTGTTCTCACCATCACCATACTTATGCTCTGCTGGCACATCACAAACAACTTTATTACTGCCACAAACAACTCCATGAACTACCACATTCATGGCACACCCACCATCTTCTCTTAACCCGTTTGTATGTTCACTATCAGAATCATTCGAATCCAAAATATCTATTGTCTCCGGATTACTCTCATCAACTCTACTTTTATCTAGATCTACAATAACACAGTCATCATAATCTACAACACCTCGATCCTCACCTTCTTTAGCAATGCTTCCAAAAGCCGGAATTAGAGGCTCAATTTCCCTCTCAATTTCGATTTCACAATTCACACCTGCCGATTCTATCTCCACATACAGCAGTGGTCGAATTCCTCTTATGCGATCGAACAGATAACAAATAAGATGTTTGTCTTTCATTATATATGCCGGCTTCCTATTTTCACAAATGTTGGGCAAATAGCTTAACTTCAACTTCGTTGTATTATTATCCACCATCATCTCTGCGCATAACTCATCAATCAGTTGCTGGTATGTCAGACTAACCGGAGGACATAAGAAAAATACTCTCTGGTTTTCCTGAACTCTACCAACCCATTCAAATTCTCCATTTGGGTTTTTTTTCCCATTTACCATCATATAAAAAATAAATCAGTGTGATTTTCTCATCCGCCGTATCCATTACACCTGTAACAAAAACATAAAAAGAGGGGTAAATTCTGTGACCCACAGCGACCGTGCGACCCTTGGACCCCTGCGACCCTTGGACCCTTGCCACCCTTTCAACCCTCTGCGACCCTTGGACCCCTGCGACCCTTGGACCCTTGCCACCCTTTCAACCCTCTGCGACCCTTGGACCCCTGCGACCCTTGTCCTCGTGCGACCCTTGGACCCCTGCGACCCTTCCTTTCCCCTGCGACCCCTTTACCTCTGCGACCCTTGGACCCCTGCGACCGTTGCAACCCTTGCGACCCCTTGCGACCCTTGCGACCCCTTGCGACCGAATTGCTTGCTAGTTTATCGTTTATTTGAAGCTTTTCCCGTCATACACACCCTGTGACCGTTATGCATACTAACCGTTGCGACCCCTGCGACCCTTTACCTCTGCGACCCTTGGACCCCTACGACCCCTTTACCTCTGCGACCCTTTGAACCCTTGGACCCCTGCGACCCTTTGACCCTTTGCGACCCATTTACCCTTGGACCCCTGCGACCCTTTGACCCTTTGCGACCCATTTACCCTTGGACCCCTGCGACCCTTTGACCCTTTTCGACCCATTTACCCTTGGACCCCTGCGACCCTTTCCCCCTTTTCGACCCATTTACCCTTGGACCCCTGCGACGCCCTTTGATCCCTTTGACCCCTCGATGAGACTGTGACCCAGTGCGACCGTACGACTCTGTGAGCCACTCTGTCACCTTTGACATTGCAATAAACACAAGAGAAACACGAAAAACTCACTATACATACCTGGTTTTTCTGCGGAACGTGCTTAATTGCAAGCTTCTTTGTTGACAACAAAGGATTTCAACCTATTGGCAGCGAATCTGATGCCGATTGCAAGCTACTCTCGCCGAATCTGTTGTGGTGTGGGGGAACAGTAATTTTCGCGCGAGAATTAGAGGTGCTCTAGAGGAGAGAGAAAAATTATCGTCAAAGGTAATATGGGATTATCAATATTTTAAAAGTAGATTTGAAGTTGAAACTTTTTTTTCAGCCAAAGATATTTTTGAAGCACTTTATCCCTACAGAGGTATTTTTGATAATCCTCGTTTATATAACATTTTTTTTCTCCAATTTGTAAGATATTCGAAATGCCTATTTATTTAGTGATTATTTGATGATGATAACCAGCACTAGATTAACTCTACCAATATGTAGCCGTTGGTCAAACTGTTCCGGTCAACGTGAAAGGATCGAAAAGTCAAATCAAAATACACATTTCGATGGCAAAAGTAATATATAATACAATGTTTTTCATAATAATTAATTGCTCGTTATATCTCATGTGATTGAATGGATATTTTGCATGTAAAAAAATTATTAATAATGTAGCATAGTTGATTGAGTGAAACTACAGATGACATTATTGATTGGGACGTCAAAATTTTAAGAGAATAGTGAATTTCATCTTCTTGTTTTTTGTTTTGTCACAATATCTTTACAATGTTGATATATATGTGTATATATATATGTGTGATTGATGTCCCTCAATTCTGCTAGTTTAGGTAAAAAACAGCTGTCTCATCGAATAAACTAAATATTATATTGATTATTACATGGAGACATATTTACCACAATATTTAACGAAAAAAATTATATTATAAACTTTTTTGAGAGGGTGTCTGATAATTCTACATTATATAGAAAAAGAATTAAAAGCATAAAATATAAATATTAGAGGATATGAATTAAGTCAACGACGAGTGATTGATACAAAATAAAATTTTCATCTAAGGTTCGATTTTATCATGTTGGGTAAGATATTTACATTAATCCACGAATCAGATTCTGAAATATATAAGTATGACATATAAATTTAATAAAAACAAATATAAAAAAGTAAAACGAGAGGCCATTAGCTATAAATAATGAAGAACATAGAGACAGACATGCCCCAAAAATTTTAACAGAGTAAATACAGTATTTATTACTTCCCTAATTACAATGCTTCGAAGATATAGTCGCTGCTGGATCTGCACTCACGACTATCACCGTGTGCCTGTACATATATATATATAGTTTCATAAACATTAGTTAATGCAAATTGTATAATTATGACATTAGGACATCGAATTATTCATAACTTTTAAAACAATTAATGAGTATATAATTCAAGATTTGTTTATATTTTTGTTATAAAATATGTTTTACATTGGAATAATACGTAAGGCGGGGAGTCCAAAGTGAAAAATACCCATGCCATAAAGAAACAACAGCATCTCTTCACGTTGAAAACGACCCCACAAATACGTCCAATTACATTATGCCTACTCTATACATATATACATATACATACACTTATTGAACATAATATTCAAAATATTTTCCCATCAGTCGAATTTTTCGAGCCTAAACACTTTAATTATTGATTAAACTTGTCATATAAAATACTATTACAATAATATATAAGATTAATCATTTAAATCGACAGTTAGAGAACATGAAGTATAGCTCTCAATTCATGTTCAAATTTATAAAAGACTTTTACTGTAATTGAGATGTATACTTAAGTAGAAGATAAAATCAATTAAATCTTTTTTAAGAAATAAAACAAAATGTTCGTATAGTATAATATTTATATCAACTATTTATAAATAGAATTTATGGAACATGTATTGAAAAGAATCTGTTTTTTTTCTTCTGTTTATTGGTACGGAGTGAAAAATGTCAGTCGTCGCCTTAAATTCATCACCTCTCCCTAGAAGCAAACTCGCCAGAAGAGAAGTCATATCTCTTATTTTTACAAAGGGAAGAAGAAAAAAGAGTCAACAAAAAAAAGGTAAAATATGAGTTGCATAAAAGCATATAAATATATCACTATCAAAATTAAAATTGTGTATAATCAATAAAGTTGGTAGGGTACCTAAAAGTGAAACAAAATTATTTTCATTATAATTTTATTTTATAATTTCTATTACTAGCCATCCTCAATTTGCCCAACCACTCCTCTGACTACCTTCTCTTGCCTTATTTACTTCTCATTAGATCCACATATTGCATACTTAAATTATGCACATGCCCTACAATTATATATAACTCGTTAAAAATTCTACTTCTAAACAAAATTAATCTCCCTTAAAGATAAACAGTTTTATTGTAAGATAAAAGTTCGATCAAACTATGACCACTCGGTCACACAATATCGATTGATCGAACAAGCGTTTTATGTTTATATAGGAAGCAAGAGAGTTTTCATATACATTTGTAAAACTATATACTATAATAAATAAATTATAATGGATAATACTAATAAAAATAAGAGAGACATATAATCTTTACATGCGTAAGTGTTTATATGTCTATCATTGATATAATAAATTCTTGCACGAAGTGTGTCTTAATTATAGGTGCCCTCTGTGATACTGAAATTAGATTAATTCAAGTAATGCTATGGAAAATAAAATTAATAGGGATGTATATATATATGCCTGTGTGTACGTGTATATATATGGAAACCAATTTGGTTGAACATTACAACTAGACGAACGAATTCATCTTGATGTACAGTGATTCTAAAATCCGTGAATTTGGAGCGGAAATATTATTTGTACAAATGCACTGTATATATGTCTAAAATAATTATATGTGACAAATAGTATATATCAATGCGCTAACAATTGAATGATATTTTTCATCATTCTATGTGAATTTAGATATTTTTAAAAAACGATATTGATCACCATTGTAAGACCTTAATTTAATACTTTATCAGTTCATTTTTTCAGAATAACCTCGAAATTAAAAAAAAACATAATAAAAAAATTCTAGGGTTTGGAACAGCTCTCTTTCTCCCTTCTTAAAAGGGCACCTGCTTCGCCCTATCATTCCCCTCATCATAACACTATCATCACCATCTCTCTCTCTTTCTTTCTCTCTCTTTTTCTCTCTTTCCGTGTGTTAAGATTATAAAGAGAAGAAGCTATTTGGATTGAGGGGAATGTTGTCTGGCTCGAGGACTCTATCTTTCTTTCTTGTTATCAATTGTGCATAATATATATATATATATATGATAATAGTATACAAGATCAATGCATAGAGTCGTCGGACCAGGCTTCATTCCTCCCAATATATGATTGCTTCTCAGCGCCACTAGATAAATTTTAGGTTTTCATTATTTCAGTTTCTTTTACTGATTCCGTTTATATCATCGTGATTTTGTTAGCCCAAAATCTAACCTTTTTATTATTCTGACCGCTTTCGAATTTGTTTTTTCATTATTTTGGAGATATAAAACATGACAAGAATAACAGAAACCTAGTAATTAACATTCGGACAAACATAATTGCTTTTACATATTATTACGTGAATCTATTATATCATTATATAGTCATTTTTAATTATGCCATCATAATGCTTTTATTATTAGTTATAGATTTATTTAACTATTCTAATACTATACTCCTTGATATATTTTTTTAAATGAAGAAACTAATATCATTGAGCCTACCAAAATGATTTAATTAATGAAAGAAATTAACATCCTTGAAGAGAATACGAAACTGAATTTTATGATTGTTCATATACATAATGTTGCATAAATTTATGCAATCAAACACGTCACACACATCACATATACGTTAAATGTAAACTGCATTTATTTTCATATTTTAAAAGGAATTAATGGGTACGGTTGTCCATTACATGATTCGATAAATGTGAATATATATAATCAAAATAAATATTTTAAAATGAATTAATGTACAATACAACTATGCGTTTGAAGCTCTTTTTGTTTTTTGTTTTTTTGGAAAAAAAAAGGGGTAAAATAATATTGAAAGAAGAAAGTCTCACGTAAACATTGGATGTTTGACAAGATTCTTTTTTGGGCTTTGAGATCGCTTCATGTCACTTCTATTCCAATGTTCTCATTGTCAGGAACTGTTTTTTTAACTCTCGTCTCAATAATTACTCCCTTTCTTCTTCTTTTTTTAAGATTATTATTTTAGTGATTTTGTTATCTATTATGATTTTATGTGATTCTTTTCCAAATTATTAACTTTCATGCATTTTTAATGTTAAAAATCTAAAATAACGATGTTTTAAAAAACGGATCCTTTAACAAAGATAGAAAGTAATTGTTTTTTCATTTGTACAGGTGCTGTAAAAAAAGGTTTTGGGTGGTGGATTAGGCGCTGTCTAGGCGTTCAACGACCAAGGACCGTCAAAAAATTGAAGAAGTTGCCAGCATCAAACAGTCGGCGATTAAGATGAGTTAATCGACGATTAGGGGTTGTCTAAGACGATATTTTTCTTTTTAAATTTTCCTGAATGAAGGTGACACCTTTTGTCGCTTCGCCTTTCGATTTCCACTGTTTTCCTTCACACGACTTCGCTCCTTATTGTTCGCCTTTGGTCCTCGCTCGTCTTCACTGGCCATTCACTTTTGTCTTCGTTTTCGTTTGCCTCTACCTTCGCATTTGTGTTTCTGGGTGATGATCTATTGGCGAGGCTTTCCTGAAAAAAGGAAAATGGAAAAAAGAGAGAAAGAGACTGTTAGAGTATTTTGATCTTAATTTGATTGCTGACATTTCATATTTGAATAGGTCAAAAATAGTTAAGTCAAAGGCTAAAAACATGGAGTTTGTTGGAGAAAATCAAGGAGTTAAAAACATGGAAGTTGTTGGAGAAAAACAAGGAGCATAAAAATTGGAACAAACACATCATGAAGATCTATATAAGGAGTGCTGGTCCGATTTAACAAGGTAGAGACTTCTACATCTGAATTGTGAGTTCATAAATGTAAAAGAGAGAAGTGGAGCTTAAATGGGGAAACCAAACTAGAGTTTTTTTTCACTTTGCGAAGTGGTTGTTTACACAAATCGTAGATTGTGTATCTAGGGATTTATGGTAGAGTGGTTTGAGAGTCATTCTGTAAGGCTATTGTGAGAATAGTCTTAGGTTGTCATACACGAGTGTGTGACGCTCGAGGTTTAGAATTTGGATTCAAGACGGTTAGAGTCTCAGGGTGAGTCTGAGTCTGTATTCCGGTATACCTGGAAAACCGTTTGAATTAAATAGAAAGTCCTTTGGAGTTTTAAAACTCCACTAAAACGTATTGGTCCTCTACTCTTTAGTTCTTTCAATTGGTATCAGAGCTGGAAACGAAAAATAATATTCGTTTTAGATTTGGTTAAAGAGTGAGATGGAAGGAACACGAGATCTATACTCGTATTGCAAGCCCATAATACTCAACTCCTCTAATTATGGGTATTGGAAGGTTAAGATGAGAGCAAATATTTGTGGCATAGATGAAGATGCTTGGGGAGCTGTGAAGTATGGTTGGAATCCTCCTATGATGATTAACAACAAAGGCAACGAAAAAGAGAAACCACTTGATTAATAGACGTCGGCCGAGAAGAGATCATCTACTAATAATGCAAAGGCATTAGCGGCAATATTCGCTTCAGTTGACATGGATGAATTTAAACAAATACAAGGTTGCAAATCTGCTAAAGAAGCTTGGGACACACTTGAAACAATTCACGAAGGAACTCCTAGTGCGAAGAGAACAAGATTGGATATTCTTGAACATCAATTTGAAAAGATTGAAATAGGAGAAGATGAAAGCATGAAAGATTTTAGTGGAAGATTAAATGCTTTGGCCAATGAAGCACATGTTTTTGGTCAACCTTATGAAGACAAGAAACTTGTCAAGAAACTATTTTGATGTTTACCCAAGAAGTTTTCGACACAAAAGGCAGCAATGAACATGTCACTTAACACCGACACAACAAGTTTCAAGGAAATTGTGGGAATATTATCCGTTTATGAAATGGAGTTGCAGCTGGAACAAGGATCACTTAGTAAAAAATCATCTCAAGGAATAGCACTCAAGGTGGAATAAAATTTTCCAGAAGATGACGAAATTAGAGGACCACCACGGCTCCTCTCTTCTCGAGAATCCATACATCACTTATCAGTGTATGGACAGCTATCTCTCGAGCGCAGGTTTAGGTTCGGCCTCAATGGGAAAATAAAATGGAGCACCTAACAATGTATCTTCACAGACCAAGAACTACGAGATCACCCCTTTCATTCTGGGGTGACGGAGGGATCGTACCGTTCGAGCCTTTTTTTTCATGCTTTTCCCGGGGGTCTGGAGAAAGCTGCAATCAACAGGATTTTCCTAATCCTCCTTCTCGAAAAGCAGAACTTTAAATTCTTTTCCCTTTCCGCAGGTTCCGATGGAACCTTCTCTTCTACCCGAGATTGGCCATTTATACATGAGTCAAGTCATTACTTTCTATTCATTATTATCATTATTAGTGTGGACTAAACATGACCAAGAGGTATCCACCGAAGAAGCTCCTTTTCCTTCTCTTTTTTTCGGAAGAAATCCGAGTGAATGGAAAAGAAAAAAATTAGTAAAGATAATGAATTCCACGTTCGAACATACTATAAAACGGTTTATGAAAATCTAGATGGAAATCTAAAGTTCAATGTCATGAGTGTAGGGGATACGGACATGTTAAGAATGAATGTTCGAGTGCTAAAAATGAGAAGCAATCCTAAAAGCTTTGGAGGCAACAAAATGCTTCAATTCTCAAGGTTTTGGACACACGAGGAATGATCGCCATGATGTGAAAAAGACAAACAAGTCTATTCTTACTCAAGAAGATTCAACTGATTCGGAGGAAGAAAGTGAAGAAGAGGACATGGCTAGAAATGTTACATTCTACGGTGTCATAGGAAGTGAAAATGAACAATCAAATGAAGAAAGTGATGATGATGAGATGATCATGAAAGAATTATTCAAGAAATGTATTGAGATGGGTCAACAAAATTTGAAGATTCTTAGAGAAAAGAATGTTGTTGAGTCACAATTAAAAGTTGTTACGGAACAACTTTTAAAAAAGGAGGAAGAGGTGAATCAAGTCTCAAGTCAACTAGAAGAAACGAAGAAGATTTTAAAGATGTTGTCAAATGGAACCGAAAAGCTGGACCATCTACTAACAATAGGAAAGAAAGATTCAAATCACTATGGACTTAGTTACAAAGGAGAAAATTTTCTCAAAATGAATGAAAATTTCTCAAGAGTGAAAATTTAACAGAAACAAATACACCTTCAAATGTGCAAAGTATACATGTCGCGCCTGTGAGTTCTAAATATCAAGAACGGAGAAGATGTTACTACTGTGGAAGAAAGGGGCATATTCAAATAAATTGCTTTCAAATGAAATATTATGAATGGAGACCTCAAAGATCTTTCAACGAGAGGACAACAAGGAAAAGATTGATTCACTTCAATCATAACGGTCCCAAGGTAAGTCGCGAAGGAAGAATCAATCACAATGGTTTCGAGGTAAGTCACAACAATATCAAGGTAAATTTTCTTACTGGTCTACACCTAATATTAGAAAAATATGGGTTAAAAGAGTGAAAGGTATATGATAGTAAGAAAACCTACGATTAAACAAATCTGGGTTAGGAAATCGGATCTAAGTTGCAATATTGCTTTTACTTCGATACAACATGAGAAAGATTCAATGTGGTACTTTGATAGTGGTTGTTCAAGACATATGACAGGTAATCTTAGTTTGTTGTCAAACTTTAAAGAAAGTGCCAAAGGAGGAAATGTAACCTTCGGTGATGGACGAAAAGGAAACATACAAGGAAAATGTGACATTATGACAATTGGACAACCAAAGTTGACTAATGTGCATTTTGTGCAAGGACTTCAAGCAAATTTGATCAGTATTAGTCAACTATGTGATCAAGGGTTACGTGTCTCTTTCTCACATGAGAAATGCATTGTCACAGATGAGAATGGTAAGAATGTTTATGTAGGGAAAAGAGCACCTAATAACTGCTATATCTGGACAAAAGAAATGAAGTGCTTTCATGTTTCACAAGATCCAATTCATCTATGGCATCAACGTTTAGGTCACGTAAATTATCGAACCATTGCTAAACTGTCTAACTCTGATTTGATTCGAGGTATGCCTAGGATGTCAAAGACAAAGGAAGTGATCTGCAAACCATGTCAACAAGGGAAACAAGTTCGAATACATCACAAGAAGATG
>CM071867.1:22745515-22761387 GCA_036759665.1 Gynandropsis gynandra
ATCTCGGGATCGTTCATGTACTGATTTGCACCGCATTTAGCTCGTGTAGTGCGGAAGTCTTGGTCGGGGGATTCCTCCTTCTTTTCATTGTCAAGCAGCTCATTTGGTACCTTGTATGATTCTTCTCCAGTTGCTATGAAATTCATATCTAGGGATTTCGTGTTCTGAAATTCCTCACGAACTTCCTCGGCTAAATTCTCAAAGATGCCGTCGGAGAACACAAAATCGATAACGCACGGTTGCTCAAGTGTGTCCACTAAGCTGAACTCTACTTCCATCTCGGGTTTCTTCATATGCTTATCAATGTCTATATCCTTATCCGCTGCCGTGTTAGATTCATCTCCTTTGTCAATTATTGAGGGATTTGGCTGATCTACTGTCTTCATGTGTTGACGTTGCGGGAATGGCAATGGAGGTGGCCTCGGATCTGGTTTTACGTACTTTGGCTCCTCTTTCTCCTCAAGCTTCTCCTTAAGCTCGTTGACAGCCGTTTCCGCTACTGTGATAGATGCTTTATCCCTTTCAGATATTGGAAAAGGCTGATCCACCGTCATACAATCCTTTAGGCAAATTTCGTTAACATCTTCACGAGGATCTGTTTCTAAACTTCCCGATAGAACCTCTTGTGGTCGTGGTGCCTCTTGTGTAGGTTGTGCAACTTGTGTCTCCAATTGTCTAAGATGAGTTTGAAAGCTCTCTAGCTGCTTCTTGTTGTTCTCTTGAATCATCACCAGATTATTTTGACTTTGTTGGAGGAGACGAGTGAGCTTGGCGTTGGAGGTTACTTCGGATTGGTTTGGCTGTGACTGAGATGCACATGGCTGATAGTCTTGAGTTTAGGGCTGCGTCCATGCACATGTAATCGTATTAGCTTGAGTCTCTTGGATTTGGAGGATACGAGTTAACAAGGCGTTGAAATTGGGGGTTGCATCGGATTGGTTTGGCTATGATTACGAGGCACGTGGTTGAAAATTCCCCAATGAACGTTGTGCATTCGACATACCATCGGTGTTCCTATACGGAAAATTCGCGTGATCGCTCCATCCATGATTGTATGTATTCCCGAAAGGCTGATTGTAACTCTCGTAGATCTCTTCTTCATACCCCCAAACTTCTTGTTCCCATGATTGCTCCGAGTAATGCGGATGGTATGAGTCAGAAAGCATACGACGAATTTCGGAAAGTTGATAATTCATTTCAGCTAAATCGACACACAAAGAGTTGATGTTGTTCATATTAACTCGTAAAATAAAGAACACAAAATTCAATTAAGCTCCGAGAGGTAAAAAAAATTGACCCAATAAGAAAGAAAAAAAACAAAAGCAAAAATACGAAAAACAAACAAAGACTCCGGAAAGGACTATATCCTAGTTCAAAAGTATCCTAACTCTAAAGCCGTAATCAATTCCCCGGAAACGGCGCCAAAAACTTGATGTGGTTAATCTCAAGTAATAATTACCTAGACTAACGCTTCCGCAAGAATACGGGTCGTATAGTACCAGGGTCGAACACGAGGAATCGATGCAACTATAAAGCTAGTAACTAATGAATGGAACGTGTAAAATCAATAGGTGAATGGAATGCGAATGAAGATAAACTAACTAACTAACTATCGAATTAAGACTCAATAAACTAAACACCACAGGTTTCGAGAGATGCACGATGATGCAACGAAGTTCTAACAAGATCATGGTTATAGATATCATTACGTGTTCGGGAAATTCAAGCTCTTTTCTAGGGAATGACTCTCCCGATGCCTAAACCCACTATCTAGCATGCGTATACCAGTCTCCCAATTGTGTATCTCACCTACTAGACGCATTAAGATCGCTATCCTAATTCCTAAGTTCAATCAACCGACCGGCCAAGGTTCTAAATCAATTGAGACTTCATATCATGGCTACGTTCCAAAGTCCAACTCATCTCCCAATGCAATTAGATTTTTATGATCATTCATTCAAGCTACCAACAAGAATAAAAGCATTACAAACAACCAATCAATCCGAAACGAACGAATATTATAACCAAGCATTAAGAACAAAACTTCATTACATATCGGGAAAACTCTCTAACCCATGGCTATGGACCTACTCGAACATAAACTCAGCAAAAGAAACACAAAAGATAACTATATTCAACATGGATAAAGAATGAGATCCCTCCCTATTCTATTACGGATGTCTTCAATAGCTCCTCTATGCTACGGCTTTGTCGCTCTGTCCTTCGCCCTTGTGTGTGCGTGCTGCTCTCCTTCTCTCTCTCTCTGTGTGTTCTCTCTTGTCTCCAACTTTCCGTCTCCTTCGTCCCTCAAGCTCTCTCTTCTTTAGTTACAGTAGCCACCTCGCTTTGTTGCATTTTCTTGACTTTTCCAAATCTTGATTAAGTTGGCAACGTTTCTATTTCTTCCTCTAGCGGAAGATGACTTTATTCTTCTTCTCTAGGGGTGTTTTCCTTATTGTATAAGTCCCCCACGAACTTCCCCTTCTTTTAAGTCAAATTAACTTATTTAAAGTTGTAGGTGACGGCCGCGACCCGCTCGGGCAAGTAGAGTGACCCGCTCGGGTACGGCACAGACGATCACGCAAAAACGCGATGATAAAGGGGTGCCCGCTCGGGCTGGCATGCTACCCGCTCGGGCATGACTTGTACCCGCTCGGGTAGAGGGCCCCGTCGTGGTTTTTCTTGCCCGACTCGTGCAAAACTTGCTGGACAAAATTGCCGTAACTTTTGCCCGCTCGGGCATGGCTTTTCCTTGCCGATTCTTGTCTTGTTTGTCCCGTGATGATCCTCGATGTTTGCACTTTGTCTTGGCACGTCACTTAGCTCCAAAATGACTGAAAACGGGATGATAATGATGCTTAAAGCTTGGTAAAATCGAATGAATGATGAAACTAACTATGAAAATAGATGAAAATACTAGAACAAAATAGACGTTATCACACGGTAAGAGAGTTGCACCTCGATTCTGGGCAGAAGCCATAAACACAGCTTGTCATATTATCAACAGAGTGTATGCTCGAATAGGTACTGAGAAAACTTCATACGAAATATGGAAAGGCAAGACACCAAATATCAATTATTTCCATGTGTTTGGGTGTAAGTGCTACATACTCAATGATCGAGAGTATCTTGGTAAGTTCGACTCAAACAGTGATGAAGGTATGTTTCTAGATTATGGTACAAATTCAACATCTTTTCGAGTTTATAATTTTTGTACCAAGACTGTTATTGAGTCCACTAACGTTGTATTTGATGAAGAAAGTCAAAACATAGAATATGTTGACAGAATTGTAGTTCAGTTACAAACAGATATGCTAAACATGCATGTGGAAGTCAAAGGTTCACCTGAGGAACAAACTGACAACCTATAAACAAGAATTACCGAGGAGAACTCAACAAAGGAGATGGAAGGAGAAATCAATTCAACTCAAGTACATAAAAATTATTCCATAGCATATGTCATTGGAAATGTTCATGATCCAAGAACATTGAGGAACAAACCACGTATTAACTACAAAGATTTGGTGAGATTCGTTTGCTTTACATCCCTATCCACGAGAGAAGCGGAATATATTGCATTAGGGAGTTGCAGCACACAACTTATTTGAATGAACCAAATGCTATTCGACTATGGTATGGATTCTAAATCTTTCATTGCTTATTGTGATAATACAAATGCCATAAATATTTCAAAGAATCTAGTACTACATTCTAAAACAAAGCATATTGAGATTAGGCATCATTTTCTTAGAGAGCTTGTTGAGAAAAAGCAATTGAAAATTGAATATGTGCCTACGAAACGACAATTGGCTGATATTTTTTACTAAACCTCTGGACATGAACCGCTTTGTGAATCTGAGAAAAGCACTTGGTGTGTGCGAGCTTTAAAAGGAAAAAGGGTAATGAATGTACTTTATTGTTTGAGAAATATGTTAGTAGAAGTATACTTACGCTGATATTGAGGTGCACCTGGTATATTGGAAAATTTTTTTAGTGCACAAATGAGGGAACAACACTTCTACACTCCGATGTCGATAAAATTGATAAGAGTGCAATGGAATTGGCTCGGGTCTAAGCGGTGAGGCGGATTTCCAACTTCGACGTCTTAAGGGCTTAAGGTTAGTAAAAAAATTTGATGAAAAAGGAAAAGAAAAATATAAAAGAAAAAGAATATTCAAGCATACATATGCAAGAATAAATGAAAAGAATGATTTGATCATAAGAGTATACCTAAAAGGTAGCTTGAGTCTAGTGGTGGGGAAATCTGTCAATTTCGATGATCTAGAAGTCCAGAGTGTTTGTTCTTAATCAGGTACAAATTCTATTTGCATATATGTCGGGTGTACCTAGTGGATGTGTTGAGTATATTTGTGCTAGCGATTTCTTTTCACTTGAGTATATTTGAAAAAGAAATGTTTATGAAAGTGTTTTTGAAGGGTTTTGTGGTAAATGTCAGCTAAATTGAAGTGAAGTATCACATTTCAAATAGAAATTGTTTAAGGGAAATAAAAACGTGATAGGATTTAAAGGATAATTAATTTCGATATTGCATGCATTGTTTATCATTTGAATGAAAAAGTTGAAATTATTTGTACGAACGAAACCCTGATCCAATGACATCGAAGAGAAAAGATAAATCTTCTGCATGAATGTTAATAAGTTGAAGTCAAGTTGCTGATAAGGACTACAAGCAGTATTGTTTTCGATAATTTCCTTCTAATCTCGAATTTGCTTTAATGTGAGTCTCATGCAGGGTGGAATTTTTGTTCTTATACTCACACAAACAGGGGAAGAAAAATGTACTAGTACAGGCGTAATTATTACCTATGCAGGCAAACCTGAAGACATGCAGAAGTGGATAACAATAATCGTGGATAGTTGGTGTTTGGTCTTTCAAAGATATGGATGATGTGATGATGTGTTTGTTTAAGTATAAGATCAAAAAGGGGGAGATTGTTAGAGTATTTTGATCTTAATTTGATTGCTGAAATTTCATATTTGAATAGGTCAAAAATAGTTAAGTCAAATGCTAAAAACATAGAGTTTGTTGGAGAAAATCAAGGAGCTAAAAACATGAAAGTTGTTGAAGAAAAACAAGGAGCATAAAAATTGGAACAAATACATCATGAAGATATATATAAGGAGTGCTGATCCGATTTAACAAGGTAGAGACTTCTCCATCTGAATTGTGAGTTCATAAATGTAAAAAAGAGAAGTGGAGTTTAAATGGGGAAACCAAACTAGAGTTTCTTTTTCACTTTGCGAAGTGGTTGTTTACACAAATCGCAGATTGTGTATCTAGGGATTTGTCAGAGTGGCTTGAGAGTCATTCTGTAAAGCTATTGCGAGAATAGTCTTAGGCTGTCATACACGAGTTGTGTGACGCTCGGAGCTTAGAATTTGGATTCAAGATGGATAGAGTCTCAGGGTGAGTCTGAATCTGTATTCATGTGTACCTGAAAGACCGTTTAAATTAAATAGAAAGTCCTTTGGAGTTATAAACTCCACCAAAACGTATTGGTCATCTACTCTTTCTTTCAGAAACCATAAAAAATGGTGATGATCATTATTGAAGAAGCAGAAAAATACTATTGTTTTTTACAAGTTCCTCTAGTTCTCTGCCCCTTAATTTTTATTTTTATTGTTAGGATATATTTCTGATGGTGAAAAATTTTAAGCAAGGAATTTGGATGCATTATGTTAATATTAAATCTCTATATGCCTAGCATAAGTGGAAAAATGCATTATATGCTATTTTTTTCTTTTTTTGGTATATGATCCATAAAAATTGTTTTATTATTCTTAATTTTTCTTCATTAATTTTATATTTATATTATGGTTAATAAATTTATATTATGGTTAATAAATTTATATTATTGTTATATTTTAGGTTTGGTAGTTTGATTATGTTTTATTTTTTATTATATTTTTATAATATTATAAATTAAAATTTATTACATTTTTTAAAGAATAAAAAAACGAAAAACATGATTAATCACTCACCAACTAATCATTGATTAAATACTAATTCGACTGGGGTAACTTGAAAAATAGCCTTTTAGGGCTAAAAAATTTCAAAAATACTCTTCCCGAAAAAAAAAATTAACTTTAAAAATACTCTTATAAATGTTGATATTTTCAAAATACCCCCTACAATCCTGCGATCCAGTTTGATCCAGCGACCTAGAGTGACTTAGTTCGACCCTGCGACCCTATGACCCTGCGATTCAGTTCGACCCTGCGACCCAGTCCGACTCTACGACCTAGCGACCCAGTCCGACCCTGTGACCCTGCGACCCAGTTCGACCCTGCGACCCTATGACCCTGCGATCCTGTGACCCAGTTCGACCCCGTGACTCAGTGCGACCACCGGAAATCACCAGAGATCGCCGGAAATTGCCAGAAATTGCCAAAAAACGGCCGAAATCGCTAGAAATCACTTACAAATCGCCGGAAATCGCCAAAAATCACCGGAAATCGCTTAAAAACACTGGAAATTGCTGGAAATCACTGAAAACGGCTAAAAAATTGTTGGAAATCACTCGAAATTTGCTGCAAAGCGCTCAAAATAGAAGGAAATCACTCGAGAATGGAAAGAAATCGCTCTAAAATGGAAGGAAATCGTTCGAAAATATAAAGAATCACTCGAAAATTAAAGGAAATAGCTCTCAACTTTGTTTCCTTCCTCTCAAATTTTGTTTTCCCTCTTCTCAAATTTGTCTTTCCCTCCTTCGTATGTATTTTTCATTAATAAAACATAAGGACACATATATATTTTCTCCAATCTGTGTTTTATTGTTAAAGGCCTGACAAACCGCCTTGACTAACGACTTTGTTTTTGGTTTGTTAAGAAATCAAGTCGGCCCGATTGTTATATAGGCCATGTTGGTTTAGTAAATTACCAAAGACCCAAAGGTTTAACTAAATAACTATTGGGCTTTTTACAACTGTAGTCAACACATATATTTTATCATACATATACTAAAAGGGAAATACCCTTTTCCATTTTTCAGCAGAACGGGGTGGTTCTCCCGCCCTTCGATTCCTCTCCTCGTAACGTGCGCAGGCGATCAGGTTGCCGTCGGTGGCGGGTTTGCCCGAGTTGTCCGAGCCGTCCGATTAACCCGACCTATCTCTCTTCCTGCGGTTTCATCCTCGTCGTTGGATGGGTTTTTTGAGTCATTTTGGACGGTGAGATTTCCTCACCGACCACTCCCATTTGTTTATGTCCCTTCGATGGCCTTTGGTTTATTTGGCGTTTAGGGTTTTAGGATTAGGCCTCTCTTCAATTCGTTCCTTCTTTGTTCCTTGCCGTGTCTTCGTCTTCAGCCTCTTTCTATAGGCGAATGCCATTGTTCGCTTACAGTTTCATGTTGCAATTCAAGTCGTCCGTCCCATTCGAGTCATGGATCCAATTAGAGAAAAACGGGGGATGGAGGCGGCGAACAATCGTCAGTTTCGGGGAATAACTCCGGTATATAGGTCCTGGCAAAGCTCAACGTTCTTCTCGATAACAACCTCCAATGCGTCTCTAGCAGTGAAGAGCGATATGCCGAAGTCGTGGTCTGCGACTAGCCTTGCAGTTAGTATATCGCCGAACTAAAATTAGAAGGAAGAAAGCAGAAGAAGTAAATAGAGTGGAAGAAGAGAGAGGCGGGAAAGAGAGTAAGAGAAAAAAAAAACAGGTGTGAGGAAAAGCTTAGGTTAGAAAATAACATTTATTAGTATTATTAATATTAATATTAAAATCAATCAAAATATTAAAGAAATTAAAATCATTTTTTGTATTAAACGGTGGCATGGAATTCGAAGGGACTCCAAAATTTTCCTTTCTTTCATGATTTCATTTAATTAAAAAATAATTTATTTATTATACATTCGGTGAAACAACATTTAAAAAACTAATATTTAAATTTATTACAACTCTAAAAATGTAATAAGAAATTAATAAATTTAAAATATAATTTACAAATAAAATTAATTAAAGTTTAACTAAAACAATCTTTTACAATATATAAACGGTCGTCAATTCTTTCGTTGTATAATCTTTTAAAAAATTAATAGATTCATTTGTTTCACTCTTAATGTTAATATGAATATTAAATTTACTACATCTCATTAACATATAAAAAAATACACACGATATTTGGATTATTAACAAATTCATCATTTTTAGGATATATTACTGTAATAAATCTACAGAAAGCGCGAGTATAATCTAATATCATACTATATTATGTATAATTATAATTAATAAATATATATATATATCTTTGAATATCGAGGAATTCATAATCACTAATTTACACTCAAAAAAGGCGCACATATTCCACTTTTACGGAATATCGATCAAACGCTTGGTCTATACAATAGAATACGTCTTCAAATAACGCAGTTGGGTTTGACTATTATCGACGGTAAGATACTAACAGGTGCACATGTAGAAAACAAAGCATTTATACTGAAACTCTCATTTCTCGTGAACACAACATTGCTGTTTCAATTCAATAGAAAACAGTTTCCTATTATGTTAGTTTTGCAATGACAATTAACAAAAAACAAAGACAAAGTCTTGATCAAATCGATATATACTTGCTAAGACCAGTTTTTAGTCATGGACAATTATATGTTGCGATTTCCAAAGCAAAAACTAGAAAAGCCTCAAATTACTCATATTCAACGATGCTGGTGAATGTGCTAAACGAACAATGAATGTTGTGTATAAAAAAATATTTTCAAATATTTAATACAGTTCTATACTTAGCGTTTATATCCCGCGTAACGCCCCAGATACTTAGTAGTTATTTCTAAAAATGGAAACCAAAATAATAAATTAAGACATATTTGGGGCTAATAGGTAAAATACGAAAACATTGATATAAATGAACGAACGAATGATTAGATAAATAAATAGTCCAAAAGGGTATCTCCAAATAGTTACCATGGTTTGAATAATTTCGTCCATCAACATTATTTAGTCATTCAATTTGCCCTTTTTGGACAGAAATGGCATTGAATTTATTGGCATCTTCACATGCCAATCGTTAATTGTCTGCGACCTATCTAATTCGTACAATCACATAACAACATTTCAACGCTCAAGTCAACGAAAGCTCTTAAATTGTGTGGATCACATGATGATAATAATAACAATAATAATAACATCGCTTTTAGCATTGTAGTTAATTATTTTCTTAAAATGTTGTTAAAAATAAAGGAGTAGCCTTAGTGGTACGAGGGACAACGTTAGTCTTTGAAATTGGACCACACTCCCATCGTGGCATTCGTTCTGTGGGTGTTCACTCTTGGCCCCAAATTTTTTTTATATATAATCAAATATCCTTCCATGAATGATGTCCTTGTTAAATCGTTGGGAAATTTTTATTTATGTTATTTTCCCACGTGACGAAAATAGATATTGAATAATTACGTAAAATAACACAAACTTCTTAAAATTCTTGTAGAGAACTCCTATTTATTTTGATTGAAAAAACAACCCTCTACAATTAGATTTTTGTCATTTTAATTGTAGGGGATTTTACTAGAGGCGTATGGAAAAAATAAACTAGGATACTCCTTTTTTATTTTTTAAAATACAGTTGTTTAATATTAATTTATGTTAAGGAAATTACCAATTCTAACCGTAAAATAAACGAAAATTTTTCATTAAAAAATATATAGCATTTACTCTAAATCTTATCGGTTTTAAAGAAGAATATATTAGATTTCTTATTTTTTAAAAATGAGAAAATTTTGAAAGCAACACTTTTTTTTAACAATGGAGGGAGTATAATATAAATTTTTTAGTTTCTCGTATTTTTTCAGCGTTTCCTTGTCGTCGTCTTATTCTTTGACGGGGAACAATGGCTGAACTCAGAATTTCTCCCTCTTCGTCTACTTCTCTCGTTACTTTCACCGAGGATTCTCTCCAACAGAAACTCCGGTTGGTCGTAGAAACGTCAACGGACCGGTGGGCTTACGTCATTTTCTGGCAAAAACTGACGGAGGATCAGTCTGGTCGGTGTTTCTTGGTTTGGGGCGACGGTCATTTCCGTGGAATTAACCACCAAAAATCCCACACAAATGTCCGTATTCTTTGCCTTTATTACTCATCATATACTCCACCATTTTCTGGTAAAATGTGCTGATTTATATCCAAATGGCGTTCTATTGAGCCCTAAATCCCATCATTCTTTGCATATTTTGAGCAAAATATTTCTTGGTCCAATAATATTGACCTTGCTCATATGTGTAAGTAGGACGTATCACTCTTCTTTTAATATCGACAACGTTGCCCTAACTATATCTCTTTAAAGGAATATGCAGATTATCTGATGGTTTATTTATATTATTTTTATGCTGTTTTAAAAGCTTACGAATAATAGGATTGAGTGTGAATCGGTGATGGACGGTGGGGACAACGTCTGCGATCTGGAGTGGTTTTACGTAATGTCCCTCACGAGGTCGTGCCACGACGGAGACAAGTCCCCGCCAATGGATTACTCCGGTGGGTCCTTGCTCTGGCTTACCGGGGCCGACGAACTCCACCTTCACAGTTGCAACAGAGCCAAAGAAGCCAGTGGCCACGGTGTTAAGACCTTCGTCTCCATACCCTTGCACAACGGAATTATCGAACTTGGTTCCCCTTACAATATCCCACAAGACTGGAGCTTTGTCAACCGAGTCATAACCTTATTCAGGCCGGATTCGCCCGATATTCCACAGTCCCAGCCACCGCCTCTGGATCCCCTTAGCCAGGTCGCCTCTTTCTCCGATATAGGAATCACGACTGCGCTATTATCAGGGCAAAAGACCCGAACCGGGTTGGGTGCTAACGCAAGCCGTCCGGCTCTGTTCATGGCGGACTCCGCGTACTCCGACTTTGACGGGAATTTTCCGGAGGGTAAAAAGCGGAGGAGGAAACTGGGGTCGGCGACGGAGCCAGCGAACCACGTGGAAGCGGAGAGACAGAGGCGGGAGAAGTTGAACCATCGGTTCTACGCGCTACGCGCCGTTGTGCCAAACGTCTCACGGATGGACAAGGCGTCGCTCTTGTCCGACGCGGTTTCGTACATCAACGAGCTGAAGTCGAAGATCGAGGAGCTCGAAACACAATCGCAGTCCCATGGAAGCAGCAACAACGACAATCAGAGCAATACGACGTCGATGGAGACAGGAGGAATGATCTCCGGCGTGGAGGTGAAGGTGAAAATGGTGGGGGAGGAAGCAGTGGTTAGGGTTCAGTCAGATAACGTGAACCACCCGACGGCGGCGTTAATGGGAGCGTTGAGGGAGATGGAGTGCAGTGTGATCCACGTGAGCGCGTCGCGCGTGAACGACCTAATGGTCCAAGACGCCGTCGTTTGGGTTCCCATTGGTTTGAGATCGGAGGATAGTCTTCGGACGGAACTTGTCAGAAAGCTAGACGGATGAATAGATCGACTTGCAATCAATGTATGTGTTTTAATTGCGATTATCAAACTGTATTAGCTTTAAACCTTCCTATGCAATATATATCTGCAGGATAATATAATTTACTACTGGACATTACTAAAATACCCATATTGCGTTATGTTATATATGAAAATCGAACAAAAAAAAATTGAGACATTTTACACTATATATGTGGAAACAAGCAGAAAAAATTTGAGACATGCCTTGTTGCTAACTCGTTAATATTACATATTGGGTTGTACGGACCAATTTGTAGTGCTTTATTTTCTGTCGAAGGTACGAAATTATAATTATTATTATTTGGAAACAAAGAGACTCGATATGTACGACAAGAGAAGGATATTCATCATGGGGAGGAAGAAAACAAAGAGAATATATAAAGAGGATAAGGTTGGAGAGACCTTTCGGATGGATAAGTGTAATCGATGAATAATCGCCGAAGTACAGTCGGATGCATTTTTATATCACAATCGTTGAACACATTACTTAATATTATGCATAATTACACGTATATATATGTGTATAATATATGTATGTATGTGTCCTAGATAGTTTCTTGGGCCTTCACCGAAACACCACATAAAAGGTTCTCCACCCAGTCCAAGGTGACGACACGGGAAAAAACATGTGACGACTGAAAAAAGGTTCTTTCAATTCATTAAAAGGCGAAAGCGAAACATTCATTTATTTATATTTTATAAACTTTATGTTTTCTTTTTGTCATTATAAATGACTACGCATTTTTGTGTTGTTTGTGCATGTGGTTATTAATCTTTTTATTTTTTTTAAAAATCATGTGTAGTTTTTCCTCGATGATATTTTTAAATAATTGATATTAAGGCATCACAGCATGGTGACATTGGAGAAACAGAGTATGGGTATAGACCTGAGACAGAGCAGAATCAGGTAAACCCTCACTCTGAGGTTGAACAGAGTCAGGTAGCAATGTCAGCATGGCGATATTGTTAGGGAAGGGGAATATTGATGTATGAGTGTGTATAGCTGTGAATCAAAGCACAATACACAGTATAAATATTCTCAATTCCTTCAACATTTGTATTGATTCAGATGAACAATTAATATGAATCTTTTTACAGAAATTTCTTCTTCATTTTACGTTCTGGAATTCTTCTACTTTCTAAAATCACAATTGGATCGTGAAAAATATAGTTAAAAATATTAATACCCCTCCAAAAGGAAAATATGTAACATAAAACCAAAAATTTCGACAAACTAAAATTCTAAGTTTGGTACAAGGAGAGTACCCAAAGGATCCCAAAAACAGGTTCATGCACCAAAACCGGTTCTGATACCGTACGTACATAACATGAACAAGGCAAGGCATGTGTTCTTCTAACTAAACTAAGCTTACATTTTCATCGTGAAAGAATCCGACAAACACTAACCCATAAGAGAAAGCCGAAATCCCTAATATCAACAGAAGCAAGTTCGTTGGATCCTCTTCTTCTCCCTTCATTTTCCATCGTCTTTTCTCCTGGCCGAGCCACCATGGCCGTCGCCTCTGCTCTCCCCGCCATCACACCCATCTTGTTTGCTTCCCCCAGGTGCATCATTTGTGCCCCCTACATGCATTGCGACAAGAGATTATCACTACGTAATAGCGGAAATGCAATAGAATCTATGATGTTTTAATGGCGTATGCACTCAAATGCTCCAACAACATCAATGAATCGGGACCATGAGTGAGTTATCTAACGCAAAGGGTTACAAAAACAAGTCTTCACCATTTCGGCCGCTTCCAAGAGTGGTTTCCGGGTGGTGCATGGCATGCTGCAGCCCATTGCTGTTGATCCCCATGGGTTTCATCCCCATCTGCCCTTGCGTGGCTTGTGGATGTAGTTGTTGCTGCTGCTGCTGTTGGTCCTGAAGCTGATGAGGACTACTGAATTGTAACGGACTTCTCGGAGGAAATATTCCGGCTGGTGCTTGCTGAGACATTGCCGTAGCTTGTGGGTGCTGCATGAAGTAGCCTGGTGGCTGCATTGCAGGATGAGGTGCCATCTGCATAAGTCACACCGACAATAGGAACGGGAATGTTATGACGCTGTTAATAACACGGCTTTGAAAAAGATTGACACCTCAGGCTAGTAATTACCACACACCTGGGGAGCCATTGCCGGCGCTGGCGCTGCCGCTGGTGCTGTGGCTGGAGCAGGTGGCTGAGGTTGAGCATCAGCAATTGCAGCCAAATACATCAAGTTTTTCTGGAGAAGAGCTTGATACCTTCGATATAAGAAGAAAGAATCACGTAAAACCTATTTTATATTCATCTAATATTATCATTCAAACATCATTCTCCATTACAGGACATAAGAGAAGCTTTGCACTAAATCTGAACCATCCAAGAGACTAATAACACCAAATCAGATAAAAATCAAACTGTAATTTCGAACGTGTCACTTACTGGGCACATTCTGCAAGTTTCCCAAGATTCTGATTCTCCAAAATCGCCATGATCAGTTTTTTGTTGTCGTCGAGATACTGCATCAAACAAGAAGAGAAATACAGATGTGGATCGAGTCGAGATGCATAACTAAGAGAAAAGACAACCCACTTACAAGCAACAGAAACTAATAATCACTTGATGCATATAGATGAACTGAATCCAAATCATTCATATGGGAGACAATTCATGAAAACCTTGAATGAAAGATTTCAAGTACGACTAAACCACTTAACCATTTGGTTGTTTGGTATCCTAAACAAAAACTATCAACGGACATTGATTCTGCAGTGCCTTATGGTCAATCATACAAAACAGCCAAAGCGAAAAACAATCCTATCCTTAGAATTGGCTAACAAGTTCTTCCACTCCCAGAAACATAATAACACCAAATTCCACCCATCAGAATACACAAGTAGTTATATTGTCTGCTTCCTTAAAGACAGACGGATAGACAGACCTTAACCGTTTATCCTAATTCAGTAGAAGTTTACAATGAAAAAACAACACTTTGGAAGCCATGCCCGTCTACATAAACACGAAACCCAACTACCCAAAGTGAGTAACTACGACCTAATTGAATTTCCCATCAGATAAAATCGATTTGTTCGTGACATGAGTAGTTTCTATTAGGAATCACCATCATCCGAAACTATGAACAACCATAAAAAAAATCTACTCAACGGACAAGAAAAGAAACAAAGAAAGAGAAAGGCGGAACCTTTTGGATCTGTTCGGTAGTGATGTTTGTTGGAGGAAACGAAGGAACCATAGGAGGAATCATCTGCGGAGTTTGCTGCATCTTCTTGACTTCTCCTCAAACCTTGGCCCGTCGCGCAATCACAGAAACCCTAGTTTCGCCCCTAAAAAACCTCGAAATTTCACCCACCCAATTCGAACGGATGGTAAATTGATAAAGCCCAATGCAGGAAAGTGAGATAATATTCAACAGCTGCTTTGATTTCCTGGAACTTTAAGACTTGGATTCTTTTGAATGTCGACGAGGTTTCAGGTATTCAAGACTAAAGGTCCCAATAATCTTTCTGTTTTTTTTAAAGGTATATAACCGATTTCTCGCTCATCAAACGCAGTGCGATGTAATTCGGCTGCCCTCCATAAAGAAAAGAGTAAAAAATGGTTTTTTTAGTAATATGGAATGAAGTTTATAAAATATCTCGAAAATAGGAAAAAAAAGTGGACGTGTAAAACAAAATCAGCCAAAATCCCTTAAGAAAACTCTTTAAGTGTTCCAAAAACAAAACAGTACCAAAAAGAAATGATGAGGATAGGCTCCACCCAAGACATCTGATAACACGAAAGTGAATCAATTTTAGGATAGATTTTAGTTTCATTTTCGGATATATTTTATATATAAATTTACATATCCGATATGATTATGAGTTTCACATATCCGTTTTGTTGATTTTCAAGTTTTTAGGCGACAAGGTCTAAATGAGCTTTAAAAGACGGGTTTCTAAACAAAACCACGTGCTTTGAAGATATATCTACTTAGAGTCAAGATCGAGTCTTAGAACCGGAAGGAACACCCGAGCAACGAGCGAAAAAGAGAAATTTCAAGGAGACAAGGGTGCCCGGTCGGGCACCATAGACCACCCGCTCGGGTAAAACCTACGGGGTTTTATCCGCATACCCTGCACGACCCGGGCACGAAGGCAACGCGATCGGGTAGCCTTACCCGATCGGGCGCAAGACGTATACCCACTCGGGCATTAATTCATCCCAAATTCCCCGAGAGTTTGCACGACTCGGGCCGCTAAACCACGCGATCAGGTGCTGGATACCCGATCGGGCATTATGAAGGAACACGACCGGGTGCGCCTCTGCACGACCGGGCAACAGTGGTACCCGAGTGGGCCGCGTATTTCGCAACAACATAGATCTTGCATTCAAACGTCCGAATTTAAGGAACAGAACAGATCTAGAGCAAAGGGGG
>CM071867.1:22774175-22784941 GCA_036759665.1 Gynandropsis gynandra
ACACCCGTTTTGTTGGTTTTCAGGTTTTTTAGGCGACAAGGCCTAAATGAGCTTTAAAAGATAGATTCCTAAACAAAACCTCGTACTTTTAAGATATATCCACTCAGAGTCAAGATCGAGCCTTAGAACCCGAAGGAACACCCGAGCAACGAGCGGAAAAGAGAAATTTCAAGGAGACAAGGGTGCCTGGTCGGGCACCATAGACCACCCGCTCGGGTAAAACCTACGGGGTTTTATCCGCATACCCTGCACGACCCGGGCACGAAGGCAACGCGATCGGGTAGCCTTACCCGATCGGGCGCAAGACGTATACCCACTCGGGCGTTAATTCATCCCAAATTCCCCGAGAGTTTGCACAACTCGGGCCGCTCAACCACGCGATCGGGTGTTGGATACCCGATCGGGCATTATGAAGGAACACGACCGGGTGCGCCTCTGTACGACCGGGCAACAGTGGTACCCGAGCGGGCCGCATATTTCGCAACAACTTAGATCTTGCATTCAAACGTCCGAATTTAAGGAACAGAACAGATCTAGAGCAAAGGGGGCGACGTACAGGGCAAGGAAAGGCTGGGAAAACATCTGGAAAGGCTCGGGAGACATTGGAGAAGAGGAGAAGCATCAATCCTTGCACCGGTAACACGATAGGGAAGGTCGAGGCATCGAATTTCCTAGAGTCTATCATGTAGAGGGTTATGTTATCTGCGTCTTTTGCTTTCTCCATGAGTGAGTAGAGTCCCAACTACGGGTAGGGATATCGGATTGTATTGGATGAACAATGATTTGCGTTAATGCTTAGATTTATTGATTTATTCTTGATTTTCGGTTCTACGCTTAGCATTATCACTCTTACGCTAGTGCTGCCCGCTCAGCGACATAGGATTTCGGACTTTGCTGGAAGGTTATAGAATGAATCCGGACCTGTTAAGTTGTAGATTAAGTTTGGCTAATGAGAATCTGACCGGTCGGTTAGTCATCTTAGGGATAATGATTGCGTTCGTAAAGCTGCCATGGTACGGGTTAATCACTGCTGGAAGGTAGGGTTGCACGTACTCATGGTTAGGAGGTTTAGGCTCGGAAGAATCACTCCTCACCTTAGGGCATGAATTTCCCGTTGTCAAGATAAGTTGATAGATCTATGATCCTTAGTTGCTTCATCCATGCGATTCCCGGTATCCCGGACACCCGTAGTGTTTGTCATATCCGAGTTCATCCCCATCCTAGTATTGTTGTCACCACTTAGATTAGCTTTAGATATTTAGGACCATATCTCATTCTATCTTTATCCCTCTTAGTTTAGTTTTATTCTTAGTTTTTGGCTGCCTTAGTCCCCACAGATCGACCCTGGTACTACACGATCCGTATACTTGCGGTGAAGTGGTCTAGGATAATTTATAACTCGTGTTTCCACACGTCAACATCTATCAATCATCAATCATCAAACTAAAGTTCAAAAGGACGCGTTTGTTTGATTGGGGGTGGATGAATTTATTAAGATATCATAAGAATATTAAGAGACGCTAAAACGTGAATGGAAGATTACCTGATATGTCTACAAATGAAAGAGTACGAGAGGAACAAGAAACTAGGAGAGTCGGAGATGTTCAATCTAAGTAACGTTCAGTTTGATCCAAGTGAATCAACTTGACAAGAGACGCTCATGCGTTTGGTTCGAGCAGAGGACCATTCGACCCGAGCGAATCCTCTAGACTAAAGAAACATGTGGAAGGATTGACCATTCGACCCAAGCACTAAAAGACCGAGCATAGTTATTATTCGGCTGAATGTATTTTACTTTTTGTGGAATTAAGGTTAAACATAGATGACACTCGAGCGGTTACATTGTTCGATCGAACATTTTTGTTGGATATAGTTAAGTCGTCTTGTTTTATCCAGTTTCCATTATTATTTGGTCCATATAAATAAATGATTCATTGTGTGACATTATTACCTAAGTTTTTTTAATAAAATTTTCTTTTTCTAGTTAATCCTCGATAATATTAGCTACCGAACTCTTTGAGAGATTCCATGTTGTTCATTGATTTATTAAATATAGATCACAAGTGGTGGCGTCACATGTGATGTTTTCTAGTTGGGTTGTAGATCAAATTTAGAATGACTTTTTTTTAGAAAGACAAGTTCTATGTTCTATTATCGACTTGATAGTGGGTTTCATTCTAATTTCATCCACCTAACAACATAACGTCAATTAAGAATCATATAAAGAAATAATACGAATTCAGTTAATTTGAAGATTCGTCACCAAACGAAATCAAAATGATCTTTGATTCATCTAACATCTTCTTCAATGTCTTAACTTGAAGATTCATCACCAAACAAAATCGAAACGATAGTTGATTCATCTAACGTCTTCTTCAATGCCGCTTTCATCATTGAGATGACATTCATCTCTAGAGGTCTAAAATGAGTTGTCAGTTCGCGAGTCAGCTCCAGCTCAAATCCTAGTAGAAAATTCGAGTTGTAAATTTTTCAGCTAAACTAAGAGCTGAGCTAAAAAATAATTAGAGTTTAGACGAGTTGGCTCTCGAGTTGAGTACAAAATAACATGCAAATCACATGTTTTCCTATTTCTACATATACATATTATACATATTCTTTGTGTTTATAAATATTATTTAAGACACGATATATTATTTATTATTATTTTTCTATTTAAACCAAATTAATATATTTTATTATAAAATATTTTAAGAAAATAATATAAAAAATATGTTTATGTATTCGATATTTTATTTGATATTTGATTAATTTGTTTTCCAATATGCATTTTGATATTAATAACTTTGTATTTTAAATATTTTTTATATTTAGATATTTTATTTGGTTTAAGGATAATTAACATATAATATTAATATATTATAACTCTTATAAATTAAATAAAACTAGCTCATGAGTCAGCTCACTTTTTAGCAAGCTAAAAGTGAGCTGAGCTGAGCTGAGATTTTTCACCTCGTTTTGAAAACAAGCCGAGCTAAGCCAACTTATTTTTTGGTGAGCTGAGCCGAGCCAACTCATTTACACTCCTATCCATCTTCATCAACCACGTTCCCAACTCTATTGCGTTGAACAATGACATCGATGCTACGATTTGACATTGTTAGGTTATAAAGATGATAGATGAAAAGACATAGTCTCGCATTAAAAGTTAAAGAGTCATTTCTATTAATAAAGACGAGATCTTGGATCAACCACAAATTGCATGAGGACAAACAACGATGGATTATACAAAGGAGCTTTAAAACGTCTTCGCCCAAGGACACACAAAGAGAAGCAAGGCAAAGGAGTTTCAAAATGTGTTCTCACAATTGAGCATAAAAGGTGGATAAAAACTCCACTACGAAATTCAAGAATGCTTAAGAAATATTACAAGAGAAGAGATCCTTACAAGAAAATGAGGTCGCAAGGAGTAAGAAACATGAGGATGACTCAATGCTCGGCCAAAGAAAAATGGTGTTCGGTCAAAGAAAGAAAATGCTTGACCTGATTGTTATTTGTATATAAATTTTATTAAGTTTTTATTTTATTTTTAGGGTTAAGAATTATGCGACGTTCTACCGAACGATCTGATCGTCGACAGATCGATTTTATCGAGTTATTTAATTTAGTTTATTTTAATTTTTTTCATTATTGTTTGGTCATTATAAATAGATGGCACATTTTATTGACATTAAAACCAAGTCATAATGAATTCAAAATGTCTTTACTTTGCTAACTCTAAAGATTTAGCTACCAATCTCTTCGAAAGATTATTCATCGATTTATAAATATTAGATCACAAGTATTGTGTCGTCGTCCGTTGAGTCTGAGATTTTCCAATTGGTTTGTAGTAACAGTTTAAGACGTTCTTTTTCCGAAAAAAAAACAAGTTCTAGGTTCTACTATTAGATTGCTAATAGTTTTCATCCCAGATTTTCATTCACCTAACAATAGAACGTCGTCTAGGTTCATTTCACAAATAATATAGATGAATAACTTTTTTACATGGATTAAATACTAATTTGAGGGAAACAGGTCTATTCCCCCTTAAACTATCACACTTTAATCCTATTAGAAGATACTCGTGCGTTGCGCGATTTTGTGATTTTAATTTTTTGTACAAAATTTATAAATTCAAATATTTATTTTGAGAAGGTGATTGTATGTTTTGGATAATTTATATCTGAATAATTCATATATAAAATTAGTAATGAAATGAAATTTATAATCTCAAAAAAAATTATTGATATTTTAAAATAATTACCGCTAATAAGTTTTGGAATAACAACGATTCATGCATCTTGAATCATATTCGTTTGTTGCGAGCACTGATCATGACCTTATAACAACAAACGATCAAATTTAGACTTAGACATAACAATCATAAACCGGAAAATCATGACACAACAAAGGAATAAGAGTCAAACTCCAATGAAATTGTAAATAAAGATAATCTAACAAATTGTACTTGAAAAACTATACACTAAGGAGAAACACAATACGTATACCAAAAGTCATAACAACCACGAGCATATCCGATAAAATAATAGATCTTCGAGCTTCAGTTTCTCTTTTTACCACTCCAAAGAAGGATAACATATACGATTTAAGGTAAATTATATGATATGTTTGAGGGTAAATTTTTTCCAGGAAACAAAAGAAAAAAATCTAAGAAATCGAAAGTATAAAGAGAAACAGACCTTGAAAGTGTAATTGTTGCGAAGGAGACGAAACAGAAACCGATCTTCTTGACCCTGTTAGTGAAGCAACTCGACGGTGGCTCTCTTCGAATTTTCTCACTATTTTTCTGGACAGAATTGTAATTTATCCAAGATTAGAGTATATTAATAATTCAAAAAAATAATTTCATTATTATATTAGATCTTTAATCGTATTTTCTAATGAATATGGTGAAAAATATCATTTATTTGTCAAATAAATATATTAACATCAAAAAATAATTTTAAAATAAACCATATTTTTTAAATTAAATTAATATAAATATAAATATACACACAAATTATATTAAATTTTCTCCTAAAAATATCATTCTTTTTTGGACTTTGAATTTGTGTTTTGTTATATGGGTGAATGAATTAATTTGTTGATATTTTTATAAATCTTAAAAAATATTATTAAATTAAATAAAATATATAAATAGATTTTTATTAATTTCATAAAATATTATCTATTTAATTATGATTTAAATGGTTTCTCATCCTAACTCCAAACATACATTTACGTAGTATGTCATGTATAAAATTAGAGATGATTTTTACACATGATATCAACATATCATTACATAGGTTGATCACAATTTATTTGTCTAAGGATTTTTTTTCAAACAAAATAAAAATATATATATATATAAAAGAAACAATATAATAATACAAAATATCAAATAAGAGCTCTTATGACTAATATAATAATACAAATATCAAATATTAAATAATAAAAATCGATGTTCATATCTTCTGAAAATGTTTTTTCATCAAAAGAATGTAGTTTGATAATAGTTCTATAGATCAAACCAGTTTACATTTTTCGTCCACTCACAACATGTTTGATCGCTCGGGCTTTTGCGTTCTCTACAAATTCATCATACACACGTTCATGTACGTATGTGCGTGAGCCAACATAACAACATTGTCCCTTCAAGTTTACCAGATTAGCTCACGTTCACTAAGGATGGGATTGATTGATCACGTGAAACACCATGGATATATTCTCCCTATAAACTTGATTTTAGGGTACATTGATGTCACCTGACTAAAGAACAAAGCGAAGTGAGCAAGCTCAACGGCCTTATCTACAACAATATCTTTGCATACAATAAATGGAGATTTGCCCCCAAGATCCAAAGTCACCGACTTAAGATTGCTTTTGGCAGTCAACTCAAGAATCAACTGTCTAGTTGCAGTAAAACATGTCAAAGCTATCTGTAGAGAATTGTTTAAGTTCTTGAGAAGGCATATTTTGAGTCAATAATGTTGTTAGTTTTTCCATGAAAGAAGAGCTTTACCAAAACCCTAACATCATTTAGCTATATTGATTGTCCTAGCTATGTCTAAGTTTGTTTTGATTGCTTATGCATGATCTTTTTTGGTGAGTGATTAGGTAGTAATGGCTTATTTATATACAATACACTCCTTTAGAAGAAAATGAAATTCAAATCATAAAAAGGGTGTTTAAGATTTTATTCATCACCTTATCGATATCCATGTGACTGGAAATGGCCACACAATAAGTCCATCCAAATCCAGAAATTATGTTTACAACACCCGTAGGAAGTCCAACCTGTCACAGAAATCGGAATCGTCAACAATGAGAAGAAGAATATCAATGAAACAAATTACATGATTTGATAAAATGATTTAAAATTAGAAAAATATAAATAATCAACCTAATAACATTTATCAAAAACCTTTAGATGCTCTTGCACACATACATGATGGAATTATTAAATGCAAAAAAAGACTGCCATCTAGAGTTCTAAGCTATATCCAATGACCAAAAATCAGATATCTTTGAATGTTGTAAAGCAAAACAAGAAGATTTAAAGCTGAGGACAACATCATATACCATATCTTACCTCTTGAAGAATTTTTGTGGCGTAGAGACCATATAGATGAGTATGCTTGGTTGTTTTCACTACAACAGTGTTTTCACATGACAATGTTGGCCCTAATTTTCATGCTACCATGAGAAGAGGAAAATTCCATGGGATGGTATGCCTAACGATCCTTATTGGTTTATGGAGAATCAGCACATGGTGAATACTAGTTCTATTTTGACCGGCTCCATCTTTGTTCCACTTACCATTGCTCTCGAAACATGTAAGATCGGACTTCACCATTAATCCTTGAATGGTACGGTAAAAGAAAACATGTAAATGTAGGTTAAATGTAAGTGCAACTTTTACGGCTACGGTATCTCACTAAATTGATGCCCCTTGTACTTCTTAAAATTATGTTATATCTTCTCTGAGGATAATCACCCACCTGATGATAATAGAATAAGAAATAAATTGAGTTTAGTAACTAAAATGATCTAATCAAAATTAGGTTCCATCATTTTTTTTGCTCCACATGCTCTTCAGCTCACCACATAAGGATTTAGGAACCCAAACAAATGGGCGATAATACCAGAGCTATCAAAGCGAAAGGCAACTCCAACACAAAATTAAATGGCATGCATTCCCCCATTGAAACCACAATCAAAATTGATTATATATAAGAGAGTTCATGAATCAAAACCCTCAATCAAAAGTGAAAGAAAGCAAAACCTTAAGAACCAAAATCAAAAGTGAAAAAAGAAAAACCTTAAGAAACAAAATAAAAACCGAATTAATTGAAATGCCACACGTGTTTTCCCTTCATCCTCTTGTGGAAAGCTGAAGATCTGTGGTTTTTTGGATATTGAGGCACACAAGAGAATTTACCTTCGTAATACCTCTTCCTCTGCGACAATACCATCGTTTTATCGTCAAAGACAACCAAAGCTTCAAATCCACACCTGAGTTTGCTGAAATGATCGAAATCAAAATGGAATCGAGCATAACACTAAAATTCATCACAAAATAGTACCTCAATGGCGTGTTGGCTCCAAAACAACCATATAGTGGAAATGGATATAAAGATTCATGGAGTTGCATTTTTTATTCCGTCGAACTGCCACGGGAGGAGATTGTTCACTGGAATTAGACGAAGGGTTGATTACAGTCAATTGTTTGTCATGATTGACTCCTCATCGTCTTCAACAATACTTAGATCATTAAGTTTCCCAAAAACCTTCATCAGTTGCTTCTCCACCTGATTCATCATAATTCTTCATCCATTTCCCATATCTCTGCTTCTCTAGCGACAGTTCTTCCTAATCTGACATTTCCATCGCGTCTATTTTACCCGATGCCAATGGCCTTTAACTTATAGGTCTCTATCCCTTCTTACTCAGTGAGTCATGTACCTCTCTTCTCATCTCCTTCTGCTATAGAAGCTGATGCAGGAATATTGGGTTTTGCATCCCATATACCATCACACTGCAGGCACTGCATGTCCCTGCCATCTGTGGTGCGAAGCTTCCCTAACTCGATGCAGGGGTCGAGCCGTATCGATGGCAATTGAAAAATCCAAGCAGGTGAGATGAGGTCCGATAGAGCTCGAGTCCCCTCACTGACATCGTTTTCTCTTCCTCGCTATCAAGCAATCAAGGTCATCGCTTCTGGTTTAACCAACACCGATGTTCCTTGCTTTATAGGTCTTCGTTGCTTCTTACTCGTCTAGTCTCCATCGCTTCTTATTTCCTCTAGCTCTCTCCTCATCTCTTTCTACTGTAGAAGTCGACGCAAGAACGAGGGGTTTTGTATCGACGAGTGAGGATCAAACGAAAGTCTAAAAGAAAGGAATTTACGAGAATATACCTAAACGATGACGGCGGAAGCTCCGTCTCCCAGGGATGTGAAGGCTCGGATGTCGCATGCGCTTGCTGGTTCTTCACCTTACCTCACACTCAAATCTCCATCGTCGTTTTCATTTGTAAATATCTATGGTCTGATGTGGTGGGTGTGAGAACTTAAATGAATAAGGCAAAAAGGAGACATGGACTTCTCTGATATCTCTTCTTCATTCATTCTTCACACAATAACCTTGCATTCGATTTTATCATGGTTTTTTTCTAAATTCCTTGATTTTTTATTTTATCCCTTGGGTTTCTACGACTCTAAAATGAAATGTTTTCTTTTTTATATGGATCACCTTTCTTGTCGATCGGTGTGTGTTTTTTAGATTTTTTAAGAATTTGAATTCAAAACTAGGCTTAGATACATCTAATGAATTTCATGTGGATTTGAATACATCTAATGAATTTCATAAGTGACCCCTTGAATTTTCTACAATGCATGATAGAAAATTAATTTAAGTTAAAAGTTTTTCATTTAAAAAAGGTTTTTTTTTCTCTCTATGCTGACGTGGTAGCACTAGAGGAGAGAAAAAAAACCTCTCTTTTATATATATGAATCTACAACTCTAAAATGAAACGTTTTTCTTTTTTATATGAATTAGCTTTTTGTCGATCGGTGTACGTTTTTAGGGTTTTTAGGAATCTGAATTCAAAACTTGGCTTGGATACATCTAATGAATTTCATATGGATTTGGAACATATAATGAATTTTATAAGTGACCCTTTGAATTTTTTTTCAAATGCATGATAGAAACTTAATTTGAATTCAAAACTGGGCTTGAATACATCTAATGAATTTCATGTGGATTTAAATACATATAATGAATTTCATAAGTGACCCTTTGATTTTTTTACAAATGCATGATAGAAAATTAATTTAAGTTAAAAGTTTTTTCATTTAAAAAAAGGGTTTTTTTCTTTCTATGCTGATGTGGTAGCACCAGATGAGAGAAAAAAACCTCTCTTTTATATATATGAATCTACGACTCTAAAATGGAACGTTTTTCTTTTTTTTATATGAATCAGCTTTCTTGTCGTTTGGCGTGCCTTTTTTAGGGTTTCTAGGAATTTGAATTCAAAACTTGGCTTGAATACATCTAATGAATTTAATGTGGATTTGGAACATGTAATGAATTTTATAAGTGACCCTTTGAATTTTTTTCAAATGCATGATAGAAAATTAATTTAAGTTAATAATTTTTCATTTAAAAAGAGAGGGGTTTTTCTCTCTTTGCTGACGTGGCAGCATAAGAAGAGAAAAAAAAAACCTCTCTTTTATATATATGATTACCTCACATTGAAATCTCCATCGCCACTTCCATTTGTAAATATCTATGGTCTGATGTGGTGGGTGTGAGAACTTAAACGAATAAGGGAAAAATGAGACATGGACTTCTCTGATATCTCTTCTTCATTCATTCTTCACACAATAACCTTGCATTCGATTTTATCATGGTTTCTTTCTCAATTCCGTGATTTTTTATCTTATCCCTTGGGTTTCTACGGCTCTAAAATGAAATGATTTTCTTTTCTATATGGATCACCTTTCTTGTCGATCGTTGTGTGTTTTTAGATTTTCTAAGAATTTGAATTCAAAACTGGACTTGGATACATCTAATGAATTTCATAAGTGATCCTTTGAATTTTTTACAAATGCATGATAGAAAATTAATTTAAGTTAAAAGTTTATTCATTAAAAAAAAGGTTTTTTTCTCTCTATGCTGACGTGGTAGCACCAGAGGAGACAAAAAACCTCTCTTTTATATATATGAATCTACGACTCTAAAATGAAACATTTTTCTTTTTTATATGAATCAGCTTTCTTGTCATTCGGTGTGCGGTTTTTAGGATTTCTAGGAATTTGAATTCAAAACATGGCTTGGATACATCAAATGAATTTCATGTGGATTTGGAACATGTAATGAATTTTATAAGTGACACTTTGAATTTTTTTTTCAAATGCATGATAGAAACTTAATTTAAGTTAATAATTTTTCATTTATAAAGAGAGGATTTTTTTCTCTCTGATGACGTGGCAGCATAAGAAGAGAGAAAAAAACATCTCTTTTATATATATGATTCCCCCCTGAAATTTCTATCTAATCATATTCCCCCTAAACTTTAAAAATTTATCTTATTTCCTTCTCCTTTAAATATCCGTTAATTTTTCTGTTAATTTTTTTAAAACAACCTAATTCCCCCCACACTATATGACTTCTAGCCTGTTCTCCACCGAACTATATGAAATCTAGCCTATTCCCCCCGAATATAACCTCAAGCTTATTTCCCCCCAAACTTATTACAACTTCTAG
>CM071867.1:22784958-22818694 GCA_036759665.1 Gynandropsis gynandra
TGACTTATAATCTATCCCCCTGTAAAAACAAATTGTACATTCAATGTATTTTCAAAATTTTGGTTACTATAAATGTAACATATTTTCTTTAATAGTAACATATTTTTAAATTCTGGTTATTATAAATGTAACATATTTTCTTTAATATTAATATATTATTAAATTTCAGTTATTACATTTACATTTTTATGATTGATAAAAAAATATTTACAAGTTTTTGCCTTTAGCTCTTGATTTGAAGTCTTAGGATTCAACTTGACTTATCAATCATATAACCACCTATGATTGTGACATCTTGACACGTTTTTAAGGTTTCTAAACCGAGTTCTTCAGGGGTTTAGGGCATCCTCATTATTGAGACTAGTCCTGGATTTCGGTTGCTGACCGTTGAGGAGTTTTGAAACATAAATTCATCTTCTATCTCGTTCTAAAACATTGAAATGTGATCTAGGATCATATCACCTTCGAAATAATATTCAATAATTGAATTCACACGTTTTATATTTTTATTATCGAATTGAATTATTCGAGTACTCATTTTTTTTATTTGAATCGAATCGATTCAAATGTTCAAAAAAATATTAGATGTTAATCGCACGGTAATCCAACACAAATATTCTAAACAAAATCTAGACGACCTAAATGGTATATAAACAAATAAAAATAATTATATTTAATAGACACAATATATTTGCAATTATATTTACGATTTCATGGCATGCAAATAATTATATTTAATAGACACAATATATTTGCAATTATATTTATATTATAAATATGCATATAGTAATAAAGATTATTAGACAAATATATTTGAAATTATATTTATATTATAAATATGCATAATAAAGATTATTATATTTAAGTTGAAGGCAAAAACTTGCAATCATAAAAAATGTAAATATATTATTTTAATATTTTTATATCAATCATTATAACAATTGTAACAATTATTATATGTATTTTTTATTTTAATATTTGTTATCAATCATAAAAAATATAAATATAATAAACAAAATTTAATGATACGTAATATTAAAGAAAATATGTTATGTTTATAATAACCAAAATTTAAAAACATGTTACTATTAAATAAAAAATGTTACGTTTATAATAACCAAAATTTAAAAACATGTTACTATTAAAGAAAATATGTTATATTTATAATAACCAATATTTTGAAAATACTTGAATATACAATTTGTTTTTAGAGGGGGGATATGTTAGAAGTCATATAATTCGGGGGAAATAGGCGAGATGTTATATAGTTCGGGGGGAATTAGGCTTGAGGTTATATAATTCGGGGGAAATAGACTAGAATTCATTTAGTTTGGAGGGAGAATATGCTAGAGATTATATAGTTCGAGGGGAAATAGGCTAGAATTCATATAGTTCGGGGAAGAATAGACTAGAAATCATATAGTCTAGGAGAAAATAGATTGTTTTAAAAAATTTAACAGAAAAATTAACATATATTTAACGGAGGAGAAATAGAATGGATTTTTAAAGTTTAAGGGAGAAGATGATTAGTAAACATAGTTTATAGGGAATAAGATGAGAGAAAAAGTTTAGGGAGAATATGATTAAAATGTGACAGTTTAGGCGGAATAGGCTTTTTCTCTAATTTGAGTTTGGAGATAAATTTTCCAAACGTATTTGTGCATGAATTAATGGGTATAAAATATATATTGATATCAAAGGTCGAGCCCTTTAAATAATTTGAAATAATTTTTTAGTTTTCAAGATTAATTATATATTTTCAAAATTCAAATGTCCACATTTATGTTCAACAAATCATTATTTTCTAAACAATCATGTTTATTGTAATAGTCATGCTCTAACCGATCTTAGATTTTTGAAGGCTCATAAATCTTTTATTATATAAGAAAGAACTATTAGCATATATGTATTTCCTTATTATTGTATTTCATTATATTACCTAAATTTTCATATTTTTAGGATCTTATGATGTATATATTTCAATATCATATCAATAAACACATGAAGGAATTTTACCAAATTACATGGTATCAGAGCAACCCTAATCTCCTTTCTCTCTTTCTCTCTTTTGCCCACTGCTGCCGGCTCACATCTTCGGCCAAAACCCTTCGCTTCGGCCGCCGACTCATCCGTTGTCTTTGTTCTTTTTTTCTCTTCTTCGTTTAATTCTCCATCGCAGTCGTCGTCTCTTTCGTGTCTCATCATGGCCGCCACATCCGAGAAGCCATTCGAGATCACCAACATCTGATCCCATATCCCCATTACCCTAGACATGGAAGAATTGAACTACGACTCATGGCGCGATGTGTTCGAAACTCATTGTGAAAGTTTCGGCGTTTTGAGCCACATTGACGGTTCCGCCCCACCGGCCGCTCCTCCATCCGATGAATGGAAGCGCATTGACGGCCTCGTGAAAATTTGGATCTATGGAACGATCTCAAAGTCCCTCCTCCAAGACATCCTCAAAACGAAGTCTACGGCTCAAGAGACGTGGCTACGACTTGAACGCCTTTATCGTGACAACAAGGAGGCATAGACGATACAACTCGACAATGAACTACGCACTATCACCATTGGAGATCTCTCAATTCACGCCTACTGCCAAAAGATCCGAAAGATTTTGGATCTCCTTGTCAACCTAGAGGCGTCAGTGAATGAACGATCCCTCGTCATGCATACGCTCAATGGGTTGAACGAAAAGTTAGATAACATCGTCAACGTCGTCCAACACCAGAAACCATTCCCGACGTTTGATGATGCTCGATCGATGCTGCTGCTGGAGGAGCAACGTCTCGCGCGAAACCGTCGCCCGGATCCTTCTCACCACGACCACGGATCCGCCCCGACTGCCCTGTACACGCAGGCTGACTCGGTCGCGCGGGCTGATTCACAACATCACCTCCCACCGGCACCGGCATATCAGCCTCCGCATCAATACCAACCCCCAGCCAATGGATCGTCTTCTCCGCCCTATCAGCACCAAAACAGACGCGGCCGCGGACGCGGAAACAGGGGACATCGCGGGCGTAAAAACAAGTCTAACGGCTGGTACTCCAACCCGCCGCCGCAGCAGTACCAATTCCAGCCGCCGCCGCCTTAGACTCCACCATATGCCCACACGTTCTCCGGCTATGGCTGAAATCCTTATCCGCAGTGGTACCCTACACCACCGATGCAACGGCTGCATCAAAGCATGGGTCCCTCAGCGATATCTACGTCGGGCCTATCCTCCTTTGTGTCATCTCTGATGTCGTCCGCCATGCCGCAATACGCAGCCCTCATGGCACAGACCATGACCGCCGATCCCACCGTCCAACGCCCGAACGGGCTGCCTCGGGCTGTCAACACAGCGGCCGCTTCCCCATCAGACCTAATCCAAGCGTGTAATACCATGAACGTCACTAACTCAGTCGACGACTCGTGGTACATGGACACCGGAGCCACCTCCCATCTTACATCACAACCAGGTATACTCGAGACTACTTTTAATTCGAGCATTAAACCGCGTGTCTATGTAGGTGATGGATCCTCTATTCCCATAACCACTATCGGCCAAACGACCTTATCTACACCCAACCGTAGATTTGATCTCACAAACGTCCTTGTTTCCCCGTCCATTATCAAAAACCTAATTTCGGTAAGACAATTTACTCGTGATAATAATTGTTCTATTGAATTTGACGCTTTTGGGTTTTCTGTGAAGGCCAAGGTAACCAAAACGACTCTACTCCGATGTGACAACTCGGGTCCTCTCTATTCCCTATCCCCCATGGCCTCATGCGCTCAACCATCCGCACCCGCTTTTGCATTTCTCACCTCGGGTTCCACTTCGCACCGCCGACTTGGACTTCCCGGGGAGTCCGTTTTTCGTTTTCTATGTTCTTTGGGTTCATTTTCTTGTAATAATGACAACGCAAACTCTCTTTGTCATGCGTGTCAACTTGGAAAACACATTCGCTTACCATTTAATAAATCAAATACCATTGTTCAATCCTCGTTTGATGTTATTCATTCCGATATTTGGACATCTCTCATTCCAAATATTAGTGGCATCAAATACTACGTCTTATTCCTCGACCATTTCTCACATTTCCTTTGGGTTTATCCTCTTCGTCAAAAGAGTGATGTCTTTGCTAAATTTCTCCATTTCTTCTCTTATGTTAAAAACCAATTCGGGAAACACATCAAAATTTTTCAATGTGATAATGGGGAGAAATTTGATAATACGTCACTTAAACGTTTATTTAATTCTAATGGTATTTTGATTCGTTTCTCATGTCCACAACCTCACAACAAAACGGTAGGGTCGAGCACATGATCCGCACCATCAACAACCTTATCCATACCCTACTCTTCCAAACATCCATACCACCTCATTATTGGGTGGAAGCGTTACATGTTACGGTTCACCTCCTCAACCTTCTCCCGTCCGCTTCCATCCAAAATGAGACACCCTTCACCAAATTTTTCCAAAAACCAGCCACCTACAAAACACTTTTTATGGTCTATTCTATAGAAAAAACTTTCAAAATAGATTCCTTAGAAAAATATTTTTCCTATATCATTGTATCCTTTATACAAAAACAATTCTATCTTAAAATACTATTTTGTACAGGTTTTGATTTCCGAACATCGATATTTACAAATTCACCTATCTTTGTTTTGTTTACAATATTTAAAATATTATATTCTAATTGTTCTGCCACATAATGTCACCCTTTGTTATCGTTCAAAACTAATTGTGTTTTAAGATATGATTGCATATATGACAAATCGAAGAGCCCAATTAAAAACTTCAATTATTTATCGAAACCTTTAAATTGGGTCAACAAAGTATTACCATCAAGATTATTTTAGTTTTATTTCTTGATCTATTTTGAGTATCATTCATTTACATATTTAAAATTTGGTTATATTCTTTCCGTAAAATATTCATTAACAATATCTTTAAAAAAATTAAAACCTTATAAAATCAAATTATATTTAAATTTATTTATCTTGAATGTATGTGATTTCAACATAGTCCAATTTTATTATGTATAAATCTATTTTAGTGGATTATGATATAATAAATTTATTTTAATTTATTTTGTATTAAATCTAATTCAATACAAACAGAGTGGCTCTTTAACATGTAAAACTATTCCCAACATAAAATAATTTTGTTTTATTTTGAATTAAGTCCAAGTTACCTAATATCATTCCATTCAATTTACTTTAAATCTATAAAAAAAATACCTAGATTCCATCAGCTTTTCCTAGAATCTAGAATTGAAAGAAATTCAATAAGTTTCAATATCGAAAACAAAATAAAACTAAAAAGAATTCTTGAAAAATAAATGGAAAATAAAAGAGCCCAAAGGGGAAAATCACCGAACTATTGTCTCGGTTGTTTAATGGGCATAGGATTGGTCCAATCCGATAACCAAACTAATGGGCTGTAGGATTGGTCCAATCCGATAACCAAGTTAATGGGCCGATAACCAAACTAATAGGGCCGTAGGATTTGTCCAATCCGATAACCAAACTAATGGACCGTTAGGTTGGTCCAGTCAGATAGCCAGACTAATGGACCGTTAGATTGGTCCAATCCCACAACCAAACTAATGGACCAAACTAATGGGCCGTTTGAATGGGCCAATCCGACAACCAACCTAATGGGCCGTCAAAACAAATTTAGACTACACAGCTTCGGGACCAATGCAGAAAATGCTTTTTATGATCTGTCGTCGTCGTCCGTACGAAGCAAAATCAGAGTCCTGAACAATAATCAGACGGTTTTAAAGGTGGCTCCGGACATCTTGAGACGGTTGTTCCCTCCGGCACGGACCCGACGACCCGACCCGATCGGGCTGTATCAGTTGGATATGAACCTCTTCCGGTTCTGCTCCGGCCTCCGGGTCCTCGGTTACCTCATGATCCTCCTCGTTGCCGCCGTCGTCGCCGTCTCCTACTATGCCGTCATCGTCATTACTTGGTGGCCCAACTTCCTCCGCGGTGGTCATGATTCTTCTCTCTCTGCTCTTGCCTTCTTCATCATCCTTATCTTTCATCTTCTGGTAATGCTCGACTTCTTTTTGTTTGTTGATTTGGTCGTGGGTCATTTTCAAATTCAGGATATTGTGCTTCTTCGAGATTCGTCTTGTGGGTTGCAACAACTTGATTTTGTCTCTTCATTAGCATACGGAACTTAAATCTTCTCTTTGGTATCCATAATTGGTCTTAGTTTTGGATCATTATATATTTTTTAGACCAATGTAGTAGTATGTCATCATATTTTTAGTTTTTGGTGGCAAATTCCAGTGAAGTTAAGCATACTTGGGAAAATGTTTTGCAAGTTGTTGTCAAAACGTGGAACTCAAACACAATACAGTGTCACATATATTGGAGTCTCCGATCTTCTCACCATAAGTTTAGTTTAGCCATTCTAATGAATGCTGATGGGGTGATGGTTTGTGTTTTGCAGCTGATAATGCTCTTGTGGAGCTATTTGACAGTAGTTTTTACAGACCCAGGTTCTGTCCCTGAAAATCTAAGACTGGAATTGACGGGTGACAATTTGGAAGCTGGTATTTCTACAGATCGAAGGGCTCCTGGTTCGTTAGGTTATTGTGTCAAATGCAAAAATGTTAAGCCGCCTCGTTGCCATCACTGTTCTGTGTGTAAGGCAGATTTCTTTTTCTTCTTACGTATGCTATGTTCGGTTGTGATAAGATGAAAGTGAAGTTATGATAAGCAATGTTCTCTGTCGCAGGTCAAAGATGTGTTCTCAAAATGGACCACCACTGTGTTTGGATTGTTAACTGTGTTGGAGCACGCAATTACAAGTTCTTCCTTCTCTTTCTGGTAACGTTTCTGTCTATCTATTTCCACTTTTATCTCTTGAAGGTCTTGATGAGCACTGGTTTAGTCAAACTTTGCTGATTTATTTATTTTTTATTTTGTTTTATCAGTTATATACTTTCCTTGAGACAACATTGGATACCATTGTCTTGCTTCCCAGTTTTATCAGATTCTTTAGCCAAGCTATCAAGCATTCTGTCTCCCCGGGCAAAATAGCTGTCCTCTTTCTGGCTTTTGGTGAGTTGAGAGATTCCCTTTTAGTTGTCTTTGCAGTATGTCCCAGATTCTGATTTCCCTGTATGTTTCTTACAGATTCTATCCCTTGATGCAGTTCTAAACCTTGCCTTCACTCTCAGCCTTCTCTGTTTCATAGTCATGCATATCTCCCTTCTTTCAAGCAACACTACATCCGTCGAGGTAACATTGATTATTTTCCTTTAGTTTAGTTAGTGATGGGGGATTTCGTGCCATGCCATCCATCTTTTACACATAACACTAGACACGAGAATAGACAAAGGTCGGGTTAAGCCCTCCATCCAGCATGTTATGCTGCTTCCTATCTGATCACTGCAACAATGTCAGGTGCACGAGAAGACAGGGAATGTCAGATGGAAGTACGATTTAGGAAAGAAGAAGAATTTCGAGCAGGTGGGTTTACTCATGCTTACTCGCTCCCGCCATTGCAAAATCACTGACGCTGTTGCTCCGAAATTTTCAATATAACCTTACAAAATAGAAATACGGTGGACGTTTCAAATTCTGCATTCGCATAAGGTCATATAAAGCTGGATTTGTTCGACAATGATCACCATGTGCTTTATTTTATCTCCTTTTCTGTTATCCGCTGAAGGTTTTTGGGAAGAAGAAGGGGTTGTGGCTTCTTCCCCTATACTCTAAAGAAGATCTGGAAAGCATAAATGCTCTTCAAGGAGTTGATTTCCCGACAAGATCTGACATTGATGCATAACCTACTACTTGTGAGTTTCTTCAACCGTCATGCTCTGGAACATAATTGTGGCAATAGATATACGCTAAGTCTGTGGTTTGATTCATCTGTATTGTTATTTGCTTGCAGATATACATCTCGTTATTGTACCTGTAGTTGTGTTCGATATCAAGAAACGTTGTTCAAAGTTTCTGTAACATGTAAAAGGAAAGATCTTTACACAATCACAATCACTTTAATGTTTAATTTTTGCTATTTCTCTACGGAAAAAGGATAGGAGTATATACATATATATAGAGAGAGAGTTATCTCTCAGGATCATGGATTGAATCATCGCATAGGTCGGAGAAGAAGAGGGAGATTGAAACAACGATGGGAGCGAAGAAGAAGACGAGACCCGGAGGGACCATCCAGAGGTGACTGTTCGTAGGATGGTATTTGTAAAGCCAACACGTCAGAAGCAATCCTCCACACAAACTCATCAGCACCAGACCCACCAACACAGCGTACGTACTCTTCTTCCTCTTCCTCTCTCCTTCACCTTCCATTCTTCTTCATTCCCCTACTCAAATTTCATTTTATCTTTAACTTTGGTGGCTTCTGTGTTCGTATATATACACGCATACATGCATACATATACATATGTATATATGTACACATATTGAGATATTTGAGTCTTGGGTTTAGTTTTCATTTCATGTCGTTTTATTTGAGGAAACACGTGCAGAAAACGAATCGTATGGGGAATCAGGCTCGCTTCATTTTCTTTCACCGAGTAATTAATGACTCACCAAAACCTAATATTTTATTATTTTCCATATAATAATAGTGGGTTATTGCATAAATTGGTTTTTAATTGTTTGTTGACCTTAAGCTGTTGATTAATTAATCCCGATTAATGTATGTAGATACCCTAATGGATATTTTTTTCCCTTTTGTGAGAATGCATTATCGGAGATACTTACAAAATATAATATAAAGACTTTGTAATATATAATAACGTGTATTACGACAACATTTACTTAATACACGTAATCTTTTTTTCTTTCTTTCTTTCGGTATAAAATTCTGTCGTAATGCGATTATATTTATTGTAATAATTTAGAATTGTCCCTAAGGAAGACACAATCTGGCCCGAATTTATGTGCATATAAATATCCAACTTTTTTTTTTACTGATAAAGGCAAAAGAGATTTCCCAAAAGCAAAAGTGTGAGTCACGCCACTAGTTAGGGTTAGGTCCATCTTAACGTCTCAAATTACAAATTGGATATTAACCTAACCGGATAACCCGACAAAAGCAGCCTTTGTGGTTATAACACATTGGGCTTTTCTTACAAAATGGGCTTACACTATGTTGGGCCCAGTTTGATTTCCAACCAGAATTGGCCCAATTATAATCGCCATTGATAATTCCTGGATCAGAACTGACATGGAAAAAATAAGAAAATAGAATGATTGTTTAAATAAGTGGATCAAGTGAACCATAATTTGGCCACTACATAATCACCGTGCACATCACAGTCCGAGGGGAATCAATTTCTTCGCATGAAAGTGACGTCATTTTTTGGACTGACTCAATTATTAAAGGGGTTTGTTCGATTGCGTTATTGCTTTTGCTTCTTCGCATTTAATTTTTTTTAAATAATATTTGTATGCATTATCGATCTCCGCATTCTTATTAGTCAAAAAAATAAAAATAAAAATAAAAAAGGAAAGGAAAAAAAAAAACTTATCTTGTTATGTGTTTGGAGAGTCTATCTGTAAGGATATGTACGGGTGGGGTTCAGCAACCATTACTCATCGTATCATCCATCACGTGGGGAAGATCTACCTACACTCATACATCTATATATATTTAGACAGTCACATGCAATTTAGTATGTTTCTCAATATAACTAGCATTATACCCGCGCTACGTGTGGGTGCAATACATGACATTGTTTTTGTAGAAAATATTAAGGCATCTAATATTCCGTACTACAATATGCATAATGAACAAATACATTACAGGTTACACAGACAGATACATTAAACGTTATTAACAATTTCTTTGTATACAACATTTGTTGTTTTCCTAATACAATTCCCGTTACAACAGTAATAGATGTAAAGACGATCTTATACGGAAGATGTGACGCCCTGTAATCCCCGAAACTGCGGCTGACATTGAAATTCATAATTACACAGCAGGCCCCTTCCACAAGGAACTGTTGATGACGATACCAAAAGTTAGAGCGAACCGAACATTGCATACGATTGCCCTACAAAATTAAGTACAGATGAATGAGAAAGAAGATCTGGAAAAAAACGACCAACAGCAAACAGCAGAACAGAAGCAGTAAGAAACTTACACATTCATCACAGACAACTACTTCCCAATTCGACGTTGACCGCGGTACAGGGATAGTGTCGAAATTCCACACACGGACAACACGAACCCGAATACAGAAGGATATTTCTTGGGTAGGACGTATATCAGTAAGAGGGCAGTACATGTTTGATGAACTATTTTACTGGGAAAACTTTGTCTATGTTATGGTGGATGACGTTTTTGAGCCAAATCGGTGTGTACAAAGAATGGTACTACCTATTTATACCATGGAATTTACTGACACCAACCATTACACCTAGACATTACAATAAGCCAAGTCAAAGAAGGAAATTATCATGTATAGACATGTCATATGCTGCATTGCCAGCAAGGTTTACTTGCACAGGTAAAAAGTAAAAGTTGGATGATTCACCCTAAAGTGGCAGCAATAAAAACCACGTAGTTAACAATTCAGTAAGGTGTAATAATTGTACGGTGAAGCCACCGACTCTCTGAGGTAAATATCATGAGTTTGGAAGCCACGTCATTTATCCCATATACATGTTGAAATTATTAACAAAGGAATAAAAAGGTAAATAAAGGCATATGATACAGTGAACAGTTAAACAATGACTTACACAGAGGCAATTAACAGACATAATGTGCATGGACATATGATTCACTGAATTTCACTTTGACACGGGATGAATGAGATTTGAGTGACTCATCGTAAAATGACATATACATTATCCACGTGGCCAGAAATGCAACACGTCATTATAGATGTACAGTCAAACCTGCTGACTCAAAAGTAAATAGCATCATATATGAAGCCCCGTCAATGCAACCATATCCACGTCAAAATTACTCATACAAAAACAAACAGTCCTTATAAAGGACATCTGCAGATAACTAAGAGCACATAACCATTTGCAAACCAATTTACCTATACACAGATTGAATTATAATATGGAAGCACAAAACATCCGAAGAAACAACAATCAATATTAAACTTAAACCGAACTGCACTTTAAGCACAACAACCATCAAATAAATCTCGCGATAAAGAACTGCACAGGATCCGAACGACGAACAATCAATTAAAATTCCACCACCCAAGGCAAAGCGGGGGTATAACATGCATAAAACTTAATCTAAACAATCAACACGCAATGATGGAGAACCCATCAGACAACCCAAGCAACAAACAATCTGCTTCGCATATTGAAAATAAAAGTATGCGGACAGTACACTATATATAAACTAACACAACAAACGCCACAAACAGCAATACTGAATGCAAAGAACTGACATAACTCTACGGTCCATATGTTTATGGCCAGTGTGTGGTGGGAATTCCATTCATAATTAAATGTCCATTCATAACATAACTACCCTTTGCAAATTTTTTTTTACTTACAGTCGAATTGAAAGATCGACAGAACTCGGAACACGATAACATCTCGTAGCAACGTAGACCTTACAAAAAAAAGGAAACATGACAAGATTTATGAAATCATATCTGAGTTATTTCAAAGACATACCTTCATGATAGACAGGCATAGAGTCCAGAAAACACCTGACAGGGAACCGGCCCAAAAACCCCACGCAGATCAAAATTACAAATCTTGGTTCTGTAAAATCACAAACCCAACGGAAAATTCCCTTCCCTTCATAATCATTCGCACATTCTTAATTTAATAATCCTTTTAAATATTTTTTTGTCTGCTAACTTACATTCGCATAGAAACATCGACAGAGCTTGGGAGCATGATACCATGTTGTAACAACGTGCTCCTTGCAAAGGGAAAAACAATCAAGATTTATGAAATCATATCTAAATTGGTATCAACGACAAAGCTGAGTGGATCAAAAGGAAAGAGATGTAGTACACGGAGAAAGGAAGGGAGAGAAACATTTACAGCGCCTGGTTCTTACTCAGATTTCAGGTACAACACAATCCCTCCCAAACATCTTCGAAGAGAGCATTTGTATTATTGTAACTCTTCCACTGCAAGAGGAAGCAACACAGAGTCATCATCGGGAAATATGGGAAGAGGACAGAAACATTACATTCCTCTTTACAGATTGTTCGAAGATCTCAACGTGTTGTGGAATTCAGTAGGGGAGATGTGAAAGAGTAGCAAAAGAGAATAGCTTTCTGGGAAAAATTAAAACAGAGCATTAATTGACAAAATGTAGAAGTGACGACGTCAATGCAATTTCCCTGCATTTTTTGGTCACCATCTTTACAAATAAAACAAAAAACAAACAGAAGAGAAATGACAGTAAAAGAAGAAATCAAACTATATATACAAAATACAATTTACGGCCGTAGAAATTATATTTATTTGACAAAACCTCCATCTTTCTCCCACGGAAAAGTCAAACTCACCTTTTTATATATATAGATTACATATGTATATATATATATATGAAGTGATAAGGATGATAGATAATATAGATAGATCTTATCTCACCTCTTATGTTCATCGAAGGCCTAATGAATAGATAGACAGAAACGCAATTCCTCCTCCAAAAAAGTAAGCTCGAATATTGCCGCTTGTCCCCATCATGTACTCTATATCGCAGAAACAATAAGCTGAACTCCTTCATGTATTCTGTCATAGACATTTCAAAATAAGAACAACTTTGTCTCAGATTCTTCGATACAGTATCAGTGATTCAATCAGTTACAGTATACAATATCGGTGAAGGCCTTACTCCATCCCAACATCAGAAATTCCGCTGTTTCGGATGGAAATCTGACCGTAGAAGTCTTCCGCAGCAATTCAATTGGAATGCAAGGGAACGATTCCTCTTCCGTTGAGTGAGATTTCAGTCTTCTTATGTATGTAGCCTGTGCACCCTTGGAACTCTGTATTTGAGCACAGGTCGTATATCCCTCACCGCACTCTTCGAGCTGAATAGAGAATTCTAAAGGCGCATCTCTAACTCGGCCTCACCTAAGACTTCATTGACCTATCTTCTTAATTAGAAAAAAACCCCCTCACTACGTCTACTGCTCGGGCAAGGCATAGTAATCATGTACTTCAAAAGCGGATTACTCTAAATAGAGACGATTACACGGGTTTTCAGATGGGTGTACCTCGGAATTTGGGGTCACAATCCCTAAGAAAACCATAAGAGACAGACACAGACCATAACACAACCCTAAACGGAGAGACTTACACCAGAATCTGAGACACTTATGAGGACCTCTGAGAAAGCTCGATTACGCCCGTGTATTGATATTATAGGAGAGAGTTTGGGGGATGACTCTGTTTCGAAACACATCAACGCCACGACAGGTAAAGAACCACAACAGCGACACAGGATTTACAACAGAGGGATATTGCGGAGAGGGAGAGACGATAAACTGAAGAAAAAAGAGAAACAAAGACAGACGGAAATTACCTGAGCAAAGCGACAACGGAAACAGGCAGTGGGAGACGACCGCCGGAGAGGAAGAGAGAAGCAGAGGGAAACCCATACCCGAGAAGCATCGAGATAAACCCATACCTAAGAAGCATCAGAGGAACATTGCAGAGAGGGAGAGGCGACAAATAGGGAGAAAAGAGAGAAACAGATAGACGGAAACTACCTGAGCAAAGCAACAACAGAAGCAGCCTGTGGGAGACGACCGCCGGAGAGGAAGAGAGAAGCAGGAAGAAACCCATACCCGAGAAGCATCGAGAAAAATCCATAGCTGAGAAACATCGAAAGAAGCAAACAAAAAAGGAGAAACCCTAAACAGGAATCAGACGGTTAGAAATGGAAGAGAGGTGTCGGTGACGAAATCTGACCCTCAATTACACAACGGGAAATGCCCATCCAACGGCTGAGGTGCGAAGTCAAAACAGGAGGGACGAAATTGGAGCAATCGAACGGTCAGAGTTCACTGGGCGGGTTTACAAACCGGGTATGGGACGGAAGATCCCTGCCGTACACCTCATGAAGAGTAGATCTGAACGGCTGGGAAGTGGACACGTCATCCCTTAGATACTGTTCACCGACATTAGCCTCTTATATAAAGTATGATTTAAAAACAAAAACAATTGATAAAACACATAAAAACTATTTCGTTGTTTTATTATAAAAATCTTTATTAATATATATAGATTTTACAATTTATATTTAATTATATATATAGATTTTACAATTTAATCAAATATTTAATTATTTTAAATATTAATAAATTTTAAATATATCTAATATATTAACAAAACTCCTACTATCTTTAAAGTATTAATTAATTCTTAAGATCTCTAAGATATTAAAAATTTATAATCTCGAATATATTATCATATCTTTTAATAACCGTTTTAAGTTAGAGCGTACAAATCGTGAACACCAAAAAACGTCAAATTCTTTCTTCCCCAATGTTTTGGTGAAGATCTCGTCGAACTGATTCGGTGTAGTCGTGTATCAACGTAATCCAATTAGTCAGATAGCTCGTCATACAAGTTTATATGCATCAATAACTCAACGGTTTGCAACTGAATCGAATTTATTGGGTGGATTTTGTCTCCATCACTTGACTAGATTCGCATGGCTCACAGAGTCGAGTATAAAGAATAACGAGAGACACGTTCCATCGTAACTTTCATGCATTACAAATTTTCAAAAACGATTATATACTCAACCGTTAGAATCATCGCTATATACTTAGTTGTGTGAGTCATCTAACATCAATATACCATGACACGAGATTATCAAAAACCCAATATGGATAATCATCATCTTATGCCTATATATCAAAACATGAGATCATCTTGGATATGTTGTGTAGACGCGCAAAAAAAAAAAAAGAATCACGACATCTTTCTTCTTAAGTATTATCATTTCCATCTTCATCTTCACCATCATTGTCAATAGTCATCAAATTTGCAAAAGCTAAATGAACTTTAAAATTCAAGAAATATATTAGTATCTGATACGCAAGAAGACGACGTCGTTGGTTAGATCTAAAAGAAGGCGACGAAGGTTGCAATCAGATCTAGAAAAAAAAGAAAATGTTGTCAGTCGAAGATCGTCAGAAGACGATGATGAAGTCGAAGTCAGAGCTCAATCGATCAAAGATGGATGAAAGAAGAAGGTCGGCATCGATCGATCGATCAGAGATGAATGGAAGAAAAAGACACATGGATCGATCGGTCGATCGGAGATGGAATGTGTCAAATATGAATGGTCGGTCGGATATGTATGGTCAATTATGTCAAGATGAGTCAAAGAACTGTTACATGAAAGAAAAACAAATCGCCGAAAAACATGGATTATTATTCTGATACCACGATAAAATATAAAAATACAAAAGAAGTATTTAGTTGTTTTATTATCAAAGGCATTTAGTAATTTTATGTACCGATATTTTATTATCAGAAATATTTTATAATTTTATATTGACTTTACAATTTAAATAAATATTTTAATATTTTTAAAATTTAAATATAATTAAAAAATAAAAATAATATTAACAGCTTCAAGTATATCTAAAATATTAATAATCATTTAATCTTTTTAAAATTATAAGCAATTTTTAATATGTCTAAAATATAAACAGTATATAATCTTAAAAGTTATTATCATATCTTCTAATAATAATTTATTTTCCATATTATTAATATTTTTCATGTTATTAAACTTTTATGAAAGAAGTTTATATATATATATTGGACTGTAAAAAATCTAAACTTTATGTTCATAAATCGAATACTGGGACAAAGGAGTGGAATTTTTTTATGGGGACACAGACACGGGACAAACGCGGAATAAAATGATTAACAAGAGTATATCCTACTGGGACCCACGTGGGACATGCGCTTGGATCCCACACTCCTATCTCTCTCCTCCTTATAAACAAAGCTACAAGCAGAGAGATGGAGAGGGAGCTATTCCGGCTATCCGACGTCACCGGAGATTCGACTGTTCCGTTAGATAACCAATATCTCGGTCGTAATTGTTGTCGGAAAATAAGGGGAAACAATGAGCGGGTCATCTAAGAGGCCTCCGGCGAATCGGACGCGGGTGGGGAAGTATGAGATGGGGCGAACCCTAGGCGAAGGAAGCTTCGCGAAGGTCAAATTCGCGAGGAACACCGTCACCGGAGATCTGGCTGCCATTAAAATCCTCGATCGCGACAAAGTCCTCCGTCACAAAATGGTCGAACAGGTCCGTACACTCACACTCCCACCCTCGACGTATGTATGTATGTAGTCGGCAGGAACAAACCGTTGGGAATTTTATTAGTTGTCTAATCTCGAGTAATTGTTTAATCTTATGATTTGGGACCCACATGTCTGAATTAGCTTTAATCACAAGATATATTCATTATAATAAGAGAAATTCATTGGTTTGCTTGGTGTAATTAACAATTTATACACGTTTAAGGTATTGATTATTTACCTAATTGTATAAAGTTCATGGTGGTATCTCTCCGGGGATGCAGTTCTGATAACGGGAGAAAATGTTGTATTCACGAACATGTATAATCTCAAATTAGGTTTAAAGCACAAAAGCTCCATTTTGGAATTCCTAGAGATTATGAGTAGTAATAGTTGTGTATTATTCTGTGCCCTTGAAGGTTGTAAGCTTGATTTTGTAGATATGATAAGAATATTTATGTTGGCAGATTAAGAGAGAAATATCAACAATGAAGCTGATCAAACACCCAAATGTCGTTGAAATCATTGAGGTATGAAGCTGATTATCGAGCTTTGTTTCCATATTCCTGTTTCCTTTTCTGGATTTAACTCAAAATGAAAGGTCGTTCCTTTGTTTGGCACTTAACATGTATCCTTCTGGTTCTGTCGGTGGATAGGTTATGGCAAGCAAAACGAAGATATACATTGTTCTTGAGTTTGTCAATGGTGGTGAACTCTTTGACAAAATTGTAAGAAACCAATCTGCATGTTTTTCCTTTTTCTTTTATTTTTGTTGAACTCACCCAACATGTCTTGAGTTTCCTCCTTTGTTACTCTTCATCATGATCGTCAAGATTCCGCTGTTCCATTATTCTTGAATTTCCTTTACATGTAGGCCCAACGAGGGAGACTTAAGGAAGATGAAGCTCGTAGATATTTTCAGCAGCTCATCAATGCCGTGGATTATTGCCATAGTCGAGGTGTCTACCATAGAGATTTGAAGGTTTCTTTCTGCAATTTTGTGTCCTTTCCTTTCATATGGTAATGATAGTAAGATATCAAGTCAGTTTGATTGATTAAATGATATGTGTTGCTCGTTGCAGCCCGAGAATCTCCTTCTAGATGGGAATGGGGTGCTAAAAGTGTCTGATTTCGGGTTAAGTGCATTATCACCACAGATTGGGGTAAAGACGTTTAATTTTAGATGAACATTTCATGACAGTAACTTCTGAATCAAGTAAAATCGCTCATGTGAATGTAAAATCTTTGCTTATATCGATTCAGGGAGACGGTTTGCTACATACAGCGTGTGGGACACCTAACTACGTTGCTCCTGAGGTATTCATTCGTTCTGCAAACTCTAGATGGAGTATCTGAAGCATTGCTTCAAAATAAAACATATTTTTTGGACAAACCCTTCAATCACTGCTGTGTATTTGGAGTTGTGGACAGGTGCTATCAGATAAAGGCTATAATGGCGCATCAGCAGATGTCTGGTCGTGTGGAGTTATTCTCTTTGTGCTCATGGCCGGTTACTTGCCATTTGACGAGCCTAATCTCATGAATTTGTACAAACGTGTAAGCATAAAACCCTCTGTTTTTTTCTTCTTTATGTATACTCACGTCGTTAATGTCCCTCAGTGGTGCATGTATACATTTTAGATATGTAAAGCTGATTTCACTTGCCCACCATGGTTCTCATCTGGCGCCAGGAAACTCATTGGACGTATCCTTGATCCCAACCCGCTTACTGTAAGTTCTTAAACACATTCTTCATGTTAAACGATTTCATGCAAACCCGATTCTTGTTAATCTGGTTTGGATCAAATACCAAATGGTTTTAAAGCTTATAACAATGTTACATTCTGCTTGAAAACACTTGAAAACATACACATGGACATACCGACACTAGTTTCCGATTGCAGAGAATTAGTATTGCAGAAATACTGGAAGATGAATGGTTCAAGAAAGGGTACAAACCGCCATGCTTTGAGCAGGACGATGAGGATGTAAACCTCGACGATGTAGATGCTGCGTTTAGTAACTCAAAGGTAAAATGGTGTTTACACTTTTCTGTCAGATCCTAACATCTGATCTGACTGATAATGTTTTTATAATCTTATAATTCGGTCCCTTTGCTTCTCTAGGAATGTCTTGTGACAGAGAAGAAGGAGAAACCGGAATCCATGAACGCCTTTGAGCTGATCTCCAGATCAAGGGAGTTCAGTCTTGAAAATCTGTTCGAGAAGCAGAATGTACCAACTTCTTACAATCAGAACTGCGTCTACATTAATATAAACGTTTCAATTATCAAGTTCTCTCTTTTATATTGGTTTGATCACAGGGACTTGTAAAAAGAGAGACGCGTTTCACTTCTCAACATCCGGCGAATGAGATAGTGTCAAAGATCGAAGAAGCCGCAAAGCCATTAGGCTTCAACGTCCACAAACACAACTACAAGGTCCCTAAGATCTTCCTCCTCTTTGATTTTGTGTAAGAAGCTTACTAAAGTCTTAAACTTTTTGGATGAATGAAACACAATGTTGCAGATAAAGTTGAAAGGAGACAAAAGTGGCCGCAAAGGTCAGCTATCTGTTGCTACAGAGGTAAAATAAAAACCATTGTGTTCTCCTTAAACCATATGATACTTTCGGTTAACCATGGATCGGTTTAATGTGGGTATGGTTTTGATTCCTGAATCTTGCACGAATGACGTTAAACTTAGGTGTTCGAAGTGGCACCTTCATTGCACGTGGTAGAGCTCAGGAAAACCGGCGGTGACACACTCGAGTTTCACAAGGTACCATCCCGGTTTAATTGATTGGATTGTATCGAACCGGTTTGATCTCGATCTTTGTTAATTTTTCTTGTTTTTGCAGTTCTATAAAACCTTCTCATCTGGGCTGAAGGACATAATGTGGAAAACAGAAGAAACTCCCGAAGAACATTGACTGAGAATAAATAAAGAAATATCAAGCCCCGTTTTGTCTATAGCTATTACTATTAGATCTGCGTTGATTGCTTTGTAATTTATGGTTTTACCTAATTAATCAGAAAAATAAAAATAAAAAAAAATGGATTAATAAAAATCCATGCCTCCAAATAGGCAACAAGTTATTAATAAAAAAAAGAAATGGATTAATAAACATGTGGCTATTATAGTTATAATAAATTATAACTATATAAAATTATGAATGTCTAATAATCATATTGAATTTATAATTTTTTATAAAAAGGTTAAAATGAATTTATAATTTTTTAAATTGAAGAGATATTTATTTTCTTATAAACAAGTAATGTAATGATTCATTTCAATACACAATTTACAAATTTTAAAATCCTCTTTAATCTCTAGTATTCAAGTTTTAGGTAAATTTTCTATCTTTTCTTCATTAATTATATCATGTATATATATCATATATAAATATATTTATAATATGATATATGTATAAATCTATGCATATCATATATTATATATGTATACATCATATATCATGCTACATATACATACATAGTAATATATATGCTTATCTATAATTATATAACATATATCCATATATATATATTACGATTATAGTATTATTAATTTTTCAACACGTTATCAGCACGAATACTTTTAACAAAGTAAAATAAAAATCATATATTTCACACCGTAAAAAAATTATTACGCCGTAAAAAAAATTTCCGTAATTTTTTTCATTAAATTTATTTTATTTTTAATCAATTTTAGTTTCATTTTGGACTCTGTTTAGAAAATATATATATGAACATCATGGACTAAATACCCGACATATAATCGAATACCATGGACTGAATACCGAACATTATGGATGAATATCGGACATTATGGACTGAATACCTGATATCATGGACTGAAATTCGAACATCATGGACTAAATACAATACATCATAACTAAATATCAAATATTATGGACTAAATAACAAACATAAAATACATATTTTATACTATATAATTTTATAGACTCGGCTACCAGGTAATCTCTTAATATCTCTGTATTTATCTTTTATTTATTTATTTTATAAAGGAGGTCATGTCACCTAATTATTTATTTTTATGTTATTTATTTATGTCATTTATTCATCTCATTTAATTTTATCTATTAATTTAATTTTCAATTTATTGTTTTTAGTAACATATTTATTTCTATATTATATTCTAAATATTATCATGATAATGAATAACTTGAATTTTATTTTTGAATATAGTTATCATGACGATCCTGGTGAATCTCAAAATCGCGACACTTGACGCCTATGAGAAAAATTACATGACATCGGCATTTAAAGCGAAAATGCATCTAAAAGGCAAAAACTCATTGCCACTGTTGATAAAGATAATAATTCCTTAGAGGAGGAAAAGGCAAAAGACATTATGTTTTTACGACATTATATTGTCGATGGATTAAAGAATGAATATCGGACAAAAAAGATCCCACAAATTTGTGGGAATCTCGTAAAAATTGATTTGATCACCAAAAATATGTGATCCTCCCAAAGGCAAAGAATGACTAGCTGAATTTGAGATTTCAGGATTATAATTCCTGGATGAATATCATTTTGCGATGTTCGAAAATCTCTCCAAAATGGAGCTAGGTGGAGATAAAATAAGTGATTACGATAAGTTGGAGAAGACATTATCTACATTCCATGATGATAATGTCATTTTACAACAACAATATCGCGCAAAGGATTTCAAAATCTATCGCGAGTTGTTGCAGTTTCTCCTTGTTGCAGAACAACAAAACGAGCTATTAATGAAAAATCATCATGCTCGTCCCAGTGGTTGTGCATTGTTCTATGAAACGAATGCGACTTCATCGAATTACAACCACTATCAAGGTCGTGGACATGGATATATATGTGGTCGCGGTCGTGGTCATGGATACGGCAGAGGAAGAGGCCAAAGCATTCCACCAAACAATTTCCATCATGGAGATAATAAAAGGAAAGATCATCGAATGACTGGAAATGAAAATGTGAGTAAAAAAAGAAAAGATCCAATATGTTATCGGTGCGGTATGAGTGGATATCCACTTTTTTTGTAAAAGATCCAATATCGATATTGGTCTCAAATGTGTCGTACACCGAAAAATTTTGTTGATTTATACCAACAGTCACAAAAAGATAAAGACAAAAATGTTCAAACGAACTTTGTCACTGATGATCTCGATGATTTCTTAATGATGATAAGGGTGGAATGCATCTCGACATCACAGATTTCGTAGACCACAATGATAATGAATGATATCGATATGGATTCTTCTTTTTTGTATTTTTAATCTTTAGCTTGTTATTTTTAATTTCAAATGTAATTTTCTTTTGGTGTTTAATTTAAGTTTTATCTTTTATTTTGTTAATCTTCTGTACATTATATGCAACTATAAGTTTTATATATTTTAGGTTCATCACTATATTTATCGGATCAAAGTAACATAAAAATGTTACGATCAAATATTAACGATGGAGATATTGTGCTACAACACACACAATATTAAAAATAAAAAGTATTTCTCCAAGATGAAAATATATGAACCCAATGTCAATACGATATCTGAAAGTCTAAAAATAATGGAAGGATGTGGAGAAGCAAATTTTATAATATCCGGAGGGACAAAATTTATATACAAGATGCATTATTCTCTCGATAATCCCAAAGAAACTTATTAAGTTTCAAAGATACTCGTCAAAATGGATATCATGTTGAAACAATGAATGATGAAAATCATGAATATCATTATATCACGACAATGGTTTCTAGAAAGAAACATATTGTGGAAAAGTTACAAGCTTTATCATCTGGATTATATTTCACAAGGATAAGAGTGGTTGAATCATTTTCCACCTTCAATCCAAAGTATAAAGATGTGTTTAAGATTTGGCATGATTGACTGGGGCACCGTGGTTTAATAATGATTCAGAGAATCATTGAAAACTCAAATGGTCATCCATTAAAAAATAATAAGATATTTCAATCTTATGAGATCATATGTACTGGTTGTTCTCAAGGAAAATTGATAATAAGACCATCATCGGTCAAAGTTAGACATGAATCACCATCGTTTTTAGAACGAATACATGGGAATACATGAGGACCAATTCATCCACAAAGTGGACCATTTCTATACTTTATGGTATTGATAGATGTTTCAAGTAGATGGTCACACGTTTGTCTATTATCAACCCATAATGTTGCATTTGTGAGGTTTCTCGATTACCCTATTAAGAAAATAAGGCTTGATAACGCTGGTGAATTCACTTTCCAAGCTTTCAATGATTATTGTACATCGATTGGCATAGAGATTGAACATCTCGTACCACATGTTCATACACAAAATGGTATGGCTAAGTCGTTACTTAAACGTCTCCAACTCATTGCTCGACCATTACTAATGAGAACAAAACTCCCAGTTCCTGCTTGGGGATATGACATTTTACATGCTGCAGCACTAATTCAAATAAAGTCAAGTGCTTATCATAAATATTCTCCATTACAATTAACAAATGGTCAAGAACCAAATATATCTCATCTTCGAATATTTGGTTGTGCAGTATATGTTCCGATTGCTCCTTCACAACGAAAAAAATAGGCCCAAAGAAGATTGAGAATTTATGTTGGATATAATTCACTATCCATTATTAGATATCTTGAACCAAAAACGAGTTTCATATTAACAGCTTGTTTTGCTGATTATCATTTTAATGAGAATGACTTCCGAGCGTTAGGAGGAATAAAACAAGCCTCACAAGATTTAACATGGAAAACACAATCATTGTTATATCTTGATCCACTTACAGAACAATGCAATATGGAAGTGCAAATCATACATTTGCAAAATATTGCAAATCAATTTCCAGATGGGTTCAATGATACAACACGGGTTACAAAATCATATATACAAGCTGTAAATGCACCTGCTCGTATAGAAATACCAAAAGGTCATGCGGGTGAAAAAAAATTCAAATGAATCTACAACACGGTTAAGGCATGGAAGACCACTTGGTTCTAAAGATAAAAATCCTCGAAAAAGAAAGAAGTTTGATAAAGATATTAGTTCTCAAATCATAGAGAACATTCCAAAAGAAACAAATGAGGAAGATGATCTTCATAATGAAAGTGATGAAAATAATCATGAGCATATAGAGAATAATGAGATTTCCATTAACTATATATATATGATGAAAAATCATAAGAAGGAATGAAATAAATGATAATGATGAAATATTCTAATTCTCTATATCTAAGGAAATTGAAAAAATAATGAAGATCCAGAACCAATGTTAGTGTCAGAATATCAAAATAGACATGATTGGATATAATTATAGAATTAGACTCATCGAATAAAAAAAAGTATTTGGACTCATCATTCAAACTCCTAATGGTGTTAAACCAGTTGGATGCAAATGGGTTTTTGTGTGAAAGAGAAATGAAAACAATGAGGTCACAAGATATAAATCACATCTTTTTGCAAAAAGGTTTTCTCAAAGAAGTGAAATTTATTATGAGGAAACATATTCCACTGTTATGAATGCAATCATATTTAGATACTTGATGAGTTTAACTGCATCTAAAAATTTATATATATACCTTATGGATGTGGTTGCGACATACCTATATGGATCTTTGGATAAATATATATACATAAAAATCCCTCAAGGATTAAGAATGCCGAAAACATCAATCTTAAAGTCTAAAGAAATGTGTGCAATCAAAGTGCATGATCTTTATATGGGTTGAAACAATCTGGACGAATGTGGTACAATCTTCTAAGTGGATATCTATTAAAAAGGGGATTTATAAATAACCCGATGTATTCTTGTGTATTTATTCAGAAAATAACAAGTGAATTTGCACTACAAAAAACAGGCGATTTCCAACAGATATATCGGTTGGAAATCGCCTAAAAAATCCGTGGCAATGATCGTTTCCCAACAGACGGCAACGGATCTGCGACCGCTGGGAATCGCTCGTTACAAATCAAGATCCGTTGCAATTCCCAACATCATTACAACATATATTATCCGTTGTAAATTTGTAACGGACGCGCAACGGATTAGGCCATTGGTAAATTGTAACGGATGCCCGTTACAAAAAAGTGACGGATGCCCGTCACAAAATTGTAACGGATGCCCGTTACCCATTTGTAACGGATATCTGTTGCCACTCAATTGGGGAAAAATGAGCAGGAATTGAAATTTTGCAACGGACATCCATTGCAAAGTGTCGGGAAATGGCAACGGGTATCCGTTACAAATTTACGGGAAATGGCAACGGGTATCCGTAACCATTTAGCGGGAAATTTCATTTATAACGGATACTCGAATTTGCAACGAACATCCGTTGAAATTTAAAAAAAATAAAAAAAAATAAAAATAAAAAAAGAAATTTTAAAAACTAAAAATAAATTTCAGATAACCTTAATTAATATAATAAAAGTTCTTAAAAAAGTAAAACCTAATTCTATTACATTTCATCTAAATCTGTGGGGCCGATGTCATCTCTGTGGTCACCAGCACCTCGTGAAGGCGTTGCATCCGAATCGATACCCGGTTCTTGACGCGGTGTTGATTTCCTCGCCCGCCGGATGACAATTCTATGATGTTCTCCATGTGTTGCATTTGTGATCAAGTTTCTTGAAGCTGGCGTCCTCGACGATATCCTTTTGCAATGCACCGAGACCGTATAGACGTCTCTATACGGTCTAACCGACTACAAAACAAACAAAATTAGAGTTAAAATTGTTAGAAAATATTTACTACTAATGGAAATATAAATATTAAATGTTTACCTCCAAATAAATTTTGTTTTTGTAAAGGACTGAGCTCGTCAAGAGTTGAATTGTTGTGTGATCTTATCCGTCACAACTTTCATGTTTCTTTCCGCTCGAGGTTCGACGAGTTTAGGTTCGTCGCAATCTTCCTCGACGACCGATTTCTTCTTGGCGTGGGTTTCCACTACCAGCTCAAGAGGAGTCAATTCTCTTCCTATTCGTTGCATCTGTTATATAAAACAAATATATTAATATAAATATTGTAAAAAAATAAATAATAAGAAATTTACCAATTCTTGCTTTCTTTTCGAGAATGATTTTGATCCCGAAGTATGGCGATGCAGACCATATCCGGGAATCTTCTCGTCGTACTGACATTTTTTAGCCTTCTCACTCTTGGCCTTGAAGTCCTCAGACTCCCAATGTTGAATAAGTTGATTGAGGACCTCGTTCGTTGCCCATGTCAATTTGCGATTCTTGGTGTAGTAGTTGCGTTTGACATTGTTCATCATCAATCACATGTGGGCTTGCATGTCACGCATCCAATTCGTATAGATGCGCGACGTATCCTTCTTCCGTCATCTATATGCACGCTGCAAAATAAATTATAATGAGTTAGTTTAGAACATAGATAATTAATCATTTTAAAAAACCTTTATTTTAAATATACTTACGATGAAGGTACACCACCACCGGTGGCGTATAACTTTTGGCGTAACATGTCAAGAATAATAGAGTTGGTCATGTAAGGACCCTTGGATGATGCTGTTGTTCGTATGTTTTAGGACATCATCCACGTCAAACCTGCGCATGAAAATTAAATATTTAGATAATACTTATAAATTACAACAATATAAAAGCATATAACATTAAGTTTTACCATAACGTCCCAAGGGGACGATCAAGATTGATAATTGGAAGGGTGGGACGCCCGTCGAAATTATCGATTAAGGAATCGATATCCACCATATCACCCTCATTCACCAATATGGTGGCAGTGGAGGCAGGGGAGGGGCGTCCGTAGAACCTGCCAACATACCTCCCGAACCTATGAATCGTCTAGCCCTCATTTTTGTATGAGAGGAAGTGTTTGACAGGATTTGAAGTTTTGATTTGTGTTGAAAATGAAACTGTTCAACGGTATATATGCAGAAATTTCCAATGGGCATCCGTTACAATTTCCAACGGATTCCCGTTGAAAAAGCCGTCAACTCAACAAACGCAATTAAATGACGCGACGTTCTGTTTCTCCAACGGACATCCGTTACAATTTCCAATAGATGCCCATTGAAAATGTGTGTTCCCGAGGCAACGGACACCAAAACAGCGGTTCTTCTCCCAGTGTAACGGGCATCCGTTACAATTTCCAATGGATACCCGTTGAAAAAAAATGTAGACTAGGTAGTCATGATGACATTTTGCAACGGGCATTTGTTGCAAATTGTAACGGATGTTCGTTGCAAACTTTCTAACGGACATCCGTTAGTAAATGGTAACGGATGCCCATTACCATTATTAACGGATGCTCGTCAAAAACTTTAAACGGTCATCCGTTAACTTCTTTTAACGGATGCCCGTTAGAAATATTTTATCGGGAATCCGTTACAATTTTCCAACGGCTGCCCGTTACAATTATGGAAAACTTAGAAATTTGTTCTAAGTATCAAAGGCGATTTCGTGTTCCAACGGGCATCCTTTAACATTTCCAACATATGCCCGTTGGTATTAGATCATATGAAGTTCTAAAAACATTACACATAATTTATATATTCTTCGATTGTATTTACATTTCGATTGTTCGATTGGAGATTCTTCGATTGTAATTACACATCATTTATTTTACACATTATTGTATCTATATTTCGATTATTCGATTGGAGATTCTTCGACTGTATTTACACATCATTTACTTTACACATTATTGTATTTACATTTCGATGGTTCAATTGGAGATTCTTCGATTGTATTTATAACATCATTTACATTACACATCATTTACATTACACATTATTGTCTTTACATTTTTTCTTTAGTAGATTCATTATTTGGCGAGTCTTCCTTAGACAGTTCATGGAATTCATCGTCGGTTTCATCTTCAGCATCTTTCGGTTCAACATCTTCATAATCGCGTATGAATTCTCCGTTTATGTCAGTTCTTATGAGAATCTCCTCGCAATTGTCTATATCAATTAAACGAATCAATTGTGGATGATCGGGTTGCAACGGATCTTCTTTTTCATCTAAGCTTATAAATCCTCATGGCTTGATCTTTACTACATTAATAACTCTTGACAATTTAGTAATATATATGTGTGGACGTGATTATACTCTTCTGGTGTTAACGAATATTCCTTGGATTTACCTCCTGCACCTCCAATTGGTATAAACATCTCAGGAATTATGCCAAACTGCGGATTATATTGATACAGATAGTTTGTGTGATCATCCGCTGCACGTCGTTCTTTCGTCTGAATATGCGACTCGAAATAAAATATGCTGAAATATGTGATTTCTTCCAAAAAGTATTGTTTGACAATAGATCCTTCAACCGTTGCTTTGTTTTTTTTGTTTTTTTTCTTTAAATGAAAGAAAAACCTTTTGAAAGGGTACATCCATCTAAATTGAAGTGGCCCACCGAGTATTGTCTCATCTGGTAAATGTATTGGCAAATGTTCCATAACATCAAAGAATGAAGGCGGAAAAACTTTTTCCAATGAACATAATACTTCAGAGATATTGTTTTTTTATTAATTCCAAGTCATCCCTTTTTAAATTTCTTGAACATATATCTCTTAAAATATGCTGATTTTGCATAGTACATCGTGAACATTCCATGGTAAAAGCTCAACAAATGCAATTGAAATGAGTCACTGCATGAAAACATAACAATCGTGACTTTTCAACCTGATCAGTTTCGAACCAACAATATCCACACACTGAGTAATGTTTGATGCATGTTCTTTGGACCAGACAATATGAATACTGGGACATGTGACCTTCTATCTCTTAATTCCAACTCAGGTCGTCGGCGTATTGTCTTCAAATCTTTTCTTGATTGTATATTATCCTTCGTTTTACCCACCACATTCAAAACAATATTGATGATATTATCGAAAAAGTTCTTTTCGATATGCATAACATCTAAATTATGACGTAATATCAATCATTTCCAATATGCTAAATCCCAAAAGATACTATGTTTATACCAATTATGTCATTCACCTTGGCCTTTTGGTAAATCGCCCATTGTGTTAATCTTTCATACAGGATTTGTGTTCCGGTTTGCATGCACGGTACCTCTTTTTTTGTACGACGTTCTTTTAAAAATGTTTTTATAATTTCTGGAAAGCATATCCATGAGGAAGAAATCTTCTATGACAATCAAACCGACATGGTTTCTTACCATGTACTAGTCGAAATGAATCTGTATCCTCCATACAATATGGATATGCTAATCTTCCATGCGTGCTCCATCCAGATAACATTCCATAGGCAGAAAAATCGCCAATTATCCACAACAAAACCGTTTTCAATGTAAAATTTTGTTTCGTACTCACGTTATAAACAAAAATTCCTTCGTTTCACAAATGTCTTAATTCATGAATTAAAGGCTTCAAAAAGACATCGAAACTTTTCTTCGGATGTTTTGGTCTTGGAATCAGCAACGTCATAAACATTACCTCTCTTTTCAAACACATATCGGGAGGCAAATTATACAGAGAAAAATCACCAGCCACAGAGAATATTGACTTCCAGATTTTCCATATGGACTAAAACCATCGGTGCACAGGAAAAGAAAAACATTTCTTGTTTCATACGCGAGCTCAGGAAATATTTCATTGAAATCTTTCCAAGCCTTATCTTCCGATGGATATTGCATTAAATCTTCGCCTATCGAGTGTTGTCATCGTGCCATCTCATTGTCGCATCGGTTTTTTTCGATTCAAATAACCTTCTTAACCTGTTTGCTAGAGGCATTTAGAATATTTTTTGTATGGTACATATTTACGTGAAGATGGATTTTTTGGCCGAAATCTGTTTGCACCACAAAACGTGCATTCCAACAAGTCTTTATCATTTCCCCAAAACAACATACAACTATTTCTACAAACATAAATTTTCTCATGTGTCATTCCCAAATCTTTAAAACATTCTTTGTTTCGTAGTATGTCTCAAGAGCTTGATTATTTTCCGGTAAATATTCACGCATGGTTTTGCAAAATGAATCCATGCAATTTTCAGCAACATTGTAGTCTGTTTTTATACTCATCAATCTCGAAGATAAAGATAAGCTAGACTGATCTTCATGGCAACCTTCATATATAGGTTGTTTCGTAGAATCAATAGGTTGAAGAATCAGTGTGCATCAATGTTCGGTATCTTTTCATGCGGTTGTTCATCATGAACAACTCCAAGAAAAACATCTTACATCATTTCCACATATGGATTGGTCGTTGATATTTCATAAATAACTTTTTCATTTCTTTCTACTTGTGCTTCTTGCACAATATCTCTAACGCCGTAATTTTCGCCTTGAAATAACCAAATTTCGTAATTCTCAACGAAACCCACCTTGTAAAGATGTTTGCAAACAATTTCTTGACTTCTATACTTCATGTTTTTGTATCTTTTGCATGGACATAACATTGTCTCGCGTTCTTGACACAAAGGTTGTATCGATACAAAACTCATGAATTGCTCCAATCCGTGTAAGAATTCTTATGTAATCTCTTTGGTTATAGGATCTTTTCTTCTATACATCCACTCTCTCGGTCTATATATATATATATATATCTCTTTTTGAAAAAGGCGATATTTTGTTGAAAATATATTTGTTGTATATGGTTTGATGTCAAAACCTTGATAGTTATCATTAAATAGTGTTATTTGCAACGGACATCCGTTGGCAATGTCAACGGATGTCCATTACAAGTTCACGTGAAATTATTCCACCGATAATCCTCGAAATTAATAATTTCAACGGGTATCCGTTACACTTTCTAACGGACATTTGGATATTCGTTAGAATTTTTTGTGGTTTTGTGATGGTGTTCCAATGGATGATGGCAACGGAATCAATCCGTTGACCGTCCGTTGAAATTTGAGACGGATTGCAACAGAAGGGAGCAACGGTGGATATCCGTTGAAAGTTGCGACAGTTTGCAACGGATGGCTGCCCGTTGGAAGTTCTCGTGTATCCGTTGTAGTCCGTTGGCATATATCATCAACGGACGGATGTGTTGCTCTGTCCGTTGCAATTGTCGTGTTTTTTTGTAGTGTTGTGATTATAGTTGTTTATGTTGATGATCTTTATATAATTGGGTCCTCAAAGGAGATTGAAAATGCTTGAAATTATTTAAAAGATGAAGTTGAAAAGAAAGACCTTGGAGAAACAAACTTTTGTCTTGGTTTATAGATAGAGCATTTAAATAATGGTATATTCGTACATCAATCGAATTATACAAAGAGAGTATTAAAACGCTTTAATATGGATAAAGCAAAGCACTCCAATGGTATGTAGATCTTTAAATGTTGACAAGGATTCATTTCGTCTTTGTGAAGAAAATGAAGATATACTTGGATCAGAAGTACCATATATGAATGTAATAGGGGTTCTCTTGTATCTAGAAAATTACACTCGATCTGATATAACATTTGCTACTAATCTCTTTCACGATATAGTTTTCCCCTACACATCTTCATTGGACATAGATTAACCATATCTTTCGATATATAGAAGAGACGATTGATATAGAATTATTTTATCCTACAAATTCCAAGCATGAGTTTATCGGTTTTGCAGATGCAGGCTATTTATCAGATCCTCATAAAGCTAGATCACAAACTAGATATGTTTTCACAATGGAGGTACGACGATATCATGATGCTCTCAGAAGCAAACATTAGTTGCAACATCTTCAAATCATGTTGAAATCATTGCACTTCATTAAGCAACTAGAGAATATGTGTGGCTAAAGGCTATAACCCGACATATACAAGAAACATTTGGATTATCATGATGCTCATAAAGCTAGATCACAAACTAGATATGTTTTCACAATGGAGGTACGACGATATCATGATGCTCTTAGAAGCAAACATTAGTTGCAACATCTTCAAATCATGTTGAAATCATTGCACTTCATTAAGCAACTTGAGAATATGTGTGGCTAAAGGCTATAACCCGACATATACAAGAAACATTTGGATTATCGGCTAATATCAATCCAACAATATTATATGAAGATAATGCAGTATGTGTCGCCCAAACAAAAGAATGATACATCAAAAGCGATAGGACGAAACATATCTGTCCTAAATTTTTCTCATATACCCGAGAGCTTGAGCATAAGAAAGAAATTGATGTTCGTTACATCAGATCAAAGGAAAATGTAGCAGATTTATATTGGAAATATTGATTCTCTAAGAGAAAAATAGGAACATAGGAAGAAGAACACAAAAGAATTGGTGTTTGAGTTGTGATTTTTCCATTCCATTTCATCCCAATTTATAGGAGCAAAAATTACAAAGTATTAAATCACCATTACCCCACTAACAATGGTTAATGGACCTCTAACCCCACTAACTCAATTATCCTTAGTAAATGACCCACTCACACGACTAACCCACTGAAAAAAAAAAAGAATTAAGAAAACAAAAAGAGAATTATCTAATATTTGCCCCCTTAATTCTTGTCATGTTTTCCTGAATCTCGACGATGCCAATTCTTGTGTGCAGTTTCTAAAATCTAACACATCCGAGTGGCTTTGTGAGTATGTCCACGAGTTGGTCTTGTGTAGAGGTATACTCGAGGACGATCTTCCCATCTTCAACATACTCCCGAATGAAGTGAAACCGAGTGTCGATGTGTTTTCTCTGGTCGTGAAAGACGGGGTTCTTGCTCAACGCGATAGCGGACTTATTATCCACCCTAAGCTCTGGCGCTTGAGGTTCCGAGCCAAGAAAGTCACTCAAGAGTCGAGCTAACCATATGCCTTGACAAGTTACAGCTGATACGACGATATATTCTGCCTCACATGAGGATAAAACCACCACCTTCTGCTTCATCGACTGCCATGTGATAGGGCTATCACCAAGGAAGTAGAAGATGCCACTTGTGCTCTTTCGTGTGTCCATGTCACCTACCATGTTGCTGTCACTAAATCCAACCAGACATGGTTGACCATCACATTTCTTCCGTAGAACAATCCATAACTGTGTGTCCCAGAAATATACCGTAACACGTGCTTCATTGTCGTCATATGATCTTCGTGTGGCTTCTCCATGAAGGGACTCACGTACCCTACCGCATAGGTAAGGTCTGGTCGTGTGTTCTCAAGGTACCGAAGTCCACCAAATATACTTCGATATTTGGTGGCTTCGACTAGTGGACTAGAAATTTCCTTGCTAAGCTTCAAACGTGCTTCCATAGGTGCCTTGCATGGGTTGCAGTTGCTCATGCCGCATCTCTCCAATAATTTCTCCGCGTATGCTGACTGACAGAGCATGATACCGATTACACTTTGATATACCTCAAGCCTGAGATAGTATGTCAATAACCCGAGATCGCTCATTGACCTGTGGAAACGCGAGTTATAAATTAACCTAGTCCACTTCACCGCAAGTATACGGATCTTGTAGTACCAGGGTCGATCTCAGGGACTAATACAGCTAAACTAAGAACAAAACTAAACTAGGAAGAAAAGTGATAGGAGGGGATATGGTTCTAATGGTCCTAAATCTAACCTAATGGAGACAACGAAACGAGGGTAAAGATGAACTGGATATGATGAATACTACGGGTGTACGGGATACCGAATATTGCATACATGAACGACTAAAGATCATAGATCTACAACCTACTCTTGACAACGGGAAATTCATGCTCTACGGTTGAGGAGTGATTCTTCCGAGCCTAAACCCCCTAACCATGGATACATGCAACCCTGCCTTCCGACAGCCGATTAACACGTACCATGGCAGCATTAAGACCGCAATCACTATCCCTAAGTTGGCTAACCGACCGGTCAGATTCTCATTAGCCAAGACTTAATCTACTACTTAGCGGACCGGATTCGTTCCTTAACCTTCCAGCAAGGTTCGATATCCATTGTTGTTGAGCGGTCAGCACTAACATATGATTGATATTGCTAAGCATAGAACCGTAAATCAAGAGTAAAAATCATAAAACTAAGCATTAAAGAAGATCATCGTTCATACATACAAATCCGATAAACCCTACCCGCAGTAGGGACTCTACTCACTCATGGAATACATGAAAACAGAAGATGACATAATCCAATACATGATAAAACCCTAAGGAACTCGATGCCTCGACCTTCCCTAATGCGTTACCGGTGTACGGGACAGTGCTTCTCTTCTTCTCCGATGCTTCCCGAGCTTTCCCAGATGTTCTCCAGTGTTTTCTTTTCCTGTTCGTCGCCCCCCTTTTGCCCTAGATCCATTCTCTCCCATTTATTAGATCGTTTGAAGCTTAGATCTAGGTTGTTGCGGATTGCGCGGCCCGCTCGGGCAGTGGTGTTGCCCGGTCGGGTAAAGGCTTGCCCGACCGTGTTGAACGTTGCGCCCGATCGGGTAGTGATCACCCGATCGTGTGGTTGAGGGGCCCGAGTCGCGTAAACTTACGGGGCAGAATGGATGGCTGATTGCCAGAGCGGGTATTCAGAACACGCCCGATCGGG
>CM071867.1:22851622-22897288 GCA_036759665.1 Gynandropsis gynandra
AGCCTAATAAACCAACGCCAGGGCATTAGACTTCGGAACTTAGCCATGATTTAGGGTTTAGCCGGTTTAGAATCTACGCCAGGTCAATCGGTTGAATCTAGGGATTAGGATAGCGGTCGTAATGCGTCTATGCATGTAAGATGCGCAATGGATACATTGGTATATGCATGCTAGATAGTGGACAAGTCTACGCCAGTCAGTTCCTATAGGAGAGCTTGAATTCCCTAAACTCATGATAGTACCTTAGACCAATTATCCTTTTAGAACTTCGTTACTTCATTATGCAAACTCTTGATACCCATGGTGCTTAGCTATAATTTGATCTCATAGTCTAAGTCTAGTCTAGCTCAATAACAACCCCATTCTTAGTCACCTTACACGTCTATTCCATTAGTTTAATAGCTTATAAGTCGCTCTTTGTGTTTGTGTTCGACCCTAGTTACTACACGATCCGTATTCTTGCGGAAGCGTTAGTCTAGGTTTTATCACTTGATATAACGCACATCACCAGCAAAGTTTCAATAGACAATGCGATCTGTCCAAATCTGGGAAGGACGACTCATAGGTATTTCTCAACCACCTTGTGTGACGGTTCAGGATCTCCGAGAATGGCTAGCTGATTCACTATGTCGGAGAGACGCATGGTAAAGTCATCCACCGCCTCACCATCACGAAAAGCTAACTTCTCGTAATCTTTGTGCACTTTCTGAGCGCTAGCCTTACGTGCTCGATCAAAACCGACATGCATAGACTCCACCGCTTCCCAAGCCTCTTTTGAATTCTTCTTCACGGCGAGCGAAGAGATCATCTCCGACGGCACGTCGTGCAGAATGGCTTCAAGCGCCATTTGATTTCCTGCTCTTCATCGGTGCCTACCTCGACGGCTGCCCAAAGTCCTCGTGCTTGGAGAATCACCTTCATCATTAGTGACCAATCTCCATAATTAGTTTGCGTGAGCATTGGAAATGTCGCACCTCCCACCTCTTTGACCACCTTATGCACCACGTGGTTACCATCATCCCGACTTCGACCACGACGTGGAGGAGGAGAAAGAGATTGACGATGTCATCCTGTGTTTACGGGACTCCTCGGTGCTCCAGCATTGTGTGAGATCGAAGACATTTTTCAATGGATCGATTACACACGCTCTGATACTAATTGTTGGAAATATTGATTCTCTATGAGAAAAATAGGAAGATATGAAGAAGAACACAAAAGGAGTGTTTGAGTTGTGATTTTTCCATTCCATTTCATCCCAATTTATAGGAGAAAAAATGACAAAGTATTAAATCACCATTACCCCACTAACAATGGTTAATGGACCACTAACCCCACTAACTCCATTATTCTTAGTAAATGACTCAAGCACACCACTAATCCACTAACAAATAAGGAATTAAGAAAACAAAAAAAATGTCCAATAATCTATTCACAAAGGCGCTCCCCACTTCAACATTGAGAAACACATTCATAACATCGAGATGTGTCACCTTCGGAATTTATGAACAAAGAAAGGGTTGACAAATTGGTGAAGAGTTTTTATGGCTACATTCTTATTTTCTTATCATGGTTTTTATCCTAATGGATTTCTCTATGATAAGGTTTTTAACGAGGTAGACGATCGACATTCAAAGAGAAATATTATAATTATAATTTATAAAATTGTGAATGTCTAATACTTTTATGAATCGTTATATTGAAAAATCATATTTATTTTCCTATAAATAGACGATGTAACCATTCATTTCAATACATAACTTACAAATTCCAAAACTTTTTTATTCTCTCATATTCAAATTCTAGGTAAATTTTCTATCTTTTCTTCATTATATCATGTATATATATCATATATAACTATATAATATGATATATATATGATAATTAGTTATATCATGTATATATATATAATATATTTATATTATGATATATAGATATATCATATATATTATGCATATCATATATTATTTATATACACATCGTATATCATACTACATATACATATATAATTACATAACATATATACATATTAGATTATAGTCTGTGGTTTGTTTATCTGTATATATCGGTAAATGGATATTCATTTTGTCATTATAATTATATTAAATGTCAATTGTGTATATGTATATATATATATATATATCGTTAATCACTTCCAGGTGCATTCGGCACAAGTAACACGACTTGTGAAGTCATAACTATGAACTTAACATTACAAAGAAAAACTCACGTGCTTATACATGGTTGACCAGAGAGACTCTCAAGGTGAAAACGACATCGTTTTATCAGAAGAGAAGCCGCCTTCTATGATGAGTTCAGTTGGGTGGTTTCTAGTTGGCAAACCGAGCCACTTTTAATGCTTACTACTATACGGTTGGTCCAACGTATATTCACACATATATATATATATAAATAAATAAATTAATAAATTAAGTTCGAATTTCATAAGAATTCATTAAATGTACGTTTATCATTTATTTTAACTTTACTCAAATCCAACTTCAAACGGTCTGCTGTAGAGATGTTTACGTTTGAATAACATGTTGTACCACATGTATATTGAATGATCATGATCGACTAACGTGTATATTATTCCCATTTATTCTTCACATATCTTCCTATTTTTTAGACTTAATATGCACTTGGTTTATTCGTATAATTTACAGTAAATAGCTTTCTATGGTATGAAATTTTCATATATTATCATTGCCATCAATAGGAGCATTTGGAATATTATTTTTAGGAAAAATAAATAAATTTTTTTTAAGCTTGTAGTCAAAATAATTGTAATTCACACCGCTCAAGCAAATCACATGAGAAAACCATGTTTTTATTTAATTTTTCGTAATCAAAGTTGATTGGATCACGTAAACTAATAATTACTTACTTTATTTTATTTTTGTTTGTTCCAACTGGGTGAAATTCTTCGTTTATACTGTTTCACATTAATTATAAATTGATATTTTTTTCCAAAAATAAATATATATACATATATAAATTTGGAGAGAGGTAGCTGACCGATCATTTCCCTTTCACCTACTAGGCTTACTAAAACATCACCGGCCTTTGTGTTTCCCTTTTTTTCTTGGATTCCCATTTTACCCTTATTCGGACTACGCCTTTCTAATTTCTTGTTAAGTGTTCGTGGACCCATTTTGGACAATTATTGGCAGACAATATATATTATGCCAAAATGGAAAGAACATCCATGAAGGATCATATTATTGACCATGGTTGTAACTTCAAACTAAATATTTGAAATATGAATATCCTTTTCGAAACATCTATTGTAACAGTCGAAATTTATATACACTGTATCTATGTCAATGTATATAAACGATCCACCAAACTATTAATTTTAGCATTCTAAAACATATAAAAATGATACGTGCTATCTAAATTTCAAATAAATACGTAGAATATATGAACATTATTTTCCTTTTGGTTTGTAGCAACGGTTACATGAAAATTATTTTCCATGATTGTGAATATTCTCTAACCGTCGTTATATTTAGGAATCGACTTTACGTTTATGGTTCTTTATGTTAAGTGTATAAGAGACACCATTTCGTGCCTTGTAAAAATACAAAATATTTATTATTGCATTAATCCTAACGTGTTCTATCGATCTACTCCACGCATTGCCCGCGTATAGTTTCATTGACTTTTTATAACAAAAATATTCGGTTCTTATAAAATATAAAGCATAAGGGTACGTACTTTAATATCAAGGTCCCATGTATATTTCTCTTGGGTAGTTGAGCTAATATCCATATTTTATGGGAACCACCCACCATTAATTTCGATTAATCAATGTATACATATATATATAAATGTCTTTTTTCTTTTATCTTTATCTATTATAGCTTTCTTGCACTCCCCCTCCTCCACTTGCCCAAGATCCTTTGCAAAATTGTTCCTTCTCATTTTCTCTCTTTCTCTCCAACCAAACAAAACAAGTTAAAGCTCTTATTGTAAGCGTGTAGGCATTGCCTTTCAATTATTTGTTCGTGAAAGTTTATTTCCCGGCTTCTTAGTGCACGTTCTTTTGTTTTGTTTCGACTTTGATTCCGACTTGGAAAATTGGACCCACCATTGTTCATCTTTTTTTTGTTAAACACCATTGTTCATCTTTCCTAATATATTTTATCTTTTTTCTTTTCACTTATATACACATAATCAAGAGTGTTTTCCATTCTCCAAAAACACATCTTTTGGGAGAGGCTTTTGAGATAATACGATACATTAATCGCTGAGATCAAAGGAGAAATGGAGAGAAACGACAGCATTGAGATGGATCGAGAGAGACTCACAGCGGAGATGGCGTTCACGGATTCTTCATCAGCCGTTATCAGAATCCGGCGTCGTTTACCTGATTTCTTGACGTCCGTTAAGCTCAAATACGTGAAACTAGGGTTCCGTTACTCTTGCAACTCGGCAACCATCCTCTTCTTCGCCGTTATCCTACCGTTAACTGGAGCAGTTTTGGTTCAGCTAACCGGTCTGGAATTCGACACAATCTCCGAGTTATGGTCTAACCCTGCAGCTCAGCTCGATGCTGCGACAAGGCTAATCGGTTCGGTTTTCCTCTGCTTCGTGTTGGGTCTGTACCTGGCCAAGCGATCAAAACCTGTTTACCTCGTAGATTTTGCGTGTTATAAACCGGAAGACGAACGGAAAATGTCGGTGGAGTCGTTCTTGAACATGACCGAGGAAAACGGTGCGTTCAACGATGAAACGGTTCAGTTCCAGAGGAGGATATCGAACAGGGCCGGTTTAGGGGACGAGACGTACCTGCCACGTGGCATAACCTCGAGACCCCCAAAGCTGTGCATGTCGGAGGCACGTGCCGAGGCTGAGGCCGTGATGTTCGGAGCAGTAGATGCCCTCTTCGACAAAACTGGAGTTAAACCTAGCGATGTCGGGATCTTGATCGTGAACTGTAGCTTGTTCGTGCCGACGCCATCGTTGTCGGCAATGATCGTGAATCATTACAAGATGAGAGAAGATATCAAAAGCTACAATCTCGGAGGAATGGGTTGCTCCGCGGGATTGATCTCCATCGATCTCGCCCAGAACCTCCTGAAAGCAAACCCTAATTCTTACGCCATGGTTGTGAGCACAGAGAACATCACTTTGAATTGGTATTTTGGGAACGACCGATCAATGCTTCTGTGCAACTGCATTTTTCGGATGGGCGGCGCTGCCGTTCTCCTCTCGAACCGCCGACAAGATAGATCACGGTCCAAATACGAACTTGTCCACCTCGTACGGACCCACAAAGGCTCCGACGACAAGAACTACAACTGCGTGTACCAGAAGGAAGACGAGAAGGGAACTATAGGAGTCTCGTTGGCTCGTGAGCTCATGGAGGTCGCAGGAGACGCGTTAAAGACAAACATCACGACGTTAGGACCGCTCGTGTTGCCCTTGTCGGAACAGTTCATGTTCTTCATGACACTTGTGAAGAGGAAGTTCTTTAAACTGAAAGTAAAACCGTATATTCCAGATTTCAAGCTGGCGTTCGAGCATTTCTGCATCCACGCAGGAGGACGAGCCGTGCTCGATGAGGTCGAGAAAAATCTTAACCTAAAAGATTGGCATATGGAGCCTTCTAGGATGACTTTGCACCGATTCGGTAACACGTCAAGTAGTTCGCTGTGGTACGAATTGGCGTACACCGAGGCTAAGGGTCGGGTAGCTGCAGGAGACAGGCTGTGGCAGATAGCATTCGGGTCGGGTTTCAAATGTAACAGCGCCGTTTGGAAGGCGATAAGGGCGGTATCAGCGGCCGAGATGAAGGGTAACCCGTGGATCGGTTCAATAGAGAAATATCCGGTTAAGATTTGACCATCTCTGCTTTGAGAAATAGTTCGAACAAGGCCGGTTAAGGCCACGTACGATGATATTGATTTATTATTATTATTATTATTATTATTATTATTATTATTATTATTATTATAGCAACATGTTATATCGTTTCTATATATCGATTGTGAAATTCTGGTGTGTTTACGTGGGAAAACCATTACACTGAATTTGTTGATTTTGTTGAACCAAATACGGAACTATAGTCCGCATAAAAAAGATTGTACCTTGTTGATTCATTTAACTTGTGCAATAATTAAGGGTCCACACCAAACTGCTAAATCTCGTGAAATTAATTTTGTGTATTGGATGCACAGACATGGACACCTATTTCTATGAAAAAAGACAAATACTCTATCTGCATGCATGACCTGTATATATTTATGTATTTTATTTTACTTTTAGTCAAAAAAATACTCCAGATTTATTTTGCCAATTGAGTTAGTATGTATACGTGAATGTAAAATTATACGATAAAATTGGCCTTTCAGAAAAAAATAACTCTTATAATCACATAATACAAGATTTATAGGCCAATGATTTTCATAACTTACGTATCTTATCATATCTTATCTAATGTGCGGAAATTCAAGCAATAATATTTTCTACACCACTCTACCGCAAGTATGCGGTTCGTGTATTACCAGGGTCGAACTCTAAGGACTAATGCAGTCTTTTCTAAGAATATCACTAAACTAAGACGGTGTGAAATAGATGATGACGTGGTGTAAAGTATCTAAAACACTAAACTAAATGAAGATAGCGATGGACGGGTACAGAAGACTTAACGATTAAAAACATTACGGGTTTCGGGATATCGTGAATCGCAAGGATGTAACAACGATGTATCATAAATCTAACGAATTATCTTGATGACGGGAAATTCATGCTCTAAGATGAGGAGTGATTCTGCCGAGCTTAAACCTCCTAACCATAGTTACATGCAATACTACCTTCCAGCAGCGATTAACTCGTGACTACGGTAGCGTTAAGCGCGCAATCCTAATTCCTAAGCCGATTAACCGACCGGTCATATTCTCATTAATCAAACTTAACCTACAATCAACAGTTCCGGATTCATATTTTAACCTTCCAGCAAAACACGAATTCCTAAGTTACTGAGTAGGCAGCACTAGTATGAGTCTTTACGATGTTGATTATAGAACCGAATATCAAGAAGAGTACGATAGATCTAAGCATTAGCGCATAATTTGTACATCTATTACAAAACCGATATCCCTAGCCCATAGTTGGGAATCTATTCACTCATGGAGTTTACTGTCAATGAAGAGAATACAACCCTAAACATGATAAAACCTAGAAAATATATATGATGCCTCGATCTTCCCTATTGTGTTACCGATGTCCGGATTGATGCTTTGCTTCTTCTCCAGCATCTTCCGAGCCTTTCCAGATGATTTCCAAGCCTTTCCTTGCCCTAGCTGTCGCCCTCTCCTCTCTGGAACTGATCTCCCTTCCTCTTTTGCTCGTTCAAACTCTAAAAGTAGGTTGTTGCGAGAAAGGCGGCCCGCTCGGGTACACGTTTCACCCGGTCGTGCAGAGGGTAGCCCGATCGTGTAAAGTGTCAAGCCCGATCGGGCATCATTACCCGACCGCGTGGTCTACCAGCCCGAGTCGTGTAAACTCTCGGGGATTTTCATGTCTAATTGCAGCCCGAGCGGGTACTTTGTTTCAGTCTGAGCGGCCATTGTCACCCGATCATGTTGTCTTCGTGCCCGGGTCGTGTAGATTGTTGTAATTATCCCCGTAGCTTTTGCCCGAACGGGTACTTTCAGTGCTCGAGCGGGCACTCTTCATTTCATGCCTTTGCTCTTTTCCGCTCGATGCTCGGGTGTTCCATTAAGTTTCGTGGCTTGAATTTGGCTCCGAGTGATTTGTATCTTCAATATGTGTGGTTTGATTCAGGAATTTGCCTTCTTACGTTCGTTTAGACCTTGTCGCCTTGAAACCTGAAAACCAATAAAAAAGACGTATATAAAGAACAATCGTATCGGAATTGTAATTCGTGCTATGAAATCTATGTGAAAACGATGTGAATATCTAGCCTAAAAGTGATACATTCTACGTGTTATCAATATCGCTCAAAACATTTTTTATAAATTTACAATGAGTTAAAACTGAAAACTAAATTATTATAAAATCAAAATGATATACTATTTAATAATATTTGGACATTTGCCATACAACGGACCCAAAAAATGAGAGGAAAAAGTCAGTAAATTCAAAAAGAAAATTGGAGAAATAATATCTAGTGTGTAAAGTTAGATGATTTATATCTGAGAGATCATAAAATCGATATTTTAACATTGAAGTTATAGTTTTGTTCATAGTTTAGCGTAATTTTAAACGATTTATACGAGATCGATCAGTAAATTAAGGAAAAACAGTCTATTCCCCCCTTGAAAATCATGCTTTAGTCCTATTCCCCTTCGATTTTGACCCTTATCCTATTTTCCCCTCGATTTTCAGTTTTCATCCTATTTCCCCCTTGAAAATAATGTTTTAGTCCTATTCCCCCTCGATTTTGATCTCGTCCTATTTCTCCCTCAATTATCAAAAATCTGCCTAAAACCCCTCCGATTTTGACCCAATTTTGATTTTAATTTTGACTCAATTTTGATTTTAATTTTGATTTTAATTTTAATTTAAATTTTAATTTTAATTTTAATTTTAATTTTAATTTTAATTTTAATTTTAATTTTGATTTGGAATTTAATTTTAATTTAAATTTTGATTTTAATTTTGACCCAATTTTGACCCAATTTTGATTTTAATTTTGATCCAAATATGACTCAATTTTGACTTAATTTTGACTCGATTTAATCTTAATTTGTACTTAATTTTGACCAAAATTTTTACTTAATTTTAACTCGAATTTTAGTAATAAATCAAGTTAATTATTCAATTTAATCGACTTACTTGATTTGATTTCGAATAAAATTAAGTACGGGTTTTTACTTGAAACCAATTTTAACCCAAAATCCCAATTTTGATTCAATTTTAACCCAAAACTGACCCCAATTTTGACTCAATTTTACTTAATTTTAATCCAATTTGTACTTAATTTTAACCCAAAATTTTACTTAATTTTAATCCCAATTTTGGGTTACTTGATTTATTGTTAAAATTCGAGTTAAAATTAAGTAAAATTTTCGGTTAAAATTAAGTACAAATTGGATTAAAATTAAGTAAAATTGAGTCAAAATTGGGGTCGATTTTGGGTTAAAATTACGGATTAAGTAAAAACCGTACTTAATTTTATCGGGTTAAAATTAAGTAAAAATTTAGATTAAATCGAGTCAAAATTGATATCTTAATTTGGCTCAAAATTGGATCGGTTTTGGGTTAAAATTGAGTCAAAATTGGGTTCAATTTGGATTAAAATTGGTTTCAAGTACAAAACCATACTTAATTTTATTCGAAATCAAATCAAGTAAGTCGATTAAATTGAATAATTAACTTGATTTATTGTTAAAATTCGAGTTAAAATTAAGTAAAAATTTTGGTCAAAATTAAGTACAAATTAGGATTAAATCGAGTCAAAATTAAGTCAAAATCGAGTCATATTTGGATTAAAATTAAAAACAAAATTGGGTCAAAATTGAGTCACAATTGAATCAAAATTAAAATCAAAATCAAAATCAAAATTAAAAATTAAAATGAAAATCAAAATCAAAATTAAAATCAAAATCAAAATCAAAATCAAAATTAAAATTAAAATTAAAATTAAAATTGGGTCAAAACCAAAATCAAAATTGGGTCAAAATCGGAAGGGTTTTAGATAGATTTTTTATAATTGAGGGAGGAATAAAATGAGGTCAAAATCGATAGGGGAATAAGACCCTTCATGGCATCAGGTAACCATACATAAATTAAAATATAATTTTTAAAGGGAAAATAGGATGAAAAATGAAAATCCAAAAAAAATAGAACGATGATCAACTAAATATGATTTTCAAAAGGGGAATATATATTTTTCATAGATGATCAACTAAACATGATTTTCAAAAGGGGAATATGTATTTTTCGTAAATTAATTATATATTCAGAAAGATTGGTGACCTGTTATTTTAAACCAGTAGTAGGGTACGTTTTTTTTTTTTTGTATCAGGTGAATGGTGACCACATACTTTAGAAGAATTACAGTCACATCCCTGCATTGTCCTTTTCTTCGAAAGAGACCCCGGATTTGTTATTTCGATTGGAAATGTTGGAATTAGCTGGCTTATTTAATAAAATTCAAAAACAACCACCAAATTAACAGTTATTACACTACATCAGAATTTACATATCGTTACGTATCAACCACCAAGATAAAATATCGATAATAAGAGATGCATACGACAAATCAGTAACAAATGTTGCGATGATATTACACACTAAGAAGAAGAAAATGTGTCCGAATGATTTTGACCATAAAAGAAGAGTATGTCCAAAGAGTTGAAATCATCCCTTATCCACCAGAATTTGTAGAGTTGGATTCACTTTTATAAGGCAGACTACAAACAAGTCTAAATACCATTATCCTTTTCGTGATATAGTCATCCTAGTAAGGTCGGTACCTTCGACCACGGTTGCCATCATCACTGCTGCCTCGACCTGACCCTCCTCCGCTCGAGCCATTGGTCCGGTCTACTCTTCTGCTGGCTCGTGGTGGTGGTGCCATTTGCATCCCGGGTTGCTGCCTGCAAAAATACCCCCAACAAATCACCAAGGAGAAAAATTACTGATCAGAATGCAAAAGGACCTAAGTCTCGATCACAGATGAATTGGGTATTAGAAAAATCCCATCTTTTCTTCAGAAATTTAATTCTTTATCCATTTCATGTGATGGGTTAAAGGTTGAAACACAAAGGTTTAAACGATGGATTCATGACTTACAGAACATAGCCAATTCGCCCATCTGGGAGAACCATTGGCACCATCTGCATACCCGTTGGCATCGGCCCTCTACCATAGATCATTGGCTGTTTCATCCATATTTAGCCCAATAAACTTTCAAATTCAACAAGTACAAAGTGGTGAGAGAGAATGAGAGTTTCAGAATCATGCCTGATTGAAACTACCGGCAACACCCAAACCACCACCAAGGGAACCATATGGAGCCGCAGCAAAACCACCAAATGTAGGAGCAGCAGCAAATGGGGGAGGATGAAGCACCGCTCCATAGGGATAGGAGGGATCAGATTTCTTTTCTGTCTGGGGTTTAGCAAGCACTACTTCTAATACTTGACCTGCAGTGCAAATTTGCCATGTATGATTCAGACACTCGCAGAAAAACATAAAAAGAAAACCATAGGAACAGGAACTGTCCAGATGAGGTTTTACATGTAGCGTAATAATCAACAGCTCAGAAGTACATGCATTAACACCGTTGATTTCATGTTTTAGAGTCCAACCAAGTTCTAGGCACTCATTCTGAAACTGAAACGAAAATCTAATTTACCGTTGATTTCATATTTTTCAGAATCTTTAATAGCCTTCAATGCGCTAGACCTTTCAGCATAATGGATGAAGCCAAAATCCCGTTTTCCACCCTTTCCAGGGGGCATTACAATTTTGGTCACTTCACCATGCCTCTGGAATAATTCCTTCAGTTGTTCTGTCGAGACATTCTCAGGTATATTCTTGACGTAAAGGGCTTTCACCTGTCAACTCGAGCAATAATAGGATAAAATTAGTGCAACGCAACACAAGGCAAAAGCATTTCCACTAAAGCATTGCAAAAAGCTAAATTAATCAGAAAGAAAAGCTTGATGATCCATTAAATCCCCTTTTAAGTTTACCTGAGCAGCGGCAGCTGAGTGTTCGGAAGAGGCTTTGGGTTCCGCCCATGTCACAGTTGGGGTATTCCCCTCAAGCTTAAAATTAGCATCTATCATTTTCTGCCTTGAATAATCAGCACATGCATTATTGTAGTACAAGACAAATGCAAAACCTCGGTTACGAGTTGGATTTGTTGGGTCCTAAACAGCAACAAGAAGTAAAAATGTGAGCAATATAGATCAAGCTTGGCTACAACAATTCATGAATCACCGAGAAATTCCATTTTCTTGCCTTTATAAGCTCGATATTCTCAATTCCAGGACCCACACTTTCTATGACTTTTCTAAACTCGTCCTCCATCCAGCTCTTTGGAATATTACCAATAAACAGTCTATTCTTAGATTCTGAAACGGAGCATCTTATCGTCTTGCCCTGCAAATACTACATGTCAAACAGAACACGAGACAAGTATATTGCAAGAAAGCAAAGATCAAAAGTAAAGCTACAATTAGGTGTTAAGATTGCCTTTAACTCTTTGCCATGCAACTCCTCAATGGCTTTCTGGGCAATGTCTTTTGTTTTGAAAGCCACAAAAGCATATCCTTTGCTCTCACCAGAGTCTCTATCTCTCATCAGTCTCACCTGGTATGAACAGCTGAAGTCAAGCGAAAATAGAAAACCCGATGAAAAGAAAGGTATTGAATTGGACATGTACCTCAAAAATCTCGCCTATTGGTTCACATAGATCCCTCAATTCCTCTTCCCCGACGTCCTTAGGGAGACCACCAATAAAAATTTCAGAACCATGGGGAGGGAGTGAAAGAAGATGGGAGTACTTCTCCCTTTCTTCTTCGTTAAGAGGAGATCCCGGTTTCTCTTCATCTTCTGAAGCCTCAATATCAACATGGGTGTGATCCTCTTCAGGTGACTGATCTTGCTCTTCTTCTCTATCCTCCACCTTTGTATCTCCATAATCGTCCTCGTCTTGTTCTTCGGCATTTGTATCAGCTTCTTCATCTTCTTCGTATTCTTCCACCTGTTCCTCTTCAACTTCATCTTCCATTTCGCTGTAGTTACCCTCTTCGAGATCCACACGGTCGTCAACTTCTGGTCCGTCTGTCATGAGGTTCGCACTTACAAGGTCTGGTCGTACAATAATCACATTTATGGTTTAGTCAAGAAACTCGGGTAATCTACAATTTCCATAACGTAAGAAACTAATAGCAAAATGTTGTGTTAAAGACCAATAGGCCAAGGCAATTGAGTGAAATCAGAATCATTGTCTAATCCAATTTTCTTTTTTGCAGAGTATAAACATATGTTCGATAATAGATCCTGATGACAATATTACAAATTCAATGGCATTAAAAATACGGCAGATGTTGAGTATATGGATGCCTTGAGATGGTAGAGATCATGCAAAACTGAGCACAGATTTTCGCGTTCCCATTTTTTCTCAGCAATAAACAGCAATTGTCACTTGGAATAAGAAAATCTTGAAAAGAGCTAGTTTTGTATAGAAATCTGATTACCCGATTATAACTCAATTCATCGGCAATCCATTCATGAATTCAACAAACAGAACCACAAACAACCCAGCAAAACATAATATGAAAAAAAAACAAGGTGGTGATTCGGGCACATATTCATGATTCACACCTAATAATCAAGATTGAGCAAAACCCAGTAACGGAAACCAAAGAAGATCGACACCGAAAAGCAAATTACTCACCGGATTAACTCAGAAATAAAGGAAAAATCTGAGCTTGAAACAGGCTCAGAACTAGGGTTTATCCATTTTCGGGAGGGAACAAAATCGAAGAAGAAGAAGAAGAGAGAAATCTACGAAACAACCAATACAAATGTATAAGAAAACTAGAAATGGAGAATTTTCTCGGCATACCAGAGGGTGTTTGTTTTCGATCGGATTTATGGGAAATTATATTTCGGGGGAATTTTGGATTTTCGCTTCGGTTGTGTTGTGATATCCGACCAAAACTGTGATTCAACTTAGTCGGGATTTTCTCATCTCCGGTAGTATAATAAGACCCCTAGCTCGCCATCGTGCTCGGATCACATGTAACGCACCCATTCTCTGCACGCTACTTTCTCCAATCATATCTACCCACGTGTCCAAACACTTTAACTCGTACATCCTCTAAAGGCCCATTGAGCTTTCTAAATAACTGCCTCCGATCATCACTCGAGGCCCAACTAACGCTTGGGCTATATCAGCATCTTCTGCAGCTGATAATTACAAGCTCCGTTGTTTCTCTCCAGGAGACGTCAACCACGTGCCGTTTCGAATTTTTATTTTTTGTATTATTTTTTGTTACACGAGAGAGCAATAGTTGTACACAGCTATATATATCAATAATTTATTTAAGGTGAAATATTTATGAGAGCTTATTATATAATATCGTGGTTTGGTTAGTGAAACAAGAAATGATTGCAAGTTGTTTAATCGATAAAATTTTGGTACATAAATTTGTTTTTATAAAGGAAAACTTTTAGGACAGGTGGGCATGGAGTTCTGTGTAACGTCAAAGACAAGACTGGAGAGGGTGGAATCATGGCACATGGGTAATGTCCTTGCTCGTGTCTCAAGTTGCAAAGTTGCAGCCTTTTTCTTTGTGTGGCCATTTTATTAAAACTCAAATTCTCATTCTATTGCATCAAATTTATCAATTTGAAAAAATAGTGGGGCCAATGTGGAAGATTCCAAAATTCTGACGTATTATTGAGACAATTTATTATCGGTTTTTATTCCTCCGAGTAATAAATCTACGAATTTCCATAAACAATTAGTGAAAAAAGGGCCAATTAACAAAATAAACAAACTTTACTCCTACAAGGAACTAAGAGGAAGGAACTCTTTTTCCTGTAAAAGATACATTTCCAATCCTCCTTTATAGGTTACAAATCACACAATCTCAAATCTCAATAATACCACAATTTAATAAGTCAATATTAATTTTTATTATTATTAGAAAAAAGAAAGCTTTTAGGATGCCAAAGAATCTGGACCGTAGATTTTGCATCATCTCATCTCAGCCATCTCCTAAAGTCACTAGTGGAAGAAGGTGAGATTTCCCCACCAAGACTCTCCGTACAACATGAAGAGTAGTTTGATTGTTGCTCAACCGCTCCTAAATGTGACCCACCCACGCTCTTGAAGCTTGGGCTTCTCAAGCTGTAGTTGTTGTTATTACCATAATACCCTCCACCGTACTCCGGCTGAGGTGGCACCGGAAATGACAGTCGTTTTCTAGCAGCTGAGCTCGCTCTATCCCGCTCAGGCGTCGAGGGGCGTTGCCTCGGTGCGCTCTGTGATCGGATCCTTGCTTTGGCCGACTCTGTTATTGCCATGTAGTTGGGCAATGTAGCCGTTGCACTAGTACTAAGAGTTGTGCTGCAGCCACTACGGCTGGTGAAACTGTAATTAGACCTTAGGCTTGGGGTGTTGGACGTATATTGGTAGGATCGTTCGTCTCTCTGGCAACGTGGGCTTGCAGACCGGATTTGTATAGGTCTGGATTTTGATGGGGACGGTGTGGCCGGGAAATGATGGTGGTGGCTCGTTCTTGATGGAGAACTCGGCCTCTGGTTATGGCTCTGGCTCGGGCTAGGGATTCTGGCTCTGGTGTAACTTGGTGTTAAGTAAGAATAAGGTTGCGCAGTGTCAATCTCGACCGTTTTGACGGGAACCCTTTGATCCGTGGAAGCTCTGGCTCGGTTATCCCAGGGTCTTGAAGCCATCCACCGGTCAAGCCATTTAGGTCTCTCCTCGAGCTCCTGCTCGTCTCCCAAGGACTGGCTTCCCCCAGTTCTCCACATCTTCATCAAGATAATATCGATCAGAACTAGAATCCATTGGTGTGATGGATAAAATGAGATGAGCCAACGTTTTATGATCATGGGTACTACTACGTACCTGCTGTGAGAAAGCTTGCGACAAAGTTTTCTCTCGTCGCAACGCGGTGTCCCGCCGCTGTTGCAACATCGCTTTCACTTCCTCAATCGTATGTGGCCGCTCATCCCAATCATCTGCTATGCTACTTCCTTCTCTTGACTACACACCAAAACCGATACAAATCGATAGAAACTAATGTCCTGATCAGACATATCAGATTCATGTCCTAAACTCACCATGGATTTCCTCTCAGAGATGTCCTGAAAGTAACGCGATTCGAGAACGCTGTGAGTGTCGCTGAACGCGGATCTGCGGCTGCCTTCGTGGGACAAGCGTTTACGCTGATCCAACACTCGGGCTTGGACACGAACCAGAGCTTGCATACAGCGTAATGTCATCTTGGCTTGTTTTCTCACATTGTGACCCCTCACCAGTGCTTGTAGCTTCACCAGCCCTTTCAATGCTCTCAGTGCTCTTCTTGCCTATTTTTCCATATTAACTTAATTACCAAAACTACCCTATTTAATAGCCATCAATATCAAGGAAATTTGCTACAACACGTCACTTATTAAATACGTTCATGTATTTTTCTTAGCATATAGATTATGATTGTACAAATTAATTCTATTTTTCTCCAGTGATTACTGATTCTTGTAATAAAATAAACACAATTTGACACATCATTAATTTGAGAGAAAAAAACGGATTTATTACCAGATATCCTCTGAAAGCGGTTTGGATAACAACAGCCGCATAATGATCTCTTGCATGATAAGTCCGTTTAGGTACTTCCGCCATAGCTGCCGACACAGCTGCCGTGGTCATCCCAGTTCCGACGAGGTTGTTTCTCTGTTCGTCGGCGGAAGAAACTTCCGTCCTATTGACCGCCGCTGCCGACGCGTCAGGATTTGCGGGATCAGGCAACGAAGGCGGCGCACAAACACCTCCGCCGCTGGGAGTCTTCACCGGAGATTCCTGATTCGACGGCTTTCTGAATATCCAACGCCTCTTCTCTCTCTTCTGTGAAAACAGAGTAATGAATTAGAGTGATAAATAAAGCCCTGAACCAGAGCGTGGAAAAGCATTTGAAGAACGAAACAGGTGAACAGAGTGAAAGATCTCGACTTTTCTTGGAAACGAACCTTTTCTTCGTCGCCTTCCACATCGTTAGCGTTAGTAACGTTATGAGCGTTATGATCTTTCTTGGTGGGAGATCGGAAGGCTCGTTTGACGGCGGTGAGCCACGAAGAAACGCTCTTCTTCCCCATGTTTGGTCCGATCGCTCAACACATTATACTTTTCTTCTTGTTTTTCTGGCCATCGGTTTGAGATTTGTCTTTGGATTGGACTTTTTCAGAAATTGTAAGAGAGAGAGAGCGAGGTTGATGGTGGATCTTGGGACAGAGAAAGAAAACTATATCTAAGTGGTTGCTTTGGTTGCGTAAGAGAGTGCTCTGACCGCCTCTTTAACTGCGACCATTGACAGCGATGACTGTTCTGTTTTTTATTTACTTTAAATTATTATTAACAATAATTATTATTTACTTCTCTCTGCTCACATCTCACCAAACTATTTGTTTTTTAAAGTAATAGTAAAATTTAATTTGATACCAAAAATAATATCGGAACAAACGAAATGATATGTTATTGTTATTATTATGATTATATGATATATGTATTTTTGGTTTGCCTTAATTTTAGGGTGGTTATAACATCCAAAATTTGGAACATATATACACAGGCATGTTATATCCATAGACGCATGAACGTACACGCATGCTTAATGGAGCTGGATCTAGTGAATGCGTATGGCTCATCGATATGCGTACGAATATTTATGTGCACATATCTCTCTATATATATTTATATTTATATGTGTGCGTATACATATGCAATATGCATATATGTGTAGATATATATGTCCATTTGATATAGACATGCACATATAAATGTGTCTGTACACATGTAGATAAACAACGAGCAGCGTGAGAGAGCGCACGTTGAGTGGACTCGATAAACTAAATTCTCTTTAAACGGGGTTCGTTTTTTTCCATTATTCAATTAGATGCCCATCGCGAAATTCTATATTTATATACATATATCTATAATTTCAAGGTTACCCACACATAATTTATATATACTTTTGAATTTTTAAATGTAATAGTACAAAAAGGTCGAATATGCATGAAAACATAATTGCATTATCACACGACGGACCTCTAAAGACTAGTGCTAGTGCATTCAAAGAATGGGATAAACGTTAAGTTAATATTCCGTGATGTTTTTATACGTTGATGCATCCAACTTCTTAGTATATAATATTCACAAATACGTTGAAAAAGTAAACGATATACATATATATATATATGTATTGATGAATGTATAACCATATATTTAAGCAGATTATGAGTTAGAAAATATTATTTTAGGAGTTTGAATGTAAGAGGATAAATATGATAATGAAAAAGACAGGTCTATAGTTTAGTTAAGCCAAACATAAACAAGGAGCTGGTGAAGTCTCGTGCTGTCACGTGCATGGAGCCAGAGACAGAGACATCAGGTGCGTGATAGACCACGGTGGTCGTTCCCTGTGACCCAACACGTGGGTCTTACTTTTTTTATATTTTCTTTTTATCTATTCAGTCAACCATTTAGTCAAACCTGATATATTTTCCTATCTATTGGGCTTTTATCTCTCTTTATTTGGGCCTCATATGTATATATATTATTTATATATATATATACCATGTATATTATATGAAACAAACATAAAAATTAATATATTAAATAAAAACATGTTCATTTTAAACATCCTATTTATCTATTTTTATAGAATTATGCATTTCCTTTTAAAAAAATATCATAATCATTATATTTGGTAAGCGGTAGAAAAATGTATAAATTTGTATCATTTTTTTCAGTTGATATTTGAAGTTTAATGTCATGATATATCATCGATTTTTTTTGTTAATGGTCGATGTGGATGTTTCATGAATAGTCATGTCGACAGTGATGTCATAAAAAATAAAAAAATTGACTTAAAAATTAATTATTAAAATTTAATAGTCACGTCATAGAAAATAAAAAATTTGGCTTAAAAATTAATTATTAAAATTTATTTTTCTTATTGCTTCCTATTTTTCTTCGATTGTCTTCTTCATCGGCAAATTCAAACTTGGTCAATATTCCACGATCTTTCATCCATGGCTGATCGTCTCGTTTTTACACGTATTTTTCGCATTATTTTAGAGATATTTATGATATAGATACGATGTTTACGTATGATTTTGTATCTGTTTTACTCGTTTTCGTGTTTTTGTGTCCTTATAGGTTTTAATGCAAATCTAATTCATTTCGAAGCTAAGGAACGTACACGGGACAAAGTACTAACATTGAGGATCGTAACGGAGCAAACATGATGAAAACGCGACTAGACAACAACCTGCACGGCCAAGCACAATGCATAGCACGACCGAGCACATGAGGGAATGGAGTGCCCGACCGTGCAGCACCACCACCCGACCGGGCTCAGCAATTGACACACATGCCCGACCGTGCACCAACCCCTTACATGACCGGACTCTTCAAACAACACTCCAACACGATCGTGCATTGACCACAGCCTGATCGGGCTCATGAGATAGCAATCTTTCGCGAACATGCAGCACGACCCGGGCAAAAGTGAATCACGACCGAGCTCATGAAACAAAAAGGTTCACGATCGAACTCAAAGCACAGCCGGGACATGCTTAAGAGACAACAAACATGAGCGAATATTCAGCACGACTCGAGCGTGTATGAAGCCCAACCGATCGTCCATTGCCTGAGGTGCCCGATCGGGCTACACATGTTGCACGGTCGGGCATGGAGACGCGCATACCTACAACGTGAAAAAAGAAAACTTTAGCCGAATTAAACACAAAAGGAAGATCACGATAGAAGAATAGAAAAGAGTCAGCCAAAGAGGAAAGATGAAGAAAAGGCAAAAAGAAAAGAGGAAAGAAGAAGAACAGTGTAAAAGGAAGAAGATAAAATTAGTTACACACACGTTACAGAGCAGAATTAGAGAGTCCCATCCCTCGGTCAAAAACCGTCCTTCGGTCAAATCCCATCCTTCGGTCGAAACCCATCCCTCGGTCGAATTCTGTCCCTCACTCAAAACCCGTCCCTCGATCGAAACCCGTCCCTCGGTCGATTCCCGTCCCTCGGTCGATTCCCGTCCCTCGGCCGAAACCCATCCCTAAGTCGAATCCTATCCCTTAGTCCAAACTCGTCCCTCGGTCGAATCCCGTCCCTTGGTCGAATCTCGTCCTTCGGTCGAATATCCTATTTGCGGACGGATTCAAGACGAAAAAGGGTACCGGTCTAGAATTCCGGATGGGTCGCGGGTACTGTTCGGAAACTATCTAGAATTTTCGGACGGGTCGCGACCACCGTTCGGAAATTGTCTTGAAATTCCGGACGGGTCGCGATCCCGTCTGGAATTCGTCTGCAATTTCCGGATAGGTCGCGACCATCATCAGGAATTAGTCTGCATTTAGGGACGGGTTGTGACCCCCGTCCGGAAATTTTTATAAATTCCGGCTTCTACCCTCATTTCTTCACTTTGCATTTCGGCCGGAGAAACTCCCCCTCTTTCGACGGTTTGTTCTCAGTCCGCCGCCCGTCGCCGTTAGTCCGCCTGCTGTCCGTCGTCCGTCCGCCGCCCGTTCGGTATGTCTTTCTATCGGTTTGCATGTTTTACAGTCCATTTGATAAGACTAAATGTTAATTTTGGCTTCATTATTTACAGTTCGTCCGCGCATCCCGCCGCCCGTCCGCATCGGTCCGCCACCCGTCCGTCGGTCCGTCCGTCCGCCGGTCCACCGAGATATGGGTTAAATATGCATGTATTAAGTTTGTGGAAATATAAATGTTTGTGAAAATATATAAGTTTGTTGAAATATATAAGTTTGTGAAAATATATACATATTGTGAAAATAATATGTTTGTATGCTTAATATAATGAAGAAAATTTGAAAGAATTGAATATAAATGTATGTAGTAAGTTATGTAGATTAGGTGTTCGATGAAATGTCTAAATCAAATATACGTTATATTAAGTTATATTAAGTTGTTAAGTTATATACGTTATATGTATAGTTATATTAAGTTATATACGTTATATTAAGTTGTGAAGTTATATAGATTATACGTTATATGTTATACATTATATTAAATTATATTAAGTTATATACGTTATATTACGTTGTTAAAAAAATATATTAAAAAACATATATTAAGTTATATGTTTTTTAAAATTAAAACACGTATATTAAATTATATGTGGTTTTTAAAATTAAATTAAAATTAATTAAAATTCAATTACAATTACAATTTTAGTATGTCGCGTCGTGTTGGAAAAGGCGGTAACAACAGAAACCGCTCAACATCTGAAGAAAGTGCTAATAGTCAACAACACCAGAGATAATCAGATGTAGTCAGTGTTGTAAAAGTCGGCCTAGGCGGCCGACTAGTCGGCGCCTAGGCGCCCGGCGGTACTAAGCCGCCCAGTCTAATGGAAAATCGGTTCAATTAGACGGTAGAAAAAAATCGGCGACTAGTCGGCGCCTGGGCGGCCGATTAGGCGGAAATCGGCCGCCTAGGCGGATTTTAAATAAAAAAAGACCAAAACGACGTCGTTTTGACTATATTTAAAAAAAATAAATCAAAATTTTATTTTGTTTATTCGTCCATCTTAACTCGACTAGTCGCTAGGCGCTGACGGACCGCCCGACTAGCGCCTAGCGACTTTTACAACACTGGATGTAGTATATTCGGATTTTATGAATCCGAATTTATTTCTGAATGGATCGACGCAATATATACCCTTCTATCAGCAGATACCACCGCCGGTCGAGCCGATGATGCATCACGAGTCTCCGATGCATCAGGAGCCAATGGTGGAAGAGCTTTTAGCGATAGATGAAGAAAGACGCAAACTTTCTCGTATAGATCCGGATTCTTCATCCGGTGCACTTTGGTATAAACTAAATTTTAATTTAATTTTAATTAATTATCAAGTCTTAATTTACTTTTATTTTTTTAATAGGTTTGGTATTAAACAGATTAATCGTCATATCACAAAATTAATAAAAGCTGATTATGATCGTCCATGTTATAACTAGACGCAAATCGATCCCGAAATAAAGGAACGATGGTGGAAAGCTTTCGTGTTATGTTTTCTTAAATATTATTTTCATTATAAATTTTAAACTTAAAATAATATTTCAATAAAAAAATTATTTCATTATTTTCAGCAAAAAATTTGTTGGGATCCTGCAATAACCAGACTAGTAAAGTCCGAATTTCAAAAGCATAGGGCAATACGACTGAAATCTCTTGTACACGACACGAAAGTAGAGTGGGAGACAAAAAGTGTCAAACCTCTTTGGTGCCCAGATAATGTTTGGGAACCTATGCTTGTCTATTGGGACGATCCTATCGTTAAGGAAAGAAGTAAGCGCGCTAGTCGATCCCGTCGTTCTGATAGAACGAGATGTGAGATAAGTGCGCATACTGCTAGTTCCCGCTCTTTCGCGGAGGTTTACGAAGATTTAGTAAGATTTAAATTTTTTAAAGTTTTATTATGAGTGACATTTGCTTAATAGGTAAAACATGAATTTGTTTTAGGCGAAAGAGAAGGGATGTGAACCGTCGTATGTGGAATTGTTGGAACGTACACACAAGAAAAAATCCGACGGTTCGTGGGTGGATGCTAGGGCGAAACAAATTCACGACGATGTTGTGAACATGGCATCGGAACGAGTGTTCCAAATCCCGCCAAGAGAAGATGGGACGCAACCGACTCTTTCTCAAGAAGAATACAACGAGATGTATTTCGAGGTAAATTTATTATAAATTTACAATAAATTATTTATGAATAATTTAAATTTAAATTAAATTTCAATATTTTTTTGTAGCACGTAACACCGTACAAAGGTCATTTATTTGGTCTTGGAGGAATGACATCAAAACATGCCAGTTCCTCCAAAGGCAAGGAAAAGGTCGCGACCGAGGAATTTCGAAACACAATCTCGAAGATGCAAGAAAAATCATAGCAACAAAGTTCACAATTAGAACAACAAAGTTTAGAATTCAACGCTCTACAAAGAGAAGTTGAACGCTCAATACGGGAATGTCAGTAGTGACTCAGAATGATGAAGGAACACATGTCCACTATCAATTGGGATACGACTGACGGTAACGATAATAATTCCCAATTATCACAAGCTAGTTTGTAAATAGATAATTTTAATATTGTATAAATACTGATTATTTAATTTCAATTTCAATTTCAATTTTAAATTTTAGTTTTTTATTTTTTTTACAAAAAAAAATCCAGACGAGAACAGTGTCGTCCAGAAATTTTAATCCAGATATTCGTCCGGGTTTCGCGTCGATTTTCGGACTACCCTTTCGTCTGAAATTGCGGACGATTTGCCCACTAAATATTCCGTATGTATTTGCGGACGGATTAAGGACGGATATAGGTTGGCGACGCTCGTTTGCGGATGGTTTCCTATCGTTCCTAATCCGTCCCGAAACAGATTTGGGGACAGATTCTTTAGTCCCTAAACCGTGAATTTCTTGTAGTGAATGGTGGGAGAAGTAAATGAGCTTGTTGTATCGAGAGAAACAATAGGACCTAAAGTATAAACAAAATTAGTACCGCCTTGATTCCAGTTCTCTCGGCTCTAAAGGTGAGTCGTCTGAGGCATAGGATATATCGACCAGAACATAGGCATTAATTTCATCATTCGAGGCCCATTTTCAATCAGAGATAGAGAAACACCAAACTTTCATGAGAGTCGACAGTGGAAACAAAAGTGAGCGAAAAGAGAAAATGTTTTTCCGAAAATGCAAACCTCACGACACAAAAAAATATTCTTCTGTCGAGATCTTATACGCGCCAAACTTTCTTTCTTGTGGATAGCCAACAAACATGCACCGATGACTACGAGAGGTAAATTTATCCTCGTCCGTTTGTTGGTTGTGAACATAACATAGCGAACCGAAAATACGAAGATGTGTATAATCTAGAGTCGTGCAATGAAGAATATGAAAATGAGTATGACCATCTAAGATAGACATCACCATCCGATTAATTAATTGTGCCACTATTAAAATGCAGTCTCCCCAAACTTAATAGTAAAATCGACCTAAAAGAGCAGCAATTGAGTTGTGTTCAATATGCGTTGATGTTTATGGTCCACCCCTTCATTTTGTTGCAGAGTACCAATGCACAAAATCTCATGTCTGATGCCTTCGTCATGAAAGAAACGAATGAGACACATAAATTCACTACCATTATCGGTTCAGATTCGTTTGACACCTATTGAATTATTAAGCAACCATAGCAAGAAATTAGAAAAGATATGTAGAAACTTCTTGTTTGGTCATCATAAAAACAAAATACACCTCGCGAATAATGATCAATAATTGTAAGGAAGTACTTGGCTCCCGAAAATGACGATGTACGGTGCGGATCCCATACATCACAACGTATTAGATAAAAAAATAGAATAAATTTTATTAAAGCTTTTTCGTAAAGGAATCCCATGTTTGTTTAGCGGGAAAAAACATTTCATGCATAACTCCCTTTTTCGGAAAGGAATCCTAGAAATATACTCTAATATCTTCGAAGGTGGATGTCTGAGTTGTTGATGGTAAGTTTTGGCCGAGCATAACTCTCGAGATCTTACACCTAGAGGTGGCTAATTCGGGTTTCGGTTTGGGTTTGGGTTCCTCGGGTTTTGAAAAATTGGATTCGAATTAAACCCGAAAATTTTCGATCCGAGTTTGGTTCGGATTCGGGTTCAAAAGAATTGGACCCAAAATAACCCGAATTATATTTGGATATTTGAGTTCTTCGGGTAGTTCGGGTTATTAGGGTTCGGGTTTTTTCGGATATTATACATCATTTGGGTTATTAAGTTTTAGGATTCTTTGGATAATATGTTTTAATATAAAACAAAAATAAAAATACGAAATATAAAATAAATATATATAAGAAAATTTACTAGTATTTTTTAGTGATATTATATTTTTTAAAAATTTTAAATTATATGTTTTTTATTTTTATTTTTTAAATTGGGTTGTTCGGATTTCTCGGGGTTTATCTGAATTCGAACTGGACCGACCCAAACCTGAATGGGATCCTGAAATTTGAACCCATATGGGTTCTTAGGGGTGACCCATATTTAGAACGATTCAGGTGTTTCGGATCGGTCCGGTTTGGGTCGATCCAGGTAACCCGGATTGGTCACCCCTATTTACAACTGCAACATTCTCCATACTCCAAAAATAGTATAAACCTTCTTGTTGACCACTCGCTCCAATCATAGTCTTGGTAATTTAGTCTTGAATGACCCAAAGCTCATGAGTAAACTACACAATGCAGTCTTGTTATCCAGAAATGAACATTAGTTATGGTTGACTCCTTCAACATATAATACATCACGTAACAAGAGAGTAATAGTAATTGAACATTGGCACGTTGAAGAGCTACACATTCTCGTCCATCAGGTAGAATAATGGAACAAGAAGACATGAGAGAAACATCCCTGAAGACATGCAAAATTTTTGTCATGCATGTGGTGAGAACAACCGGAGTCCAAAACCCAAAGAGTGTCTAGAGTCTTACCCACAATGGTCTTAGTAGCGCTAACTTTGGAGGCATTGAGGAAATGCACAATTGTTTTTCAAATGTTCCTCTTTTATCTTGCTAACATCAGATCGATCTGACTCTCTGGGAATCGGTTGCGATGAGGATCGAGTCTAAGTTGAAATAGTCTGTGCGACATTAACACGAGCAACAACATTAACGCCCGAACCACGACTACAAGCAAAAGCAGGTGTTCTGCGACCTCGACCAATTCGATTCCGGGGACGATCGTCCCACCATTTGGATATCCTAGGATCTGAAAAACACGTATCATACACATGACCTGTGCAGCGACAATTCGAGTAGCTCAATTTTTCTTTGTCATCAGAGGCAAACCAAGAAAGAGAAACCGAGGATCAGTGCCTGTTTTATCGCAAAAGCTGTGGCAGAGGTTCGCGCATGATGGGATTTTCCCATCGTATGTGAACTCTTGTCCTGGAAAACCACGTTGTACACATTATCCAAATATGGTAATGGATCACGAAACAAAAAATTTTACCGTACAAAACTATACATTCATTACAAGAAAATCAGGTTTTAAGGACTGAAAAATCAGTCCTAATTAGGGACGGAAATTTGGAGATGGCTTTCGCCCGTTTCGACTTTATTTTTCTGTTGTTATTCAGTTTATAATGCAGGTTCTGTCTCCCTTTTCATCTTCAATCGCCTCCATGATTTGATCCATTAGGGTTTTGGAATCAAATTGCACGAAATGCTTTCAAATTAAGCCTCCGCGAGGGATTTCCATTTTCTGAATTTCTTCTGCGATTTCCTTTAGTGAGGCGTCACCGACGACGCTGGCAAAAAGCTCGCTGGAGGAGATGCTTGAGTCTCTCCGCGGGCAAGACGAGTGGGACCGGCCGAGAGATATTTCGTCGGCGCTTCCAGTCCGGCCAAATTCGAGGCGCGGCTACCGTCTGCGCGCCGATCGTTCTAAGCGAACTTCAACGTTGGAAATGCGATTTGCGACGGGAACAGCGCCATCTCCGCCGTGGTGGAGTGCGTAGGCAAAGGGAATGAAGAAGGAAAGAGGAAAGAGAAGGATTTGGGAGTGAAGAGGAATAGCTTCAGTAGCAAGAAAATGAGGACTGAGCAGAGTGCAGAAAGTGTGAAGATTTGTAGTAGTGTTCAGGAAATTTGGAGACGGGCGAATTAGGTTATTTATACACGAATTAGGAACGGATTAGGGACTAAAAGATTAATTTTCCGAAAAAACGTCCCGAAACCGTCCCTAAAACGGTTTTTAAAATCCTAAATTTAGGGATGGTCCCAAATCCGTCTCCAAATTTGGAGACGGATGGCCTGCCCGTCTCTAAATTTGGAGACGAATGACCTGTCGTCTCCAATTTAGGGACGACTTACTATTCTGTCCCTAATTGGTTCGCATTTAGGGACGGATTAAACACGACTCTTCTGTACCCAAATTTGGAAACGGATTAGGGACATATTTCATTTTCCGTCCCTAAACCGTGTATAATCCGTTCTTAAATTTAGGGACGGAAATGTCGGTCCCCAAATTTCGTCCCTAATCTTGAATTTTCTAGTAGTGATTGAATCATCCAATCCCATAAGGAAATCATGGACATGGTCCTCATTCTGATCTTTCTCCAGTTGAGAGGTGGTGTCACACTTATACACTCGCACTTGCAAACTCGTAAAGGACGGGAAATGAGCATATCACACCAAATTTGATCCAATTTTCCATAATAGGCATCGGTACTCAGTCCATGTTGAGTACACCGAGCAAGTTCAGATCGAAGCTTCTGGATCCGAGGGTCGTGCTTCATTAAAAATCGGTTTCGCAGGTGTTCCCACAGATCAGAGGCTTCTTCACGGAGTGCCACATCAGATCGTAGTTTGGATTCTATGGTATTCTTAATCCAAGACAACACCAAGAGTTGTTTGTCTCCCAATCATCAAAATCCGAAGAATCGGGAGTAGGTCGGGGGATTGTTCAATCAGTGAAGCCGAATTTCTTCCTTGACTTCAAATCATGTCGAATGTTGATCTCCCACTCGTCGTAATTATCTCATTTGAGAAGAGGTTGCGAGAGGATGATACCGAGGTTATTGCTTGGGTTCAGATCGTAGGAAGAGATTGTGCAACGTTGCACAACAGCTCTATCGGGGTTTGATGCAATAGAGTTCAAAGGGATGGTTGGGTTCGAGATGTCGAGATTCAGAAAAATTGAAATTCGAAATTGGTTTCTCGAAATAGCCAAGAAATAGAGAGTCGAAAAAGAGTCGAGAAAAGAGTCGATTTTATGATCGATTTTGGTCTCATGTTGGTGGGTCTGTGTTCAGTGGTTATCGGTGAGTCGTCGACGGTTTAATTTCAGTGTATTGTTCGACAGACTAAAGGTTGAAGATGAACAATGAAAACCTTTTTTATGTGTGCTATGATACCATGTTACAACGCAATTGTGTTGATGAATTTTTGTATGTATTGCTAGATAATTTTAGAGGATTATATACAAATCATATCATCGTAACAAACACTGTTACTATAGGAATGCGAGGCCAAGTCTAAAGACAAAGAGGCCAAGTCCAACATACCATGAATCCTGTGACAAGTTCCTTTTCGTTTTGTTGATAGTTCAGTTTATTCACATAACAGAACATAAGGACCTAAGTGACTTAGATTGAGAGTTTGTGTAGAAGACGTTCATGTCCTTCACCAGACGAATAAGAAAATCGAACAAAAAAATTAATGATAATAGAGATAAATAATGTATTTATTTACTTTTATTAATTTCAAGTTTTTATTTGATTTTTTGATGACGTGGTTGCCAGTGTGGCTATCCACGTGACATCCATGCTATCGATCATTAACAAAAATTTGATGATGTATCATTAAATTAACATTTGAACATCAATTTGAGAGTTTGAGAACTCAAATTTGTACATTATTATAACGTTGAAAAACAAGCAGGTGTATAATTCTGTTAGAAATATGGACAAATAGGATGATCCGCCGGGCCGGGCGGCCCTATCTTTACCCTAAAACACAGTTTCGTTTTGTTCCCCCGATTCTCTCTCTCGTTCCTCTCTCTCGTCCCCTTCGTTTCCCCCTAAAACAGCTCGTCGTTCCCGTTCGTTTCCCGTTCGTTTCCCCCTAAAACAGCTCATCGCCGGCCGACCTCCCTCTCTCGTTCCCGTTCGTTTCCCCCTAAAACAGCTCAACGTCGGCCGACCTCTCTCTCTCGTTTCTCATCGCCGACCGACCTCTCTCTCGTCGTTTTTGGTGTTGTATCGTTGGTGAGTCTCTCTCGTTTCTCATCGTCGTTTTTGGTGTTTATTGCAATTGTTTAGTCCCTTAGCATATTCTGAACTCTGCAAATTTTTTTTCTGTCCGAAGTCCTTTAGCATATTCTGAACTCTGCAATTGCTTAGTCCCTTAGCATCGTCGTTTTACTGTCTGAAGTCCCTTAGCATATTCTGAACTCTGCAAATTTTTTTTCTGTCCGAAGTCCTTTAGCATATTCTGAACTCTGCAATTGCTTAGTCCCTTAGCATCGTCGTTTTACTGTCCGAAGTCCCTTAGCATATTCTGTTAGATGAATGTTGACTGAACAAGCCTTCTCATGCTTATTAGTTGTTGACTGAACAAGGGCTTACTGTCCGATGGCTTACTGTCCGATAGCATATTCTGGGTTGATGGCTTACTGTCCGAAGTCCCTTAGCATATTCTGTTAGATGAATGTTGACTGAACAAGCCTTCTCATGCTTATTAGTTGTTGACTGGGTGATGGCTTACTGTCCGATGGCTTACTGTCCGATAGCATATTCTTGGTTGATGGCTTACTGTCCGATGGCTTACTGTCCGATAGCATATTCTGGGTTGATGGCTTACTGTCCGAAGTCCCTTAGCACTAATCTTGTGCTGATTAGATGAACCTCCATCAGTACATAACATAATCATAAGCTATATTTATGTGCCATCTCGTCTTTCAAGTTTCCCTTTTGATACATAAAGGGAGTACTATCCACCTTTGGCATAAACTGTCCTTTTTCTATACTATGCATTTGTTTTATTTACTGGTCAATATATAGCTGCCGCTCTTAGTATAATTTATAAATATGTTTTTATTGTAGATTGCAAATGGACGATAATTTTCGTCATGCTGAAGACCTAACGGTAGATGAGCAAATAATAGATGATTATGTTCAACAAACGATAGAAGATCACGACGACGGAGACGATCAACCTACTCCTCAAGTAAGTGGTTCTTCTAACAAAAGGAAAAGGTCTGATGTTTGGGCACATTTGATTAGTATAAATACTACTCAAGCCAAATGCAAATATTGCGTTAAAGTGTTATCCGCAACATCAAGTAAGGGTACATCTCATTTAAAACGTCATGTGGATAATTGCAAGTCTAGACCTAGAACCAACAATCCATTGGAAATGTTGATTGATTTTGATGGAAAGGTGAGGGCAAAGAAACTAGATCAGCTCACCTTTAGAGAAAAACTTGCTAGGTGCATAATTGCTCATGAGTTGCCATTCTCATTCATTGAGTACCCGATGATTAGAGAGTTGATTTATTATCTAAACCCGGATGCGAAATTTATATGTAGAAATACTCTGATGGCTGATTGTTTGCAATTGTATGAGCGTGAGAAACAGTTGCTGAAAACTGAATTAGGAATGGTTCGTAGTAGAATTTGTTTAACTACGGATCTTTGGACCGCAATAAGCCATGAGGGATACATATGTGTAATAGCACATTATGTTGATAAAAATTGGCATTTGGCTAGTAAGATATTGTCTTTCACGACTATACCTCCTCCGCATACTGGACTAGAAATATCAAACAAGATAATCGCTTGTTTGAAGGATTGGGGTATTGAGGATAAAGTGTTTTCGATTACCGTAGATAATGCTACATCTAATGATAGTTTGATGTCCATCTTAAAACATCGCATGCAACCACAAAATTTGTTGATGTGCAAGGGAGAATACTTTCATGTAAGATGTAGTGCACATAATCTTATTCTTATTGTGCAAAGTGGATTAAAAGTGATTGAAGGTGCATTACAAAAGATCAGAGAGAGTGTGAAATATTTAAAAGGATCGAGGATGAGAAGAGAGTGTGAAATATTTAAAAGGATCTGAGTCGAGGATGAGAATGTTTAAAGAATGTGCGGAACAACATGGAATTGAAATTGGGGTTTCTTTATCTATGGATGTTAGCACTCGTTGGAATTCAACTCATGTTATTAGTGCTAGTGCTCTGAAGTATCAGAATGTTTTTGTTAGTCTTGCGTTGATTGATAGCAATTATAAGTGGTGTCCAACGAACGAAGATAGAGGGGAGGGGGAGAAGATACGAGATTTTCTAAAACCTTTTATGGATATTACTACTCTGATTTCGGGATCAACTTATCCAACTGCCAACATGTATTTTATGAAGATTTGGAAAATTGAAATGCTTTTGAGAAAGTATAGGGAGAATGAAGATGAAGTCTTAAAGAATATGGCTGAAAAGATGCAAGCAAAATTTGACAAATATTGGGATAGTTATAGTATCATTCTCTCAATGGCAGCTGTTCTCGATCCGAGAATGAAAATGCAATTACTGAAATATTGCTACGATTCCCTTGATGAGAACACAAGTCAAATGAAAATTGATGAAGTTCGAAGTAAGATGTTTTCGCTTTATGAAGAATACAAAATCAAATTTGGAGTTCCTACATCTTCGACATCCTCTCAAAACACCAGCAAGAAAATGACCAAAGGGTGTAGTTCGAGTTATTTTGATGTAAGTTGTTTCTTTTATATTCATCATTTAATATTTGGTTTCTTTATATAAATTTTTTATTATTTATATTTATAGGATATTGCTGATTTCGACGACAAAGTACCGTCTTCAGATGATGGATTAGGATCAGGTTTGGATAGATATTTAAGAGATCCTAAGATACATGTGCAACGCAATTCGGATTTGGATGTCTTGCATTTTTGGAAGTCTGAAATGTATGGTAAAGAACTATCGTTAATGGCGTCCGATATTTTAAGCATTCCTATTACCACGGTTGCTTCCGAGTCTTCATTTAGTGCTGGTTCGAGGGTGCTTAACAAATATCGAAGCCGCTTGTTGCCTTCTAATGTTCAGGCGTTAATTTGTGCTCGTTCATGGCTATTTGGTTATTCCGAAGTTCGTAAGTATCTATTTATTATTTGATTTTCATATTCATTATTTGATTTCGTATCATTTATTCATTGTCTTGTTAAACAATTACAGGTACTGCTAACTTGACTACTTCTTCTAGCGTTCCCACCACGACAATAGATACGACGACGGAGGAAGATAGGCAAGTTCATATGTTTGAATGTTGAAGACTTTTATTTATCCGTTAAGACTTTTGATTATGTAATGCTTTTATTTTATCTTAGTTTGACAATTTAATGATTTCGAACGTTTCTAATGTAATTCAGAAGACTTTTATTTATCAAAAGACGGTTTAGAACGAATTTTTATATTAGCCCGTAGGCTGCCCGAAGCCCGTCGGGCCGGGCCGCGGGCCGAAAATTTTCGGCCCGTTTAAAACGGGCCGGACCGGGTCCGAACCCGAATGAACCGGGCCGAAACGGGCTCGGCCGGCCCGTTTGACACTCCTAGTTACATTCACGTTTAAAATGCAGAGGCTAAAAATAAAAATGAAGAAACAAACGAAGAAACTAGAGGAGATAAAAATGGAAGATTTGGAACTTACACCATACTTCGTTAAAAAAGATAATGGAAGAAAATGAAAGATAAAAAATAATTTGATTTTTAATTTTTATAATAATTTTTAAAAAATTAAACTGTTTTATATTTGATTTTTTTGATGATATCGACGTGGTTATAGAGGTGACTCCACATCATTGATCATTAATTGAAAATCGATAATGTCATAACATTAATTTTCAAATATTAATTTCAAAATCGAGATTCAAATATGTGATTTTTTTTTGGAAGTTTTTACCAAATACAAATACAATGATTATAATTTTAACAAAATATATCTATATTAAAAGTAATAATAAAATAATTAAAATGAAAATTTTCCAATTCAAAATAGGGGTTCAGGTGGAGTATAACAAAATATACGTCAACAGAATTACTATTTACTCTGTTTTGTAATTTAACAAGGATAGAATATGATAGATTTTGTTTATCGTTTTAAATAATTTGTAGTGTGATATAAAAACAAATAATTTAATCAATAATTGTTCACCACACGGTAAAAAGATAAGATGGAAATCGAGGTAAGTAAAAAAAAAAACTGTAGGCCCAATTACGGCGTTGGATAATCTGGACGGTTTCAATCGAGCCTCTTCGAGAATATCTCCGGCCCAAGTTGATCGTATTCTTCCTTTATAATCTCTTCTCCTCCCTCATTCTCCGAATCAAAACCCTAGTCATTTTTTCATTTCGACGGCGCATCCCTAGTCGTGTAGTCGGTGTTTGAGGTAACTCTCGATCTTCTCATTTACTTCATGTATATGATCTGATTATCGGTGTAGATTATATATAGTTAAGTATGATCGTTTTGTTTCTGATTTGATCTCTCGACCATGATGCTGTTTCAGTTTTTTTTTCAACCGGTTTATTTTTCAGTAGTATTTAGGTTTTTGTTTTAGCTCTGTTATATTTGGTGTTTTAGTTGAGAATTTGATGTGATATAGGTTTGAGCCATTGGTTTTTTGTTGTACTTTGAAGCTTTGAAGAACACTGAATTTAGGATTTTAGGATTTTCCCTTGTTGATGTTTAGAATTCCAGACATTCTATTTCTCTGCCGGTATCTCTTCTAATGTTCGTATGTTGTTGCAGAAACTATGTCGACTGTTGGAGAACTTGCTTGCAGTTATGCTGTTATGATCCTCGAGGACGAGGGTATCGCAGTCACTGTATCCATTAATTTAAACTCAATTATTTTAGAGATTTTGAAGTGACTGTATCTTTCTACTGCTTCTTTGTTGGGTTTGCGAGGCTATTTCTCTTTACCGCTTAACAGGAAATTGTGGTAGTAGAAAGTCTTGACATTGTTCCTTATTAGCTTGTGTTTTAAGTGATCATAGTTCTGGGAGAATGAGATTTTATCTGGTTTGGCTATCCTTAATGTCATGCTAACAGGCTGATAAGATTTCAACCTTGGTGAAGGCTGCCAATGTCAAGGTTGAGTCGTACTGGCCAATGCTCTTTGCCAAAATGGCTGAGAAGCGTAGTGTCTCCGATCTCATCATGAATGTTGGTGCTGGTGGCGGTGGTGGTGCTGTTGCTGCTGCAGCTCCTGCTGCTGCTGCTGGTGGTGCGGCAGCTGCTGCTCCTGCTGCTGAGGAGAAGAAAAAGGTAAAAAAAGGAAGCTTTTTGTTACTGTCATGATTACCCCATGTAGGCCTTGACTTTTTTTTTGTGACAATTTTGTGAACCATTTTTTGCAGGAGGAACCTGAAGAAGAGAGTGATGGAGACTTGGGTTTCAGCCTATTCGACTGAGCTTATCCACATCACATAAGAGTATGGGCTTATCGGAGTTTAGTAGATTTGAGAGTTGCCTCAATGGAGCCTATTAGTTTGGTCTATATTAGTTTGAATCATTTGGCATATATGTGCTCGAGTAGCATTGGCTCAAGAACCTGTAGCCCTTTTGGGCATATTATGATATATACTACAAGGCTTTGAGCTCTAGATGAGTCCTCTCATGTTAGATTTGATCTTTAAGCACTTGGTTTATTGCGTGATGATTGCACCTGATGTGGTATACGTATTTTGCTAATTTCTTGTTGGTCCTCGGGGTTTGCCTCTGTTGTGGCTATTCATATCTCATTGAAATCAATTTCAGTATGAAAAATAACACAAATGATCGAAGCTACTATATATTATCAAAAGGATCATGTGAAAAAGATGAACCAATTGGAATACAATGGAAATGAAATGAGGCATGAACCCATAGTGGCATTCCGATTTTGCTATCGAAGAGTTGGAGAAGCAAACGGCTAATATCAACTCCTACTGTGGAAGCACCAGAATGTGTCCGCCAGAGGAGAAGCTCAGCGTCATGAAGCTGTGCAAGGAACTCGATCTTGATGCCTTTCTCGTCTCCGATTCTGACTTTGACTCCGATTTGGATTCTTCCTTTGTCCTTTACCGTACAGTTGATGAAATCCTTAATGTTTGGAGTACGGTTTAGGCTTTGCCCAAACAAATAGATTGCTAGGAAGAGAATTGGTTGTGAAAGAAGGAGCTCTGAGGCGTGGATGACAAATAGGTTGCAAATTTTTATGGAATCGTCAAGATTCAAATTTTTATTTTGAATAAAAAAAGTCACTTTCCTTGCTTCTTCTCCTCCTCCATCATTCTCGCCTTCGGTCTAATATCATCTTCATTAGCCTAATCGACGTTATCTCAGTCGTTGTCATTGGGAACTTGTTCCAAATGATGATGTGAGATCTAAAACCCTTTATGAGTGTTTTATTCGCCACTAATTTTAGTGATGGTGAAATTTTTCTGACATTAAATTCAATTAATCTTCCTTTTTTTATAGTAGTAATATAAATTTCAAAAATACTAGCTGTTGGGAAGATTTTATGGTTGTTGAGAATGTTCGAAACGAAAAAAGAGGATCCGGTGGGATAAAATTGGCTTGGAATATTTTCTAGCCGTTGGTAAGGATTTGGTTGGAAAGGATAAGAAATGATCTTTATCTTTCGCATTTCTTCTGTATCGATATTGCTCGAGCCTATCGGTTCTAGATGGATGGATTGAGGTCAATTCAATGTAGAAGACCAATGTCACGTTACTTCAAGTTGAGCCTGGATCCTCCTTTTTATTAAAAGTCTCTCATGCCTCCTTCAATGTCTCCACTGTCTTGTTTATAAGCTCTTTGCTCATCCACATGTGAATAAATCGTGGGAAGATTAAGTCCGCTCGAATCCTTGCATGAGCTCGTCATTCATGTGACCCTCTTTCACTTCGAGTCGATGTCCTCATTATACAACTAGGGTACAACCTGGTTTTGTAAAATGTGGTTCGGTATTTTTAACAATCGAATGTTAATTGAATCCTATAAAAACGATTTCAAGGGATTTAAAAATACACGTAATATACATTGTACACTTACGTTGTGCACGTTGAACGTTATATACCCGATTTTTATAACGTTCGTGTTAGCACACACATTGTACACAACATGTTTACAACCGAATGATAATGATAATGATAATGATAATGATAATGATAATGATAATGATAATGATAATGATAATGATAATCATAATAATAATCATAATAATAATAATAATAACAATAACAATAACAATAACAATAACAATAACAATAACAATAACAATAATAATAATAATAACACCAATAGTATCAAGTGGCTGATTAAAAATGTAGAATCAATCAAAGTAGTTGATGACAAAAAGTCAAGCAACACCACATGTTTCATAGCAATACAATACTTATATGGAAAATCAAAGAATATTGGTAAAGCCAGTTGGTAAAAACTGAAACATGTGTAGTTCCATTACAAATCAGTTTGAATGTGATGGAACAACCCATTTTTTGTCTATTTGCATGACAAAAACTTATCCAGCCTCCTCTGATGCAAACCCCACCATGCCTCAAGGGTCTCTAAGCTAATGACCACGAGCTTCCTTGTTCGTTTAGCAAAATTATCTCACAACTTCTATCGGTTAGATTATTCGATCTCACAACGCCTATCATAAGGTTCTGTACCATCACTCAATTTATATAAGTAAACATGATTAACATAATAAAGAACCAAAGTGATATGATGACTCGATTTCATTTGGAGTAGTCCTTACCACTGGCTCTACAACCAGGACGACCCGAGAGCCGAACACGCGAGCGAGGAGGTGACCCGAGGCGCCGAGCAAGTGGAATCCTCCCACGACCTAATCACGAGGGGACGAGCGCGGAATTTACAGACTAAGGTCACCGAGATCGGGAAGGAAGCCTAGAAGACTCTCGTTCATGAAGACCACTCGCCCACGACCGTCGAAAGAGTCGTAACCGTCTTCAACATGAAACCGGACGCTGGCCAAGATGCTTAGGACGCTCAAATGACCCAGACGACCGGGTGACGTCACTCCCGCGCTCACAACGGTCACATGACATCACTGGGACGCTCCAACGCGTTCAAACGGTCACATAACGTCACTCCTGCATGCTCAACGGTCACATGACGTCACCCCCGCTCCCAAACGGTCACATGATGTCACTCCCGCATGCCCAACGGTCAGATGACATCATTTGGACACTCCAGCAAGTTTTTAGCCCATTTTTCTATTTTCAGACACTTTTCGGCCAATAGGGGAAATAAGGCTATGATTTTGTGTATTTTGTCTTCTTTCAAGGTTTGAGGCTTGCCTATAAAAGCAGTCCCAACCTTCATTTGTAAAGAACTTGGATTTTGGAAGTAAATTTGAGTTCAAGAGATTATTTACTCTTTTCTTAAACGTTTTTGGGAAACGTATCGCCTTCAATTCGTTCCGGAAACAATTGAAGTGTGTCTAGTCTGTATCAAGAGGTTTCCGCACCTCCTGTGGTGTCTTTCATTCCATCCGATCCGAAGAATTCCGCTTAACAAACGAGGGTTTTGGTTTTCCCAATACGCGTCCCGAGCCACTTAGCCCGTGCGCCTATCAGTTTTGGTATCAGAGCCCGGTGCAAGGACCAAAGGTACGCTTCCACCCCTTTCAATTCTTTTTAAGCTAATCGTTCCTGTTTGTTAAAGGATGGCCGAACATGGAGAACACTCGGCACACAACAGCCAACTCAATGCGATCATGCAAATGCTCCAAAGAATGGAGACAAGGATGAATTGCCTTGAAGGAGAACGAAGGCAACAATACCGAAAGCAATAGTGGTTCATGAGAACTGTGTGGATCAAGAAGAACGCCCAGCTCCTCAACATAGACGATGTGAACGTCGAGGGCCATTACGGAATGACCATGAAGAAGAAGACGAAGAGTTGCCGAGGGGACCAAGATGGAGACCCATCATCCGCGAGAATGAATCTTCGGATGAGGAGCCACCCCAAAGGTGACGACCCATCATCCGCGAGGATGAATCTTCGGATGAGGAGCCACCACGAAGACCGCGGTATAACCAGGACGGTAACGGTTTGAAACTAAAACCGCCTACCTTTTCTGACCACGTGGATCCGGAAGCTTATCTCGACTGGGATAGGCGGATGGATAACATATTCGAGTGCTACACCTCTACAGAGCGTAAAGAGGTGTAGTACGCCGCAGCCCAACTCATAGAAGGCACGCTCACTTGGTGGGATCGCGAGGAGAGCACTAGAAGACGAACCAGAGTTGGACCAATCTCGTCATGGAGAGAGATGATGGCCCACATGCGCAACATATATGTGCCTCCACACTTCCACAGAGAGCTTCAACGGAGATATAGGAAGTTGAACCAGGGAAGCAAAACGGTCGAGGAATACTTCGAAGAGTTTGAACATCTTCGTAACATGCTGGAGCTAGACGAATATGAAGAAACAATAATGGCTCAATTCCTAGATGGGCTGAACAAGCGGATCGCAAGGAAGGTAGAGAGGCAACACTACCACGACTTGCAGGACATCTTACATTTGTCGATTCAAATAGAGCAACAGATTCGACAAAAGCAAGTAGTGAGCCGTGGAAGGATGCAGCCCACGAGGTCAACCGAACAACACCCAAGGTTTCTAGAAAGACGAAGGGCAGACGATTGTTCCAAGGGTAAAGCACCTGAAACATCAGGGGTGCCAAAAGGGGAAGGTAACAGACAAATTCCCTCAAACCAAACCCGTACCCTTGAACTTGTCTGTTCACTACAAGAAATTCACGGATTAGGGACTGAAGATTCAGTCCCTAATCCGTCCGGAAACTCATTTAGGGACTGATTAGGGACTGGCACGAGCCGTCCGCAAACGAGCGTCGGCAATCAGTTCCAGTCCGCGATCCGTCCGTAATTCCGGACGAAAATGTTAGTCCAAAACCGTCGCGAAATTTCCGGACGGAGCATTGCCGTCGGGAAATTTCCGGACGGCGACAAACCGTCGGAAAATTTCCGGACGGCAGCCGTCCGTCCGGAAATGTTTTTTTTAAAAAAAAATAAAACATGAAATTTAAAAAAAAACGTTTGATCATAACTAAAATTTTGTTTGATTTCCTTGTCCTGTTGGATTCTCTCCTCTTCACTCTGAGGGGACAACATAGGCTTCAATTAATATAATCAATACAAGAGGAAGACAACAGATCCAAGCAATTGGAAGACAGAGGATTCGACGATAATACTAAATCCAGCAAATTTGCCATTACACAGATCTTAAAAAAATCTTCAAACTATACACATTCCATAAACCAAAACGGTTCCCAAGAATACCGAAAAAAACACAGTTCCTGAGCTTGCTGGGCTTCGGCTTACGCTTGTTAACAAGCGGTTTCTTTACATCCTCGGCAGGATAGAACTTCAGGGTTAGCTTCAAGAGGAAGCCATCTCTTAGCTGAAGGACTCTCATCTATGGTCGCCATCTTCGGATCTTCTCGTCTCTCTCGATCGATTAGCAGAAGCAAGAAGAAACGAACGAAAGAGAGAGAGGAAATGGAGGAAATGGACGAAATCAAAGAGTCGCACCGTCTAAAAAATTCGAAAAAAGTCCGAAAATTGCGGACTACTGACTCAGCAGTCCCTGCTGAGTCCGCAATTTAGGGACTGTTGAGTCAGCAGTCCGCAATTTAGGGACTGCTGAAACAACAGTCCGAAATTTTCGGACCGAAAATTTTTAAGTCCCGATTCCGTCCCGAATTCCAAACGATTTAGCGACTGCCCAACGGTCCCCAAATTTAGGGACGGATTCGGGACGGTTTTCTTAATCCGTCTTTAATTAGTCCCTAATCCGTCCCTAAATTTAGGGACGGATTAGTCAGTCCGCAAATTCAATCCCGAAATCCGAATTTTCTTGTAGTGGTTTCAGGTGCAAAGGAATAGGGCATATGGCGAGAGACTGCCCTAATCCACGGGTCATGACCATCACTAATCGCAGAGGTTACGAGTCCACGAATGAAGATGAATGGGACATAGACAACGGATCGAGTACCCAAAGAGCGGAGAGCTGCTGGTGACACGATGCGTCTTAAGCACGATGGCCGGTCCACCTGAAACAGTCCAGAGAGAGACGATCTTCCACACGAAATGTTTCGTAAAAGAAAAGGTATGTGGACTCATTATTGATAGCGGGTCTTGTACTAATGTTGCCAGCGCCTACATGGTACGGAAGCTTGGCTTGGAATCGAAGAAGCACCCACATCCGTACAAGCTACAGTGGCTTAACTACAAAATGGAGCTAAAGGTGAACGAGCAAGGCACCGTATCCTTCAGCATCGGCAAGTACCACGACGAAGTACTTTGCGATTTCGTGCCCATGCAAGTAGGACATATCCTACTAGGAAGGCCATGGCAATATGACCGCGAGGTAACACATGACGGGAAGTCGACTTATATTCCTTCGTCATGAACAAAAGAAAGGTAACACTAGCACCCCTTAGTCCTGCTCAGGTTTATGAAATGAAGTTAAAGTTGAGTCGTGATGATAAGCCAAAGCCGGATTTTTATGTCAAGGCTAGCGTAATTTCTAAGGCTTTGAGGAATCAAAGCCCCGTATTACTAATGGTTTACAAGGATGTCTTGGTAAGCCAGGAAACAGTGGATCATCCCCCAGAAGTCGCTAGCATCTTAAGCAAGTATCAAGACTTGTTTTCCGAGGAAATTACAGTTGCACTTCCACCCCTACGGGGTATCGAGCACCAGATCGACCTTATTCCAGGGTCACCATTGCCGAACCGGCCGGCCTGCCGCATGAACCCTGAAGAGACCAAGGAGCTCCAGCGTCAAGTTCAGGAACTAATGGACAAAGGCTACATCCGTGAAAGCCTAAGTCCATGCGTCGTACCTGTACTCCTGGTGCCGAAGAAGGACATGACATAGAGGATGTGTGTTGATTGTCGGGCGATAAAAAACATCATGATCAAGTACCGGCATCCCATCCCACGGCTCGATGACATGCTTGATGAGCTGAGTGAGGCCACAATATTTTCGAAGATCGATATCAAGAGCGGATACCATCAAATCCGCATGAGAGAAGGCGACGAATGGAAGACAACCTTCAAAACGAAGCAGGGACTATACGAGTGGCTCATCATGCCCTTTGGGCTTTCAACGCCCCGAGCACGTTCATGAGGCTTATGAACCACGTGCTGCGAGCCTAAATCCGGAAATTCGTGGTGGTTTATTTCGACGATATACTCATGTATAGTCGGGACCTCAGCCAGCACCACGAACCCCTTGAGCTGGTACTTGAGACGCTTCGGAAGGAACAACTCTACGCCAACATGAAGAAGTGCTCCTTTGCTACAAAAGAGATCGTGTTCCTGGGATTTGTGGTGAGTTCGTAGGGACTACGAGTGGACGAGAGAAATATCAAAGCCATACATGAATGCCAATACCGACCATAGCCGCCTATGTATGAAGCTTTCACGGGCTAGAAAGTTTCTACCACCGGTTCTTGAAGAACTTCAGCAGTATAGCCACATCACTCACCGCGGTTATCAAGAAGGACAAGGCTTTTATATGGAGAGAAGTGCAAGCCAACGCGTTCGAGGCACTCAAGGCAAGCTTGACCACTGCGCCTGTCCTTGCCCTGCCAAACATCGACAAGATGTTTGAAGTAGAGTACGACGCCTCAGGAATCGGTATTGGAGCAGTTCTCATTCAAGAACGGCGACCCGTGACATACTTCAGCGAGAAGTTAAGTGGAGCCACGCTCAATTACCCTACATATGACAAGAAGATTTATGCTCTTGTTCGAGCCCTACAGACATGGCAAGATTATCTACTGGCAAAGGAATTCATCATCCACACGGACCATGAGACCCTAAAGCACCTCAAGGGTCAAAACAAGCTCAAGCGACGACATGGCAAATGGATGGAGTTCATCGAGACCTTCCCATACATAATCAAGTACAAGAAAAGTAACGAGAACGTGGTAGTTGATGCCTTGTCACGAAGGCATGTTCTCATCACCAGAATAATATCTCTTGAATTTAATCTTTCGCACATCTACCCCACACAGAATTTGCTTACAACAGGACACAACATTCTGCCACCAAGCACTCACCGTTCGAGGTCATCTATGGGTTCAATCCCATAACTCCCTTAGACCGTCGGCCCTACCAAGCAGAGAGGTCACCAGCCAGGACGACGAGAAGAAGGCCGGGCTCATCAAAAGATGCACGAGAAGGTTCGGAAAAACATAATACGCAAGACATAACAATATGCCAAGCAAGCTAACAAGGGGCGAAGACAGAATGTGTTTAGCAAGGGAGATTGGGTGTGGCTACACGTGCGACCCGAGCGATTCCCGGACAAGAGAAGCTCAAAGATTGCACCAAAGAGATGGGGCCATTTCGTGTCCTTGAACGGATCAATGACAACGCCTACCGCCTTGAGCTACCTAGTGAGTATAACATGTCAACAAAATTTAACGTTGCTGACTTATCTCCTTTAGGTGCACGTTATAGCATTCCACAGATGGAACGCTTGCAAGGGGGAGAGAATGATGGGGACATCGGACACCAGGACGACCCGAGAGCCGGACATGCAAGCAAGGAGGTGACTTGAGGCACCGAACAAGTGGAATCATGCCATGACCTAATCACGAGGGGACGAGCGTGGAATTTACAGACCAAGGAGACCGAGATCGTGAAGGAAGCCTAGGAGGCTCTCGTTCATGAAGACCACTTGCCCACGACCTCGGAAGAGTCGCGATCATCTTCAGCATCGAACTAGACGCTGGCTAAGATGCTTAGGACGCTTAAATGATCAAGACGACCGGGTGACGTCACTCCCGCACTCACAACGGTCACATGACTTCACTGGGACGCTCCTGCGCGTTCAAACGGTCACATGACATCACTCCCGCATGCCCAACAGTCATATGACATCACCCCCGTGCCCAAACAGTCACATTACGTCACTCCCGCATGCCCAACAGTCAGATGACGTCATTTGGCATTTTAGTAATTTTTAGCCCATTTTTCTATTTTCAGACACTTTTCGGCCAATAGGGGCAATAAGGTTATGATTATGTGTATTTTGTCTTCTTTCAAGGTTTGAGACTTGCCTATAAAAACAGTCCCAAGCTTCATTTGTAAACAACTTGGATTTTGAAAGTAAATTTGAGTTCAAGAGATTATTTATCTTTTCTTAAACGTTTCCGGGAAACGTATCGCCTTCAATTTATTTCGGGAACAATTGAAGTGTGTCTAGACTGTATCAAGAGGTTTTCACACCTCTTGTGGTGTCTTTCATTCCATCAGACCCAAAGAATCCCGCTTAACAAACGAGGATTTCGATTTTCCCAATATGCGTCCCAAGCCACTTAGCCCGTGCGCGTATCACATGGTCCTTGGCGGAAACTTCCCAACCGTCGGTAAATCTAGGGCAATCCAACTTGGCTTTCCATATTTTGTAAGGCATGTTGGAATTAAGTTTTGTTGTCTTGGTCCTCGTTTTCCCTTTTCTGTGTGCTTCTCGAAGAACTTCAAAGGAATGTTCTACAATAAAACGAAAAAGAAAAACAGAGTCATGTTTCTTCATGTAAAAAAGATAAAGAGAGAATAAGGAGATTACAAGGTGGTTGTGAAAGCTACGAAAAAGCGATTGGAAGAAATGTAGGTTTTGAGACATTTTTCAATAGATTTGGAGAAATTTTCAAAGATATTTTCTATGAGGAGGAGCCAAAGATAATAGAGAGATGGAAGATGAGAGTTAGAGAGAGAGATAGGAGATGAGAGTTAGAGAGAGTTTGAAGATGAATTAAATTTCTAAAAAAATGGGAGTGGCATTAATTCAGAAAAATATAGTTGCATTCGAAAAGAGAGAGTGACATCGTAACGAAGGAATGATACAACGTGTGTATAACCTGTGCTTAACTTTGTATCCACGTTGGACACAACGTGTGCAAGAAGTTAGGCATAAGTTGTATACAACATGTGGTACATTGTACCATACACGTTCAATCTCTTGTTTTTATTTGCAATGTTGGTTTAAAAATATATAATGTATGAAAAAACAATGAATGTATGAAATTAAAAATTAAAAATAAAGCCCGAGCGTTAGCGTTTTCAACTTCTTTTCTTTGACCTGGCACAATCAAGCCTCTGAAACCGGACTCTTTCTTCCCTCACAAAAATACAAACACTTTTTCATTTTGAAATACATCGCATGCAAGTTTGGATCGAAGTTCAATGATTTTGTCATCACATATTCCTTGTAGTGGTCGGGCGAGCAAGTCATATTCGATGTGTCGGTATTTCCACGGTTCATCCTTCAATTGAGCAAAATATGGTATACGAGATCTTTTGAGCAACTGAGCAAAACCACAGACTTAGGGCACATATTTGCGTCCATCTGCTCCTTGCTGTCGAGTTCATCGTTTGAATCTGATACCATTCACTCCAACAAATTGTTGAATGTACGTTTGTATCCTTTTTTCATTGACACATTCTCATGGAACTCTAAACGACGTCGTTTACAATTGACTTGTCAGAGTGAATGATATCATATTTAAATGATGAAATCAGTTTGATTTTCTTGTGATAGGTGATTTCTTTTTTGTTTAAAAACTGGTACAACGTGTGTGGTATAAACGTTGTAGTTAACGTGTGGTACAACATGTGGTACAACGTGCTTGCGCAACGTGTTTATCGCACAACGTGAGGTGGTACGAAATTGTCTCATAACATGGTACAACGTGTTTGTACAACGTATGGTTCAACAACATATCATCACCCCCAGAATTGTACTAAGTTGTCGCACAACGCGGAGTGACACGATAGTTCCACAACGTGGTCAACATGTGTAAACATGAATCTTTTTTAGAAAAATGGTGAATGATGAAAAAATTTCATATGAAACTGATAAAAACCTAACAACGAACTTTATTGGTATAGACGAAACCACGTGGTATTCATCCGAAGAATATGATAAGATTTCAAGATATTAAGATATATTTTGACGAATTTGGAACATTTTCGAGTTTTTTTATGAAATGAAATAATAAGAGTTTATAGATTTTTTTTAACCTTGGAAACGATAACCTCAAAACTACGAACTTAAAATAACAATCGAATAATAACACCAATAGTATCAAGTGGCTGATTAAAAATGTAGAATCAATCAAAGTAGTTGATGACCAAAAGTCAAGCCACACACATGTTTGATAATAATACAATACTTATATGGAAAATCAAAGAATATTGGTAAAGCCAGTTGGTAAAAACTGAAACATATGTGTAGTTCCATTGTAGATCAATTTGAATGTGATGGAACATCCCATTTTTTGTCTATTTGCATGATAAAAAATTATCCAGCCTCCTCTGATGCAAACCCCACCATGCCTCAAGGGTCTCTAAGTTAATGACCACGAGCTTCCTTGTTCGTTCAACAAAATTATCTCCCAACTTCTATCGGTCAGATTGTTCGATCTCACAACGCCTGTCATAAGGTTTTGTACCATCACTCAATTTATATCAGTAAACATGATTAACATAATAAATAACCAAAGTGATATGATGACTCGATTTCATTTGGAGTAATCCTTACCACTGGCTCTACAACCAGATTAGAAGGCATGACAAATGTCGTAAGATAAGTCTGATCAAAAGATGACCATCCTTATGTTTCAATGTTTGATGATGATGATGATGAATATTGTAAATTACAAAAATTAGTTCTAAAATCAGTTACGTGAAATGTCACATTCGTCACAAAAAAATGCAAGATCACTGATGTGGTTAATCTCAAGTAATAATTTACCTAGACTAACGCTTCCGCAAGAATACAGATCGTATAGTACCAAGGTCGAACACAAGGAATTGATGCAACTCTAAAGCTAATAAACTAATGAATAAGACATGTAAAATCAATAAGTGATGAGAATGCGAACAAAGATAAACTAACTAACTAATTAAATAACTATTGGATTAAACTCAATAAACTAGACACCACAGGTTTCGAGAGATGCACGATGATGCAACGAAGTTCTAATAAGATCATGGTCTTAGTATTATCACGAGTTTAAGGAATTCAAGCTCTAACATAGGAACTGACTGGAGAAGACTTGTCCACTACCTAGCGTGCGTACTACCAATCTCCCAATTGTGTAATCTCACCCACTAGACGCATTAACACTGCTATCCTAATCCCTAGATTCAATCGATCGACCTGGCGTAGATTCTAAACCGATTAAATCCTAAATCATGGCTGAGTTCCAAAGTCTAATCCCCTGGCGTAGATTCATTAAACTTCTATGATCATTCATTCGAGTGG
>CM071867.1:22909502-22933005 GCA_036759665.1 Gynandropsis gynandra
AATCCGTTTCTAAATGGGAACCGATTAGACACGGCACGCCATCCGTTTCCAATTTTGGAGACGGACATTCCATCCGTTTCCAATTTGGAAACGGGCATGCCATCCGTTTCCAATTTTGGAGACGGATGGCGTGCCGTGTCTAATCGGTTCCCATTTAGAAACGGATTAGACACGACTGCGCGGTACCCAAACTTGGGAACGGATTAGTGACTGATTTCGTCGTTCGTCCCTAATCCGTGTCTAATCCGTTTCTAAATTTAGAAACGGAAATGTCGGTTCCTAAATTCCGTCCCTAATTTCCAATTTTCTAGTAGTGTTAGAAAAATTAATTTTCCAATCAAACGTCGATAATAAGTTGGGTCCGATAACAAATCACTATCATTACTAGAAAGTTTCGTTGTGACATCCAAAGGTATTAATACTGGTTTAGATCCTAACAATCCAAATTCTTCTAACAATTCGAGAGTATATTTACGTTGATTTATAGAAATTCCAGATTTTGAACGTGCAATCTCAAGACCGAGGAAATACTTACATGAACCCAAGTCTTTTATCTTAAAATGAAGCTGTAAAAACTGTTTGACAGATTCAACAACATTGTTAGAGTTTCCAAAAATCAGAATATCATCAACATAAACAAGTAAAGCAAAAACAGTTTTTTTATCGATTTTAAAGAACAGGGAATTGTCACACATAGATTGTTTAAAACCATAAGAAAACAAGACAGCAGAAAACTTAATGTGCCATTGCCTAGAAGACTGTTTCCATTTGCATCCAACAGATTTTTTATCATTTGGCAAAGAACAAACAGACCAAGTATTATTATTCAACAAAGCATTTAGTTCATTATCTATAGCAAGTTTCCATTCAGGGATCAAAATAGCTTCTTTAAAATTTTTAGGTTCAGTAGTAACGCTCAAGTTCAATATAAAGTTTCTGTAATTTTGGGACAGTTTTGAATAAGAAACGAAATTAGAAATTGGATATAGAGTTTTGGATTTATTATCAAGGTTTTCTGAATTTAATTGATAACAGTGGTAATCAGATAGGTAATGAGGTGCTCGACGTGTTCTTTGAGGTCTGTTACAGGAGAGAGGGGTTTCGGTGATGGCTGGAACATAAGGTATATTATCAGAATGTGTAGAATTGTGTGGAAAGTTGGTGTTATTTTCAGAAGGATCATAAATGCTTAAAGGCAAGACATAATTTGGAAACAAGGTTTCAAGAGCAAAAGATTGTTTATTATTATGGAAAGGAAAAGTATGTTCATGAAAAACAATATTTCGGGAAATTAAAATTTTGTTTGTTGTTAAATCAAGAACCTTATATCCTTTGTAACCTTCAGGATAACCTAAGAAACAAGCTGGATGTGCTCTAGGACTAAATTTATGTCTATCATGAACATGAGTGCTAACAAAGCAAAGACATCCAAAAACTTTAAGATGATTATATGAGGGTATTTTTCCATGTAATATTTCATAAGGAGACTTGAATTCTAAGTTGAATGCATGAGTCCTATTTATCAAATAAGCAGCAGTTGATATGCAATTCGGCCAATACTCTAGTGGAATGTTCGATTGAAATAATAAGGCTCTAGCTACGTTTAACAAATGTTGATGTTTTCGTTCTACCACAGAATTTTGTTCAGGAGTGTATACACAAGAATGATAATGAATGATGCCTTTGGTGTTTAAGATTTCTGAAAAAGATAGTTCTTTAGCATTGTCAGAACGTATAGCTTTAATTTTTGTTTTGAAATGGTTTTCAACATATGCAATAAAAGATGGGAAAACAAATTTAACATCAGATTTGTTATGTAGAAAATAAACCCATGTACTTCTAGAACAATCATCAACAATGGTCAGAAAAAATCTATATCCATCTACAGATTCAATTTGGAATGGGCCCCATATATCTAAATGTATCAAATCAAAAATGTTTGCAGATTTATGATTATTAGAGAAGAACGGTAATTTCTTTTGTTTGGCTTTCGGACAAATTGTACAAGAAAACGATTTATCAATAGAAGAGGAAGAAATGATGTTTTTGGAAGAGAGGAATTGGATTTTAGAGAAAGCAGGGTGTCCGAGTCTGCTGTGCCAGATTGTAGAGGAGATAGAAGCTGTGAGGATAGGAGGCAGTGGCAAATTCAAGATGTAGAGGTTATTAGAAATTTCAGCTTTCCCAATCATCAAGTCCCGAATAGGGTCCTGTATGATACAGGTAGAAGAATCAAAAGAAAATGTTATGGATGATTTATGTGTTAAAAGACTAACACTTAGAAGATTAAAATGAAAAGTTGGAATGTAAAGAACAGATTCGAGAATTAAAAAAGGAGATAAAACAACGGTTCCTATGTGAGAGACAGAAAGATTGTCCCCATTGGGAAGAATAACAAATACGTTGTTTAAAGGATTGATATTAGTAAACAAATCAAGATTGTTACAGACATGACTACTGGCTCCCGAATCGATAATCCAAGAATGGTTAGGTATATTCAGGTTGTTATTTAAAGATAAAGAAAAAGAAGTTAAGTTTACAAAAATACCTATATTCGGGGTGACATGAGGAGAATGGTGTGAAGTTGAATTTTGAATAGGCGTCGTGTCTTTTGGAAGTGCAGAAATATGTTGAAGATGAGAAACGACTTGTTGTAATTGATCTTTAGTCAATAGAGATTCACTGGTTGGAACATTCGGATTGCTTCGAAGAATAGGATCAATAGAAGGTGTAGTAGGTTGGTTGAGGTTATTGACTCGAGGGGTAAAAGATGGAAATCTAGGTCGAGGTAGACTAGGGGTGATGGTTTTGTAACCAGTGGGGTAACCGTATAATCTATAACACTTAGTCACTAAATGACCAGTGAGACCACAATGGCTACAGATGGGTTTGGGTCTTGGTTGGGAATTAGTTGTGTAAGGGTTTCTTGGTCTATAGGCAATATTGTGTTGAGGGTTATTAGGACGAGGGTTGAGATTTGTAGAAGAGGATTGAAAAACTAATGCATCGGGTGGGGGTAAGATACCACGTTGTTGTTTGTCTTGAACAACAAGATTGAATGCTTTGGAAACTGAGGGTAATGGATCCATTAGGAGAATTTGACGCCTTACCAAAGTGAATGAATCATTTAGGCCCATGAGGAACTTCAGTAAATATCGACGTTCCTCACGAGCTGTTAAACGATTATTCAATTGGCAAGTGCAAATATTGCAGTTACAGGTAGATGTTTCATCTAAGGATTTCAGTTCTTGCCAAAGGGTTATGAGTCGTGTGTAATAGGTGTTAAGGTCTAAAGATCCTTGACGTAGGTTTTGTAATTCATTTTCTATACCATAGATCCTAGGCAAGTTACTTTGGCAGAATCTTTCAGCGAGGTTATTCCATATTCGACAGCAGTAGGTTTTTCCATATTTCAACAGCAGTGTTCATATGAACAATGCTATCTCCGATATCTTTTGATACGGAGTTTATAACCCAAGAACACACAATATCATTGCAGCGGTGCCATGTTTCATATTCCGGATCATCCGCAGGGGGTTGAGGGATCTTACCAGTGACAAATCCCAATTTGTTGCGGCCATTAAGTGCCATTGACATTGACCTTCTCCATGTATTGTAATTGAGTTCCCCCTGCAGTTTATCTGAAACAAGAACAACACAATTAGTGTCATTCATATGTAGGAATAGTGGATTTTTGTAAGGGTCAGTGGTTTGGGTGTTTTGGATAGGGTTCGGGTTGGATATGGAGGCCATGCTTTCGGTCCCTGTAAATCGGTGAATGAAAAACAAGACTCAGAAGTAAAGAAAAGACGGCAAACTCAGAAGTAATAGCCGGCGAAGAAGAAAAAACTCAAACTGCAATCGAAGAAGACTCAATCCGGCGAAGAAAATAAACCGGCTAAACTCAAATTTCTGACTCGAAGCAGAAAAAGAGACCGAAAATAAAATTGGTGAAGAAGACTCAAATCGAAGAAGAATCGAAGAAAAATCAGTAGCCGACGAAGAGAAAGAACAGGAAGTCGGCAAAGATTCAGCAAACCAGGCTGAGAACCAGAAAAATAAACGAGGAAGAAAAACCGAAGAAGAAGATTGAGAAGAAGATTTAGCCGAAGAAGACTCGAATCGGAAGTATCGAGTAGCCGGCGAAGACAATTACTCAGAAACCGGCAAAGACAGAGAAGCAGAAGTCGGCGAAAAAGAAAAAAAAAATACTTCCGGTGAAGAAGAAGAAATGACCACCGGAGAAGGAGAAGGTGAATTTTAGGGATTTTAGTTTTTCCCCGATTTACAGGGTTTTGAAGGGCTTTTTAGGAAAACATCGCTCTGATACCATTTTAGCGTATTAGAAAGAAAATATTGATTTTATTGATTGAAAAATAATGAATACAAAGTTCACCTATTACATGTATTTATAGTCTAAATTACCCTAACTAATTATGCTAACTGAATTAACAAAATACAAGAAACTTATAACAATTCTTGAAATGTAAACTTTAATAGGTTTGTTTCTCTTCCTCTTTTGTTCTCTACGATTGAATCCGTGTTAAATATCTCATCTCTAACTTGTGTTTTCCCTTTTGCTTCATGAGGTTCAGTGTGATTTTTAGCTTCACGTTCCTCTTGGTTCTCTTCTGTGTTCAGTAAGTTTCTCATTCCTTCCAGCTTTGGTATCTTTGTTACAACTTGTTCTTCCACGCTGTGAGTGTGATGGTCTCTAGATGTTTTCTTCATTTCGTTGCATAATCCATATAGTTTCTCGGTTTCCTTTCCACTTTGAGTTGATAAGTAGCATATTGGAATCCCATTTCAATGGATAAACCTTAGCCACCAGAGGTATATCAGCCATAACAATACCTCTCTTATTCACAATTTTGCATTTGTTCCATGTAAAGTGAACTTGATAACCATTCCCTGTCATTTGTGCAATGCTCAACATGTTTTTTCTTAGTTTTGGAACTAAGTAGACGTCTCTAACGGGTTTTCTTCTTTGCTTTGTTTTGACAGTTATATTCCCTTTCCCCGCGGTCATCAACAGCTCTCCATTTCCCAATCAAATTGGAATTCGAACACTCCTGTCCAGATAAATAAACTGCTTCTCATTGTATGTCATGTGGTTTGATGCACCGCTATCTATCAACCAAGTGTCATTGTCTAGTCCTTATTGTGTTTCATGGTTTGATGTGAACAATAGTTTTTTGTTTTCTTTTTCATCTTCTTGTATTTGATGTGCATATCCTTGTGTTGGCTGAAACTTTCTGTGTCTACATTCCTTTGCTTGATGTCCCAATTTGCCACACACAAAACATGGTCCTTTAGGCATATGTTGCATGATCTGATCAACATTGGCACTCCTGTTCTTGAAGTAGCATTCATCGTCATTGTGGTTGTTCCTTTTCACACACTGCACCATTTTCCTGTGCTTGCTTTCTGGTTCATTTTAGGAGCATTAGGCCTACTAGAATCACCGTAATTTTCAGCCCTTTGTTGCTGAAAACTTGCCTTAAGTGCTCCCTCCCCTTCACTTTTCTTTTGGCTCATAACTCCTTATTCTCGATTTTGTAATGCGTTGATCAAATCTGGAACTGTTAGTCCTTAGATCTTTCGTTTGCTCTATTACTTCAACTGAAACCTCATAGTCCTTTGTCAAAGAACCTAAAATTTTTTATGCCAACTCATTGTCTATGACTTTTTCACCGTAACTCCTTATTTCCGCACCTAAATAAATAACCCTATTGGAATAGTCTTTAAGTGTCTCCCTCTCTTCCATAGATATATCCCAAAATTCCTTTTTCAGTCGCTGCAATCTAACCATTACAGCCCTTTCATCCGCTTGATACTCTCTTTTTATTATTTCCAATGTTGTTTTAGCCGTTTCTATCTCTTGAATTTGTGTAAATATATCTCCTATGACCGCTCTATGTATGATTCTTATCATTTAAGGCTTGAGTAATGTTTGCTGGTTCACTCTCTACCTGAGCAACAAGAGCAGATCAGTTATTGCGGTTAGAAGCATTGCTCTTTGAACGAGTAACCATCAGGTGAGAGTTGGTTCGAGGACGTTGTGGTGGCACGTCCAAGATGATCAGCTCAGGAGATTGTGACGATGTTGGTGGTGCAGCATCAGTAGGAGTCGGAGACCGAGAGACAACATCCGAGGTTTGAAGCGGTGAAGGATCCGAGCTTAGGGGCTGAGACGACAATGGATGCCGAGTTACAAGCCTTGCATCGCAATGAAACGTGGCAGCTTGTTCCAGCCACTCAAGCAAAAAATATCATTGGTTGCAGATGGGTGTTTCACATCAAACAAAAGCAAGATAGATCGGTGGAACGATTCAAGGCTCGACTTGTTGCAAAGGGGTTTCACCAAAGACCGGGCATCGATTATCATGAGACATTTAGCCCGATTGTGAAACCCACCACCATTCGTGTCATCTTGAGTATTGCTGTCTCTCGCGGTTGGACTCTACAATAACTTGATGTCAATAATGCCTTCCTACAAGGCCGACTTTCAAAGAAGGTATACATGTCTAAACCCCCGGGTTTCATTGATCAAACTCATCCTCATCATGTGTGCAGACTTCAACGAGCAATCTACGGACTCAAACAAGCTCCTCGAGCATGGTATTCGAAGCTTCGCACATTCCTTCTCGCTCGTGGTTTCACCAACTCTCTAGCGGACACCTCGCTGTTTATTCTCAACACAACCGCACTACAATTTTACGTGCTGGTCTATGTTGATGATATTGTTGTTACAGGCAATTCCGCATCACGGGTACAACAGTTCATTGATGCCCTAGCCGCACGCTTTTTCATCAAAGACTTGGGTGACCTATCGTTCTTTCTCGGGGTAGAAGCCATGCGCACGTCTAATGGCCTACTTTTGACTCAATGTAAGTACATCAATGATCTTCTCCACTGCTGTCTCATGCATGAATCAAAGCCGGTTTCCACACCCATGCCGTTCACCTCATGTTTGACACTTGACACCGGTACTTCCCTCTCCAATCCAACGGAATACCGGTCTATTGTTGGCGGCCTACAATATCTTTCTCTCACACGACCGGATGTAAGCTTTGTGGTCAACAAGCTATCTTAATTCATGCATGCTCCTACGGATGTTCATTGGCAAGCCGTGAAACGAGTCCTACGCTATCTCGCTGGCACGAAGGATCGAGGTATCTACTTATCCGCGCACAACACTCTCTCTTTAAATGCCTTTACCGACGCAAACTGGGCTGGAGATTCTCATGATCTCAAGTCAACCGGAGCATATCTTCTCTTCCTTGGTGCACATCCTATCTCCTGGTCGTCCAAGAAGCAATCCGGACTCTCCCGTTCCTCTACAGAGGCTGAATACCGATCTATTGCGTCCACCGCTGCCGAGGTCCTCTGGGTCATTTCGTTATTATCGGAGCTTGGAGTCACGTCATCATCACCACCCACCATCTATTGTGACAACATTGGAGCAACATATCTCAGTGCAAGCCGGTTTTCCATTCTCGAATGAAACACTTGGCTCTTGACTACCTCTTCGTTCGCGGCTTGGTTGAGTCGAACACTCTTCGAGTCACTCATGTTCGAGCCGCTGATCAGCTTGCAGACCTTCTCACGAAGCCTCTTCCGCGACTACCATTTGATGTCTTATGCTCCAAGATTGGACTCACCACGGGTGCTCCATCTTGAGGGGGCGTGTAAAAGATATACATGTAAAAAGGGTAGAACCATAATTTCTGTAATTAGGTTTAGGTCTAATGTTGTATTTTGTACTTATAGCCGTTTAGGTTTATTCTAATCAATTATTCAGATTTGAAATTATCATCTTTGGTGAAACCCCTTTGCAACAAGTCGAGCCTTGAATCATTCCACCGATCCGTCTTGCTTTCGTTTGATGCGAAACACCCATCTGCAACCAACGATATTTTTTGCTTGAGTGGCTGGAACAAGCTGCCACGTTTCATTGCGATGCAAGGCTTGTAACTCGGCATCCATTGCTGCATGCCACCGAGGATCCTTTAAGGCTTGAGTAATGTTGGCTGGTTCACTCTCTACCTGAGCAACAAGAGTAGATCGGTTATTGCGGTTAGAAGCATTGCTCTTTGAACGAGTAACCATCGAGTGAGAGTTGGTTCGAGGACGTTGTGGTGGCACGTCCATGATGATCAGCTCAGGAGATTGTGACGATGTTGGTGGTGCAGCATCAGTAGGAGTCGGAGACCGAGAGACAACATCCGAGGTTTGAAGCGGTGAAGGATCTGAGCTTAGGGCTGAGACGACAATGGAGCAATGAGCGGCTGCGGCGTGAAGGATGGTATAGGATCGACACTTGGTTGAGAGGTGGAAACGAGGGTTGGCTGTTTGGTTTGTGGAAAGAATTTGGTAGGGTCAGCGAAAGGATAGATAGACTCAAAGAATTGAACATGACGTGAGACAAAAATGTGTGACCTAAGAGGATCAAGACAAACATATGCACTTTGGGTGGATGAGTACCCAAGGAAGATACATGGATCAGATTTTGGTTCTAGTTTGTTGGCTGTATAAGGACGTAACCATGGGTAACATAGACATCTAAAGACGCGAAGCTTAGAGTAGTTTGGTGGTTGTTGGGAAAGACACTCGTAAGGGGAGGACATACTAAGTGTAGGAGTTGGAAGGCGGTTAATGAGATAGACCGTTGCACAAAATGCATAAGACCAATAGGATAAAGGCATGGAGGAGTGTGTGAGAAGGGAAAGACCGGTTTCTACGATGTGCCTATGCTGTTGGACAACCCTAAACTCTTGAGCTAGCTTTTGGGATTAGTTAGGCCCATCACATATTTAACATCTTAAAGCCCTTTCATCTTTTATGTATTTTTCTTTCCATTCTTGCAAATTTTCTTGTTGTTCTTGTGTTGCATTTCTTTCTAATCTAGGCTGTTCCGGTAAGCCCTAGGACACCACTTCCAACAACTCCTCTGACCTAAATATGGTCTTCATTTTAGCTACCCAACCGTTGTAGTTTTTCCTTTCAAAGATGGGAAATATATTCCTCTTTTTTGCTCATTTCTGCACTTAGTCTCTAAGTTCTCCTTAGCGCTTGTGATAGTATAATATTGAAAATACATGTTGTTTTTTGCTGGTTTTTTCTTATCTATAGATCTGTTTCTGTAGATCTCTCACTTCTCCTTTTTTGTTTTCTTGCTGATGCTCTCTCTTGGATAGATTTAGTGCTTTTTGTATGAGATTTGTGTGCTTCCTTGTTGCTTGTGCTTCTTTTGTGCTTGTTTTTGCATCCTTGTGCTTTTAGGTTTCCTTGAATCTTATTGCTTTGATACCATTTATTGGTTTTATTGCTTGTTCGAGAATATTTTGTGAAGCTTCCTGAACCTCTCATATCTTCCTCTTGTTCTCTTGGATTGTGCAATCGTGAAACGAAAATAAACAAGGTTGAATGAACTGAAATCTTATGGTGCAATTGTAATGAAACTTCTTCTAGTTTTGGTGTTTTTTGATGTGTTGTTTTTAGGTTTCTTTTGAGTGGTGATATGGATACTTCGAAGGTGGTTACTTCTCACCCTCTTTCTCTTAATATATATATAACAAAATGCTCATACAAAACATGGCCATACATAGATACTATTTTTAGGCCATAATTTTGTGTTTGTCAACACCTATTACTTCTACTTAATTGATTAAATGAGGTACTTAGCCATTTTAACCTCTGTAATTTCAACATCTTCTTTTCTTTTGTGTGCAGATTTGGTTAGTGGGCTTCATGGGCTACATAAGGTATTTGGGCTTAAACTTGGATTATTTTCTTTATTTTCGTCTGGTCCTTTGTAAGCCCAAACCACTTACTGATAACCCATTTCCTTTTTGTCTTTGGTCAGGGTCCTTTCTTCCTCATTCATTAGGTCAGCTTCTTTGCCGCTTGTTTCTCTCTGGTTCTTATAGCCACCGGCGTCTCTGATGCTCCGATTTTGCCGCCTGTGTCTTACTTATTCTCCAATGAAGACCATGACAGACGCAAGGGTGAGTCATATCCAACGAATCTGAATTCATGGGAGTAAGAACAAGTGATATTGCTCAGGAGTTGCTTGATGCTTACGATTTATTTGGAAGCCTGAATTATTCACGTCGTCTTCTAGCTGCGATGTGGAAGGTGACTTCCTGTCAAATCAAGATTCAACCACATTGGAAACCAGCATTACTACTGAATGAACAAAGTGGGAAAGATGACAGTATATTTGTTCCTTTGACTCGGGAGGTTTCAGAGTCTCAACATTTGAATGATTCTAATGATAATATCATTCTTTCATCGTCATCAGATAATGAGATGGGAATAAATGAAGGTGAATCAAGTCTAGGAGATCTCTGGAGAGATGATTCTGGTAAAGTTATGTCGAGCTCTAAAGAAGACCGGAGTCGTCGTGGTGATTGACGAGTTGTAGAAAGAATTCATAAATAAATGAGACAAAAGGGTTTGTTTCAAATCTATTTTCTCCTCCATACTCATATCAAACTAACAAAATATATACAAAAGGTATGCTAACTTAATTAGGAAAACAAATATCCACAAATCACGCTAATGAATTCCGCAAATGAATGTGAATCACAATTTGAATTTGAATCCCACAAAATCGAGATGTTTCCCGTAATACCCCCATCAAGTTAGCGTGTGGAGGTCCAAAACACCCACCTTGGCCATAAAACATCGAATTCCTTCTTTCTGAGAGAGTTTTTGAAGATGTTCACGAGTTGTGTCTTTCCGTCTTGAACCGCATCCAGAACAAAATAACAATCCACTTCAATGTGCTTCGTGCGTTCTTGAAACACTGGATTGGCCGTAATATGGATAGCTGCCTGACTGTCGCAAAATAAACATATCAGAGATGAATTATGAATGCCCATATCATTCAATAGTGCTTTAACCTAAATGAACTCGCAAGTAGTCATCGCCATAGCTTGGTATTCGGTCTCCACCGATGAGAGAGATACAATGTTTTGCTTTTTAGTCTTCCAAGAAATTGAAGATGCGTCTAGTTGAATAAACCACCCCGTTAATGAATGTCGACTCGTTGGACAACCTGCCCAATCAGAATCACACCAAGCATGGATCTGTAAATTGGAATCAGATTGTAGTAATATGCTCTGATCGGGATTGCCTTTAAGATAGCGAACAACCCAGAGAGCAACATCCCAGTGTTCGTGACACAGAGGTTGCATAAACTGTGAAAAAATATGCACAGAATATGCTAGTTCAGATCTTGTAAATAAATCAAACGTATCACAAGTCACCGATAAGATAAAGGAATTGAGAGCATGTCACCTGTAGTCAACGAGAGATGATGGTTTTGTTCGAGAGGAAAACTCGCTTGTTTATCTCCAAGTAAAACGGCCTCTGAGACTATATTCAGTGTATACTTCCTTTGGCACAAATATATACCCGAAGAATTTCGTGCTACTTCAATACTGAGGAAATACGTCAGAGGCCTGAGGTCTTTCATGTGAAAACATGAGCTAAGATAAGCTTTGAAAGCTTGGATCGCAAATGATGAGTTTTCTATAATAATGAATTCATCAACGTAAACAAGCACATTATGGCGAACAAAACCGGTCGAGAAGACAAAGAGGGAATGATCGGATGGAGATGCACGAAAACCATATTGTTTCAAGGATTATCCGAACTTTGCAAACCAACAACGGGGAGCTTGTTTGAGGCTATACAAAGAATTCTTAAGACAACATACTTTGGACGAATCTGAAAGTGAAAAACCCGGTGGAGGTTTAATGTGTACTTCCTCCATTAAATCCCCATGAGGAAAAGAATTATGCACATCCATTTGATGGACTTCCAATTTTTCGCCGAGGCCACCACGAGGAAAAGACGAACTGTGACCATTTTTGCAACCGGAGCAAAAGTTTCCTCATAATCAATTCCTTCGATTTGGTTGTTCTCGAGAATCACGAGCCTCGCCATGTATCGATCAATTGAGCCGTCACAACAATACTTAATAATCTTGATAACTCACTTAGCACCAATTTCTTTCTTCCCCGGAGGCAATGTTTCCAATGTCCACGACCAGTGGCGACGGCCACGAGGAATGCTGGATGTTATGGTGAGAATGTTGAGCAAGATACGTATTCCTAGATTGTATACTTAGATGTCGGAGAGCCCAAAAATTTTGAGGGATTGAGACGGGGAACACGAATAGTGTGAGTAACGTAATCTTGGAGCCTAGTAGATGGGATTTTCTCTCGTTGTCCACGACCTAATGCAAAAAGAGATGAAGTAGAACCAGGGCCTAACGGAGCCGAAGGAGAAAAACAGGAGCCGAGACCTGAGTGTCGAGGACCGGAGGGGTTGTAACAACATTTGAAACCTCGGAAGTACCCCCTTAATTTGGAACCTGGGAGTCTGAAGGCGGTGGTGAACCAGACGGTGGCATAGGAGAACCTGGCTGAATAACAAGATTTGAATCATCATTGGAAGGCCAATTTAAATCCAAAATGGAAGGCAATTATTGATTAGACGAAGGGGTCAAGAGAGTAGCCGAAGACAGCGTAAAAGGAAACATATCCTCTCGAAAGCGAACATCGCGAGATTCTAATAAAATCCCACAGTCAAGGTCATATACCCGCTATACTTTCTTTCCATGTGGATATCCGGCAAAGATGCATCGATGACTACATGGAGCAAAATTGTCACCATTTGTTTGTTGACTGTGAACGTAGCATAGAGAGCCAAAAACCCGCAGATGTTCATAAAATGGAATTCGACCATCGAGAATAAGAGAAGGAGTACGGTTGATCAAATGTGCACCATTAGTATACTTGGAAGAGCAATGACCGCACAACGTTCAATACATGTTGATGTTTCCGTTCAACTTATCTTTTTTGTTGTGGAGTTCCAACGCACAATGTTTCATGAACCATCCCTTCATCTAAAAAAATTGCTCGAGAGTCATAAATTCAATCCCATTATCGGTTTGGACTCGTTTAACCGAGACATTAAATTGACGAGAGACCATGGAAAAAAATATCTGAGATACGCCGAAACTTCGTGCTTGCTAGCCATCAAATATAACCATACTCCTTGTGAAAAATCATCAACAATCGTTACGAAATATTTTGCTCTTGTGAATGATGGTGTACGATATGGGCCCAACGTTGTAGTGAATCAGCTCAAATATAGAAGAATTTTTATTCATACTCAAAGGAAAACAATCTATAGTCTATTTAGCACGGATACAAACATCACATACATTATTTGAAACACTAGCTGAAAGTCGAAATGGAATCTAAAATCTGCGAGGAGGGGTGTCCTAGTCAACGGTGCTAGGTCTCCACGGATCATAGATTCCGAGAGCTGACGGCTACAACACTCTCCATATCTCGGAAATAATACAACTCGTCACGTTGTTTACTCGGTCCAGTCACCTTCTTGGTAAGTTGGTCCTAAATTACACAAAACTCAACCATGCAATCTCCTTGTGCTAGAAATTGTGAAATTTAAACGAGATTATGAAGTAGGGCCTCCAAAAAATATACATCCCGTAATAACATATTTGTGCTAAGCCGACATTCCCTTGTTGTGTCGCTACACTCTCTCGACTATTCGGAAGAATTGTGGAGAAATAATCAATATCAGTGATATCACGAAGGCGAGAGTAATCTCCTATCATATGGTGAGAACAACCCCAGTCCAATACCCAAATAGAATCAAAGAACTTACCCGAAGCATTCTCGGTAACCCAAATTTTGAAGCCGTAAGCAAAGTCACCAACTGTTTCCATTGATCATCATTAATACCGCTAAAAACCTGGCGACCCGACCCTAAAGTTCCCGATGCTGAAGAGGATCTAGATGAAATCGGGATAGATTGGGCAACTTTCACTCGAGCCACAGTGATGTGGTTAATCTTAAGTAATAAATACATAGACTAACATTTCCGCAAGAATACAGATCGTGTAGTACCAGGGTCAAAAACTAGGGAATCGATGCAACTATAAAGCTAGTAAACTAATAATAAGATAATCAACAAATTAATGATTGAATTCGAAGTAAAGATTAACTAATATAAAAGGTTATAAATTCAACAAACTAAACACCTCAGGTTTCGAGAGATGCACAGTGATGCAATGAAGTGCTAACAAGATCATGGTTATATATATCATTACATATTCGGGGAATTCAAGCTCTTTCCCAGGGAATGACTCTCCCGTGTCAATACCCACTATATAGCATGCGTACTACAAATCTCCCAATTGCATAATCTCACCTACTAGATGCATTGAGATCGTTATCCTAATTCCTTAGTCCAATTAACCAATCAACCAAAGTTCTAAATCAATTGAGACTTCAAATCATGACTATGTTCCAAAATCTAATTTATCTCCCAATGCAATCAAATTTTTATAATAACTCATTCAAGCTACCATCAAGAATAAAATCATTAAGAACAACCAATCAATCCGAAAACGATCAAATATCATAACCAAGCATTAAACATACAACTTCATTACATATCGACAAAACTCTAACCCGTGGCTATGGAACTACTAGGACATGGGTTCCAAACACAAACACAAATGAAAACTATTTTAAACATTGATATAAAATGAGATCCCTCCCTATTCTAATATTGTAGTCTTCAATAGTTCCTCCGTGTTCCGAATTCGTCGCCCCGTTTCTATCCTCGTATGCGTTCTGCTATTCAATTCTCTTTCTCGTGTGTTGTTGTGTGTAGTGTTTGTTCTGTCCGAAATTGATATTGTCTTCTTGACCCCTTCATCTTTCTTTCCTCTTCTATTTTTTTCCTTTTCTCCTTCTTTTCTCTATTGTCTTGCGCTTCCATTATTGTCCAGTGGCTGTAGTTTACATTTTCTTGTGTAGGCGGCTGGATTTCCTTTTTGTTGTAGCGGCTGGATTTTCTTTTTACTTGTTGCGGCTGGATTTCCGTTTTGTGGGCTGGATTGGATTTCCTTTTTGCTTTCTCATTTACCTCTTCTACCTCTTCTGCTCCAACAAGTTTCCATTTTAGGTGAGCCGTGTCCCTCAAGGCATTGCTCTAGCCGAAGGTTTCCAATTTACTCTAGCGGCCAACAAGTTTCCATTTTACTCCAACCGTGTGTCCATGTGTATTCCAGCTGGCTAGCTTCCATGTCTCTTCTTCGGTTTATGATTCTTGGATGCTGACCATGCATGGCTGAGTGGATAATGATTTTCCTTAGTTTTGTGACATTTGCTCGTGTTATTATCCAATATCTTCGTTTCCTACAAATACACGAGAAAATGCTAAAAGAGGGCTCAATGATGTTTAATGCTCAGTGAAGTCTAAACGAATGATGAATCTGACTATAAAAATGGACAAAAATACTATAACAAAATAGACGTTTTCAAATTCCCTCAGACTTGAACCTTTGCTCGTCCTCGAGCAAGACTAGAACTAAGCGTGAGAAGAGTTAGACAACAACTAAATACTAGCACAAACAATTCGAAAAATCAGCCATCATGCACAACAATGCGTCACACGACCATAGACCTAGGCGTGCCTAGTTCAGAACTCTATCTACCAAAAGCCACTAGTCGTGCAATCGTACGCATATTCTAAGTTCATTTCACTAACCCCTATATGACATCCAAGCAACCTGCATACCTATTCTAATATGCTCCCGTGAGATACAATTCTTAAGAAATATTTTTTTTCTTTTTCGGTTCTTTTTTTCTTCTTTTCAGTTTCACACATTTTTTCTTTGAAAATCCGCGCTCAGTTTCTAGGACATTAGAGTTGAAGAGGACAACCTTCTACTTAGACTCAGGTTGCCGATTGACACACTCATAAGATCTTGTAACCTTAGCGGATTGAAGAGGTTACCTCATTGCAAATTTTTTCCTTTGATTAAACTATTGTGATTACGCATCGAATCTAACCCTTAGAACGTCGAAAAACAGCCTCGACCCACCACTTAGGCCCGAGCAATAAAAATCAATGCACTCATGTCAATTTAAGACTGAATTAGTTAAAGAACTTATTCTATTGATAGTAGAGTGTATGCGCGTGGAAATATAACGATCGAGAAAATCAAAGAATGAACGGTATACTCGGAGATATAAATACTTAGGATTGAAACCTAGGGGGTGAAATACAGCCATAGGCTATGGATTAATGCACAACTACTAGACTAATCGATATCTAAAGGTATTTTTCAGCAAGCTTAGACTTTTGTTTCCGATTCGACAAAGTTGCATAAAGATGGCTAATAATTCAAAAGTTCGTATTAGATATCCGTCCATCTGATCCTAACAAAATTAATATAAATTCTAAAATAAAAGAAAGAACTCAGAATCTAATCCTAATCACAATCATGACACTTCAAAGAGTTCCCCCAGACTTGAACGAAAAACCGTCTCGGTGTTCAAAATCTAAGAGAAGGACTCGAATGTCAAAACTCAGGAGAAAATAAAGAAGATAGGAACAGGTGCACCTGGTGTGTTCTTGCTGTCCCTAGTTGATGCAGCTAGATATATGCGTCTCTCCTTTGCTTTGGATGATGTTGAAGTGGAAAATCTGTCACACAAAGTCACACAATCCAAAAGAGAGAATACGATACATCGAGGTTGCTAGTAGAGTGCATGCGTGTGAAAAAAATAAGAGTCGAATTCTGAAAAATAAAACGAAATAAATAAAAGGATACGAGGCTCGAGTTTCCTGCCAAGAAGCGTTTATTGATCATCTTGTTTTCGTACATAATTCTCGCATGATTTTAGAGATGTTTATTGATGATCAAAAATCAGAGTTTTATATTTCCAAAACCACTCTACCGCAAGTATACGGTTCATGTAGTACAAGGGTCGAACTCTGGGGACTAGTGCAGCATTAGAACTAAGATATCACGAGAAGAAGATCGATCAATAGATGGATATCGAACTAGAAAATAAAGATAAAGAAAGATAACGAAGCTAGACTCGGCAAGATGGAGCATCATGGGTTTCGGGAATACCGGAATATGTAATAGATGTTTCTATGGAACATGAAATCGGTTTATATCAATCGATGGGGAACTAAAATCTAATTCTCTACCTAAAAAATCAACGTCACTCATCTTTTGATTTAGCGCGGAACATCTAGATGCATGAAGAACGATAAGGAATTCAACCTCTAATGCTGGAAATGACTCTTCCAAGCCTAAATCCTCTACCTAGGGAATAAACGTCACTCATCTTCCGATGTAGCGCGGAACGTCTAGATGCATGAAGAACAATAGGGAATTCGACCTCTAATAGCGGATGGGAACTCAACCTCTATAAACGAAAATGACTTTTCCAAGCCTAAATCCTCTATCTAAGATATAAACGTACTCACCTTCCGATGCAGTAAATCTACAACCTAGATGCATGACGAACAATGGGAGTTCTACCTCGATTATTACCGTTCCTAAACAGATTAACCGATCGGTCAGATTCTCATAAATCTAATCCATTTGAAGGTTGATTCCCAAGACTCAAGTCTGACTCTTCCAAGCCTAGATGAATCTCTAATCTCCCTCAAACGTGCCTAATCTCAATCGAATAGATCTAGTCTTATTCAAGCATGAAATCAACAACGTATGAAGGCATTACGCACATATCTATAACCTATCGAACCATTCAATTGAACAAAACCGAAATCAAGCATTAATGAATCAAACTATCCATTACAATGGCATCCCTAACCCATGATAACAGATCTACTCAGAATACATAAGGAAACAAACACAAACGAAGTAAATGTCTATCTTCCCTATCATCCCGAGCGGTGGCTTCGGATAAATCCTTTGGGTGGCCAAAGTCTTCAACCGTGTTCTCTCCTCTTTCTGATGTGTCTTTGGGTCCCTTCGTTGGTCTGTGCCTCATCCCCTTGCCCTAGATTGCTTCTTTTCTCTTTATTTGCACGTTCAAACGTTCAAAGCAGGTTGTTGCGAGATAGGCAGCCCGTGTGGGCACATGTTTCACCCGCTCGGGCATCAACCAGTCCGAGCGTGTAAAGATTTCAGCCCAAGCGGGCTAGGCTACCCGATCGTATGCTCTTCATGCCCCAGTCGTGCTTCATTTTCTGGTCCTTGCAATCCAATGTGAAGCCCGAGCTGGCTCCTTACACAACTCGAGCGGGCTCTTGTTCTTCAGCCAAATCCGTGCGTGCTGATCAGCTCCCCGACCCATGCAAATTTTGCTGGAGTTTGGCAGCCCGAGCGGGGCCTCTTCCAAGCCTAAGCGGGCTGTGTTTACTTGCTATTTCCGCTCCTTTTGCTCGATACTCGGGTGATCCGTATGCTTTCGTGGCCGTGCACATATCGTATCTTTTCAGTTAATCACGTTTTCGGGGTGGATTTGCTGTAATCACTCGTGTTTTGCTTCATATCTTCGTTTCCTACACAAAACACAAAATAGTAGATGAAGTCCTCGAATAAGCTCCATAACTTGGTAAAGTCCAAGAAATCTAATCAAAACTAAACCTAAGAATCATGAAAATACTATGACAGATTACATGTTATCATTTATGACCATATTTGCGAGGTTTACGTGTGATTTTGTATATGTTTTACTTGTTTCTGTGTTTTCGTGTTCTTATAGGTTTTAATGCGTATTCGATTTATTTCGGAGTTAAGGAGCGTACACGGTACATCATTGGACATTGAAGGTCACAACGGATCGAACGGAACGAGAAGTGGACAAGTCATGGCCAAGTATGACAGAGTGCACGACTGAGCATGCATAAAAGGACACAGCCCGGTCGAGCAAGATCAAATGCACGATCGAACAACAACCTTCACCATGTGCACGGTCGGGCTTGGTCTCTAGCACGGTCGGGCACCCTCCTTGAAAAAGCAGCACAGTCGAGCTTTCATTGCAGCACGGTCGGGCTCCTCATTGATGACATGAAAATGAAATGAGATCACCCGATCTCTTTCAAGAACTTCTTGATATTAGGACTAGCATGGGTTAGATCTAGGTCTGATTAGGAAGATTTAGAGTGATTTTGGTCGGATTAGTCGAATTTCGCGAACTGCAGATCGTGAATTCGCAACCCCACCCGATCGGGCGCACATACATTCACCCGATCGGGCGACATTCTCGCCCGAGTCGGGCACTACTCACGGGGTATTTCGACATATTATCACCCGATCGGGCAGTGCACTAGTACCCGATCGGGCATCTTGCGAACTATGGCCTATATTGATTTTTATCTTCCGTTTGTTTTGCAGATGGCCTTTAGATCTTCCCAAAGCTATAAGAAACGCCGATCCGACGCACATGACCCAGAGCACGGATGGCCTGTGAGATCGGACACGATTTCTTATCCTCCATCGGAGCTACACGTTGAGGACGCCGTTCAATTCAAGTCTGAGGGAGTACCTCACGTTTGTCAGGTGATCTCATTTCATTTTCATTTGTTTTTGTAGTTTTTAGGTTAGTTTTTTGATTTTTTTGAGTTAGAGTAGTCCCAGGTACTTGTCCGGTGCCACGTTTTGAGATGACCCTTGAACCTAGGATGCTTAAGAAGTTGGCCTTTTCCATGATATCTTGCATGTTAGAGCTTATTAGATGGTAAAGGAATGATTGGGTCATAAATCTTTGGGAATCCTAGTATTACTTATGGGAAGTTTAGATGAGTTTGCTAAGTTAGTTTTTCGTTCATTCTCTCTATCCAAATGATTATACTTCATATTGACGATGCTTTATTTCTTTTTTACGAGGATGATTTGATCGCATTAATTGAGCTTGTTTTGCAGAAAATAAGAGCGCACACTATCACTCCGCTATCGATAGAAATAATGCCTCAAAGCATGATCTAAAATCGATATGAGTGCATCGACCCTTGATACATTTTCGATGGTTCGGGTCTAAGTGGTGGATTGGCGATCATCTTCCTACGTCCTAAGAGTAAAGCGCATAAAAACGTCATCTAGTCCGCTGCACTCTTCAACGAGGTGCAAGAGTATACCGTCATCGGTATCTTGGGTCTAAGTAGAAGTTGAATCCCTTCAAATCCGACGTCCTAGAAGCCTAGTGTGTTCGCAAAATCAGAATAAAGAAAAAAAATGGAATGAAAGAATAAAGAAGCTCGAGAATAAAACAAGTATCCTCTTTGATTATGTGATTATCATTTGTTTGAAGTCTCGTTTGGTAGAGAGAGTTGCGGTTTCTCACTTAGCTCGTCTTTGATTTACTTTCTTATAGGTAGCCATGGTGAACCTAAGATGAAGACTAAAAGTTATTAGACCAAAATTTGCTCTAACTTGTTTTGTTGATCGATTAGGTTTGCTTTAGCAGTATTTCTAGGGGAAAAGGGAATTCTCACATTTTATATCTCCCACGTGTTCCACGTTTACGTTTGCTAAGGTACAAACAAACATTCAAGTCTGGAGGATTTTGATCATCTCATTTTTGTACACAATTTTCGCATGATTTTAGAGATGTTTATGACCATAGTTGCGAGGTTTACATGTGATTTTGTATATGTTTTATTTGTTTCCGTGTTCTTATAGGTTTTAATGCGTATTCGATTCATTTCGGAGTTAAGGACCATACATGGTACATCATTGGACATTGAAGGTCACAACGGATCGAACGGAACGAGAAGTGGACAAGTCATGGCCAAGTATGACCAAGTGCACGGCCGAGCATGCATCAAAGGACACAGTCCGGTCGAGCAAGATCAAATGCATGACCGAACAACAACCTTCACCATGTGCACGGTCGGGTTTGGTCTCTAGCACGGTCAGACACCCTCCTTGAAGAAGCAGCATGGTCGAGCTTTCATTGCAGCACGGTCGGGCTCCTCTTTGGTGAAGCAGCCGACCGGGCATCCAATCCAGCACGGTCGAGCATCCTACTTGATGGAGCAGCACAGTCGGGCTAAGTGAGGAGCACGGTCGGGCTCCTTTATTGCAATTTATCCCCGAGAGATGTGCACGACCCGGGCACATATCATGCACGGTCGGGCACTCTCTTGGTGATGGTGCACGGTCAGACGTTTTATGGTGCACGGTCGGGCAACTCATACAAATTCATCCCCATAGCTTGTGCACGGGTCGAGCATTCCAAGAGCACAGTCGGGAATCCTACCAATGAAGGCATCACGGTCGGGCATAAAGGGTAGCACGGTTGGGCTTCAATGCAAAACAACTTATCTATAACTACGGAAGAAGCATGCCTGACTGGGCATTACATGGAGCACGGTCGGGCATGATTATGTAAAACGGTCTACCGATGAATTTGGTGGAAATGAGTCGGCCAAAGTTTCAAATTCAAATTAAAAGCCTAAAGGACAGAAAAAAAGGAGGAATCGATTCACCATCCACATCCACAATCCACCATCCAGAATGCATCATCGGCAATTGCTGTTTCCGTTCCTTCCGAGGTCTTAATGCGTCTAGCAGGTGAGATACGCAATCGAGAGATTGGTATACACATGCTAGATAGTGGACAAGTCCATGCCAGTCAGTTCCTATATTAGAGCTTGAATTCCCTGAACTCGTGATAGTATCTAAGACCAATGATCTTGTTAGAACTTCGTTACATCGTTGTGCAACTCTCGATACCTATGGTGTTTAGTCATTAAGTTTATCTCGTTAAGTAGTTTAGCTTAGTTTCATTCGCAATCCCATCATTATTCGATTTTACATGTCTTATCCATTAGTCTAATAACTTTAAAGTTGCATCAATTCCTTGTGTTCGACCTTGGTACTATACGATCCGTATTCTTACGGAAGCGTTAGTCTAGGTATATTATTGCTTGAGATTAACCGACATCACATTTCATCATCCTTATTCTTTCACAACAAGCTTTGGTTCTACTTTTGATTCTTTGATCATGTTACATTAGTCCTTGTGGGATCGACACCTTAACTACTACACACGTGTCGTGCATCTGCGGGTAGTCTTAGATTAACTTGTTAACTTTGCACGCATCAGTTGGAGGAAGATCAGTTGGGATCCTTGCACAATCGGTCATGTCTTCCCTAAGCTCGGTCGTGTTGCACCCTAAGTTGGGGACCCGGTCTTGCTGTCTAAATAGCTTGGTCGTGCTGTTCATAAATCCGGTTGTGCACTCCATGAAACCGGTTTGATGTTTGTCTCTCGTCTCTTTCAAAGTTTCCAAAATTTTTTGGTACCTAAGCCCTTGTGGTAATGGTTTCATCTCCACCTTGGGTACCTTATCAATGCTCCAATTGTTTTCTAGGTGTTTGGTGTGGCTTTTCGGCATTTCAGGAATGTTTTTGTACTGACCCGAACTGCTCGTAACTCGGTTGCACAAAAATCTGCTCAGATCGCGCTGAAGTTCAAGGACTGTTCTGCAGCATTTTTGACGTGGTGGAAACACGAGTTATAATTTTTCTAGTCCACTTCACCGCAAGTATACGGATCGTGTAGTACCAGGGTCGATCTCTAGGGACTAAAGTGGCTAAACTAAGAACGAAACTAAATTAAGACGAAAGAAGATAGAATGGGATATGGTCCTAAATTTCCTAAAACTATCCTAATGGTGACAACGAAACTAGGTTAGAGATAAGACTAGATATGGTGAATACTACGGGTGTACGGGATACCGGAAATTACATAGATGAACGACTAAGGATCATAGTTCTATAACCTATTCTTGACAATGGGAAATTCATGCTCTACGGTGAGGAGTGATTCTTCCGAGCCTAAACCTCCTAACCATAGATACATGCAACCCTACCTTCCAGCAGTGATTAACATATACCATGGCAGCATTATGACCGCAATCACTATCCCTAAGATGACCAACCGACCGGTCAGATTCTCATTAGTCAATCTTAATCTACAACTTAGCGAACCGGATTCGTTCCTTAACCTTCCAGCAAGGTGCGAGATCCTATGTTGTTGAGCCGTCAGCACTAACGTAAGAATGATATTGCTAAGCGTAAAACCGTAAATCAAGAATAAATTCATAAAACTAAGCATTAACGCGAAACATCGTTCATACATACAAATCCGATATCCCTACCCGCAGTAGGGACTCTACTCACTCATGGAAGAAACGAAAACAGAAGATAACAAAGTCCTATACATGATAAACCCTAAGGAATTCGAAGCCTCGACCTTCCCGATTGTGTTACCGGTGTACGGATTGGTGCTTCTCTTCTTCTCCGATACCTCCTGAGCCTTTCCAGATGTTTCTCCAGTCTTTTCTTGCCCTGTTCGTCGCCCCCCTTGCTCTAGATCTGTTCAGTTCTTTTTATCCGCTCGTTTGAAATTGAGATCTAGGTTGTTGCGAATTACGCGGCCCGCTCGGGCACAGGTGTTGCCCGGTCGGGTATAGGCTCGCCCGACCGTGTTGGTTCATGGTGCCCGATCGGGTGGACATCACCCGATCGCGTGGTCAAGCGGGCCCGAGTCGTGTAAACTCTCGGCGCAAATTGGGTGACTAATAGCCCGAATGGGTATACTTCTTGCGCCCGATCGGGTAAGGCTACCCGATCTCATTGCTCATGTGCCCGGGTCGTGCTGAATGTGTG
>CM071867.1:22945462-22972379 GCA_036759665.1 Gynandropsis gynandra
CCACCATCGCTGGCGCACTACTTCTGGCGTAACTTGCCAGGAATAGTAAAGTTCGTCTTGGAGGGAACCTTGGATTATGACGTTGTTTGTGTGTTTCAAAACGTCATCTTCATCAAACCTGAAACATTTAAATTAAACATTAGATTATATTTAAAATATTTAACAATAAAAAAGATAATATTAAATATATACCAGAGCGTTCCCGGCATCATCAAACCTGAAACATTTAAATTAAACATTAGATTATATTTAAAATATTTAACAATAAAATAGATAATATTAAATATATACCAGAGCGTTCCCGGCGAACGTTCAGGATCGATTGAGGTTATTGCTTGACCGGAAGGAGGCGAACCATTTGACTTTTCTTCTCTGACATCGGAACAATCAACATTCTCAAGCTCTGGACACAAAGAAGACAATGTATCGGGAAGATCATTCGTATGGATCCACCCTACATGCATGGAGCTGGAAAGAAAAGTGTTATTTGTTGGTGGATTCAGAGTGCTCCTTGATTCTGGTAAAGACATGCTCTCGTTGTACAATTCCACTGGAGGAGAATCGCCAAGAACGATTGAAGGGAACCTCTTACACGCCAATGCGACATCACTTTTTAGTTGCTCATTATATTTCTTATCAGAATTTCCGTTCCCAATGAAATCATCGACACCGTCGTACTCCATCAAAGCTGCTACCTGACACAGTAAGGAGAAAAGTGTCTCAGCTTACGGGAATTCATACAGAAATATGAGTCGAAAATTCAAATAACAAAGCTGAAAGTCTGGAAAAAGTGATACAGAGCATAAAAAAGATGAGCAAGTTGAGGTACAAATCAACCTTACTGAGCAACTTTGACTTGTCTGGGACTCTTGTGGTGGCATACTTTTCAACTTCGTCAAGCAAATTCTCGGCGAATTTATGCTTTGATCGAAAAGATATGTTCCACAAATTGGAGAAGAAGAAGTTACTCAACCTACAGAACAAACCTGATCGATTAGGGTCTACCTAATGTCCACAAGCAAGAGAAAGCTTTAGAAAAGCATTACAGAAACACAACGTTACCTTGGTGTTCCATCCATCCTACTCCGATATGCTCTGTGGGCTTGAAGAACGATCATGCTTCTCAATCGTCTCCCACTGCAACACTGAGTTTTTTTTCACACATCAAATGCTGAAACAGTACATGAATAACGGTTACTCTGGAAAACTACGAGACGGATGCATCATACCATGCCACAAGGTTGCATTATTGGCAGAGCAACCGCCATTTATAATCAAAACGCTAGCAGAACATGACTTATCTGAAGAAATCCGGCACCGGAACCTGCAAAATCTTTACCAAAACTCATCACATACACTCTAATTACTCGGAGCGGGACAAATCCCATAAAACCCTAAATATGCGACGAACTTTCACGAGGGAAAACACAACTTCAAACAGCGGACAGGAGGAGAAATTTGGGAGCGGGAAGTACCTTAACTGGAGGAATGGACATTGGAAATACTCATCCATGACTAATAATAAGTAGAGCTAAATACTCAAATAAAATTTGATTTTTATCCTTTTCTTCCTCTTTTTTTATCCATGACTAATAATGATTCATTTCATTTTCTTTTACCAAAATATTGTTTCATTACAACACTATTTTAAACATTCTAATCGTATCAAAATATTTCGTATGTTAATAGATGATCAAATAATCATTAACTATTAAAATATGTTCCAAAATATATCATCCGAGATTATCGTTGCAATTCGTCATCTCTCTCACAACACAACAAATGCTGATAATATATTCATTTGAATATTCTTAAACTTATAATCTACACGTTACTATTGATAATTATTTTAAAATTATATTACTCCATTATCTAAAATATGCATAAGATTTTTTTACATAGAAGTTGCAAAAGATTCAATTCAAGTTGTATTCTAATTTTTTTTATTTATTAAACTCTAATTTAATTGAGCAAAAAGGTGCAAGAAAGCGCAATGGGCTGATAGGTAATGAAGCCCAATGGGCTTATAGATAACGAAGCCCAATGGGCTGATAGTTAAATGAAAGCAATCTCATGAGACCTAGGGTTTAGGGTATTCACTCTTATTTAGCTTCCAACACTCTCTTTCTCTCTCGTTCGCTACCATCATCATTTCTAGGGTTTTCACTGCCGATTCCATTCATTCATGATTCTCTCTAGGGTTTGGAGAAAGTAATGAATAATATTGTCCCATGGGAGAAACAGGGCCGAGGCATAAAGGGGAGAGCATTGATGAAATGGCTCTGAAAATACCTGTAGGTTTTCTACGGGGTGCCCTGTCTCATCGGCCCATCACATGAAATTCAAGATGGCATCATAGTACGGGTTCTTTTGTGCTTTTCAATGGTTTGGGTATTTTCCGGGAAAATTGATTGCTTTTTAGGGTTTATCTGAACCCTTTCAAGTCTTTTCTCTGTCTCCCTCTACCCTTTCCATTGATCTCTTTCACAATCCCGCCTCCAAACGCCATTACATTTTTTCTCTCATTCATTTTTTTAGTTTTTTTTCTTCGGTTTCTCTCGATCTCTCTCAGCCCTTAGTGAAATGAGATAGAAAGTGTGTTTCTTTTTCTAATGGAGCCAAGCGGACATTTTGGACTGGACCAAGTGTGACGATGCTGATGAAATTTAACATGAAATTGGTAAATTCCTTTATACACGACGATTGATGTGGATGGTAAAAAAGACAAAAGTAATTGTTGAGTTGATTAAGATGGAAACGACACCATAAAATTCATAACTCAAACAAGTATTAAGGATCACAAGGCCCCAAAACCGTTAAACCTTTGTTTTGGAAAATGACAGAATGTAACTAAAAAGACGACAATTTTACATAATACCAAGGTGAATAAACAAGTTTTGTTTACTAATAATGATCTAATTCCTTATTTGTTACTACGCATGATTCTCAATTAATCCTCCGCGGGTTAATTGAAGTAGAAAACAACGATTTTCTTACACAACGACAACAGCCTTTTTCCCATATCTAATTAATTAGGTAATTTGATTAATTACCTCCTGTAACTAATTAATTACCATTGATTCATCTATGCACAGAAGAAGTTTACGGTTCCCCACAACACTGGACCCTCTCTCTATATCTCTCTCGTCATTCTGAGTCGAAATCTATATCCTTTTTGACGACCCATTACTGGTATGCTCTCAAAAACCCTAACTGATTATGTTTTCGTCGTGGATTCCATTGCGCTTTGTTTTGCATAATCATCCTTTAGAAAAAATGCACACCAAGTGTTCGATGTAATTACAACAACCAATTGGGTTTTCGTAGGGTTTTTATTCCTCTCATCTCCTCCTGTCTGTCTTCCTCAGCGAAGAAGATGATGGTGTACGATGTTTTTAAAGAGATTCTCAAGATCCAGAAGTTTCGGAGGATCTTCTCTTACGCTGGATTCTACTGCTTCACTGCTGCTTTGACCTTCTTCTATACCAACAACACGTAATCTCTCCGACTTGAATTCAATCTCAGATTTCGGGTTAATGATTTTATGGGTTCGGATGTGGCAGAACAAGAGCAGGATATTCCAGAGGCGATCAGTTCTATGCGTCTTACCCAGCCGGCACAGAGCTTCTCACAGACACTGCCAAGGTATCGCATTTTCCCACTATATCCAAAAGGCAGACCCTTTGATCAGTTAGATTGGGTAGAATGAATCATGGAGTTGGGTTTGGTGTTGGATAGCTGTACAAAGCGGCGCTTGGGAACTGCTATGAGTCGGAGGAGTGGGGTCCCATCGAGTTCTGCATTATGGCTAAGCACTTTGAACGTCAGGGGAAGTCACCATACTCATACCACTCTGTAAGTCTATTCCATCTCTCTAAGCTCCCGATGAGCTTCTATGGCGTCATCTTATGCTTTGACCTTGTGTCTTGTGGATGCAGCAATACATGGCCCATCTTCTTTCCCTCGGACAACTTGATGGAAGTGGCTAGAATTATCACAATCTTCTTTTCTTCTTCTTAGGTTGATGAAGTGTTGTGTATCAGCTTTGTGCCCATTGGGTGTTCATCGTTGTACCAAACCAATTATCACAATCTTCATCTAAAATTGAGAATAAAGACAGTGTTGATGAATTTCACGAATACCCACAAGTGTTTTTACATGATATGATGATTCAAATTGCGACGGATTGCAACGGACAGGGCAACGGGCATTTTCCGTTGCAAATCCGTTGTAAATTGTAACGGATGGCAACGGAAATGTTCCGTTAGAAATATTCTTGGCTCCGTTAAAATCCGTTGCGATTTGTTTCCAACGGATGGATCCGTTGCCCCATCCGTTGGAAACTCGATGTTTTTTTGTAGTGTTTCGAGCGATGGAGTTATATTGTATTGATGGCTAGATTTTGGTGTAATCTTGCGAGATCTTCGGTGTGTTGAGTTTTTAGACTTTACGAGCGTATGCTTGAGCTAGAGTCTTGTGGATTCGAAACGTTATGATCTTGTGTGATGTTAGTCTTAGACTTAGGATACTCAGTCGAATTGGGTAGACTTATTTGTATTTCTTTAATATGATGATAGATCATTGCTTTGTGTTGCTTAATCACAAATAGGAGAATACGTGGTATGAAGTGTATACACGTATTGGTCTTACTGAATACGTCTTTCGTCCAATAGCAACAAAACTCATAACATACATCGATGAGAGAAATATGCAAAAGATATCCATAAGTTTTAACTATCATTTTGTATTAATCAATTTTTTTATTGAAATTATGGTTTTACATATATTCTTTCGCTATATGTCGCAACACACTTTCATTCAAATAAAAATATTTATTTTATTTTTATAAATATATTAAACGATGATACATATATTCGAAATTGACGGTGAACACTTCCAAAATGGATGTTACATAGACAAATGCTTTTCAGTTTTGTTATATTACAAATTATAAATAATAGTGATAAAATATGTCGGAAAAAACATAGAAGTTCAGTGTAGGTACAACATGTCATGATGATAATAACAACCAAGAAGTGCGTTTTGTAGTAAGGAAGGAGTTGAGTCCTCCGCCTCAAACTTCAGCCAGCCACTTGTTCTTTTTTTCCCCCTCTCTCTCCCTCGGTCTCTCCGTCCCTCTCTCTCTCTCTCTCTCTCTCTCTTTCTCTGTTTTCTTCGTTTTCTCTCCCTTTCTCTCCTCTCAGACAGTATAGCTTTTCTTCTCTAATCACCGAACCCTGCAGGGTCTCCTTATTCCCCTTACGACTCCAAATGGCCACGGCTTTCTCTGCTGCGAGGCTCACTGCCACGCTCCCTCTCCATGGATCTCACGAGAACCGTCTCTTGGATCCGATCCGATTGCCCACCACCTCTTCCTTCCTCGGTTCCTCCCGCAAATTCACCCCTACTTCCTCTCGCAGGCTCAATCACTCTAACTCCGGCCGTCGATCTGCCGTTGTCGCTGTCTCTGAGGTCGTTAAGGAGAAGAAGACGAAGAACAATCTCGTAAGCTGTCGTATGCCTGTTTCGTTCACGAATCTAATGCTTTAGTCCCTTTCGATGAATCTTATGTGTTTTTGGATAATGTACCAAAGCAGCTTCGAATTTCCTCATCGTTTGTTTGTTCGCTTGTCTGATTGTTGTCGGCCGTGCATTTCGCGTATATATCCGTCTATGACCTAGCGGGATTCTAAAGTTGGTAGAAGAATTTGATGTTTTCCTGTATGTGATATGTGAATAGTGATTCGGATTCAAAATTAGGAAACCGATCCTAACATCTAATCTTCAAAAGATTGGGATACGATTGCTTTTCGTATGGCTTAAGGCATTAGAGTCGGAGATTGTAATATGTGCATTGTGCTGTTTTTGAATTTCTCATTAGCTGATCACCAAAGAGGAAGGCTTGGAGTTGTATGAAGACATGGTTCTGGGAAGAGCGTTCGAGGACATGTGTGCTCAAATGTATTACAGGGGGAAGATGTTTGGTTTTGTTCACTTGTACAATGGGCAAGAGGCTGTATCTACTGGATTTATTAAGCTCTTGACACAGGCGGATTCTGTTGTAAGCACATACCGTGATCATGTCCACGCCCTAAGCAAGGGTGTTCCTGCACGTGCTGTGATGAGTGAACTCTTTGGCAAGACCACTGGATGCTGCAGAGGCCAAGGTGGATCCATGCACATGTTCTCCAAGGAACATAATGTGCTTGGTGGGTTTGCTTTTATCGGTGAGGGAATTCCCGTGGCAACTGGTGCTGCATTCACCTCTAAGTACAAGAGGGAAGTGTTAAAAGAAAACTGTGAAGATGTGACCGTTGCATTTTTTGGGGATGGGACCTGTAATAATGGACAGTTCTACGAGTGTCTGAACATGGCTGCTCTGTGGAAATTGCCCATCATTTTTGTTGTGGAGAATAACTTGTGGGCTATTGGGATGTCCCATCTGAGATCAACTTCTGATCCTGAGATCTGGAAGAAGGGCCCAGCTTTCGGGATGCCTGGTTTTCATGTTGATGGTATGGATGTGTTGAAGGTGAGGGAAGTGGCTATGGAAGCTGTCACAAGAGCCAGGAGAGGAGAAGGTCCCACTTTGGTAGAATGTGAGACATACAGGTTCAGAGGACACTCCTTGGCTGATCCCGATGAGCTCCGTGATGCAGGTAAGCCGTTTGTTCTGGATTTTACTACTTGCTGAGATTGTGAATGCTAATGCTACAGTGAACTAATCCTTCGTGTCGACTCTCTCTTTCTTTGTTATCAGCCGAGAAAGCAAAATACGCAGCGAGAGATCCGATAACCGCGCTGAAGAAATACATGATAGAGAACAAGCTGGCAAGTGAAGCGGAGCTAAAGTCGATAGAGAAGAAGATAGATGAAGTGGTGGAGGAGGCGGTTGAATTTGCAGACGCAAGCCCACAACCATCACGCAGTCAGCTGCTAGAGAACGTTTTTGCGGATCCAAAAGGATTCGGGATCGGTCCTGATGGAAGGTACAGATGTGAGGACCCCAAGTTCACAGAAGGTACCGCTCATGTCTAAGCATTTCATGCTTACCATTATTAAAAACCCAACAAGACTTTCTCCAGATTTTACTTCTGCCTCGGATGTTTTTCCAACTCTACTAAATTGTTAAAATTAGTAGGTTGTCTTTTTTGTTTTGCTCCTTATGAAACTGTTGATGAGACGGTGTGTGCTATTTTGCTGATGTTAGAACTGTTGTTATTTTGTTGGAACCAAGCGTTTGGTTAAAATCTTTCATATTCATGTATGAAGAACAAGAACCTCAAAATCTCAGATTTGTCTTAAAACGCTAAAGGGAACAAAAATCATTGTTTCAGTTCAGAACAGACAAAAAGGTGGAAGTAAAGTAATAATCACAACTTGAGAGCAGCAATGGCTTGGGGTTTGAAATCGACTCTCAAACCGAGAACTCGTCGTACCTCTGCCGGAGTCAGCCTCCAAGTCATGGGTCCTGAGTTCTCTCCCCAGAAGTCCAAAATCTCCGACACTTTCTCCAGGTTGAGTATGGTCGCCATCTGTGTCAGCCTCGCAAACTTATCCCGCACCGTCCTTTGTGTCATCCCTGAGAAATGGCTCACCATTGCCCTCGTGTCTCTGTCCAGCTGTAGCCCCCCGAGCTGGCTGAACCTTTTCTGCATCATTATTACTTCCAGCCTCTTCACTATGAAGTCTATTATCATATGAACAAACGAGTCGTAGTTGTTCCCTGTCATCAACGGCTGCAGCCATGCTGCGTTTGTTTCCACCGAGTGCAGCAGTCTCTGGACCCATGGGTCATTCACCTCATTCTCCGCGTATTCTGTCTCTGATAACTCATAACTTATGGTAGCTACGGTATCTAGAACTAGACGGATTCTGGGTGTTACAGTTGCCACTAGTTGTTCCATCCCTGAGTTAAGCAGTTGCTTGAAGGTGTTGCTCAACTCACCCAACTCAGACAAACATGATTTTATCCTCTCCCGATCTCCTGGTGCAGGGAATACCTGCGTCAGATGATGAAAAGACGTTAGCACAGTTGTTTCCCATCAAAAGGATTCTTATGTGTCATACACAAAGGGCCGACCAGAGAAACACTAATGAGACTATACGCATCGGCGGACTCAGATGACTGGAAAAAGAACTACAGCATGTTCATCATATTGTCAAGTCAGGTCGACCTGACCAAGGTGTCAGTTGCCTTAATCAAAAGCATAAATCACTGAGAATCCAGAGTGCATGTGGAATGCCTCACATTGTGTTCCTAGGAGGATCTGTTTGATATGTTGAACCTAAAAGGTTAAAATAATCGAAGCAATCCAAATTGATACTTGCAGTTAAAAGTTGGTTCTAATGGATAACAGGATATATCCTACATTCCTCTAGCAAGTAACGTGTCTATTCTTAAAACAAAACTATCCAACTACATTTCTATTACTGACTAGACCAACATAGTTCTCACTATGAACTTGACAGTGGAGAATATTTCCTTGAATTTCCAATTGAGTAATTATAAATGATATTAGGTGTGGCCACTAACCTCAGCACACTGCTCCTCAATTTCATGCTTTAGTTTGAGGACGTACTCACAGCTAACATCCATATTATTCAAAGCTGTCGCAATCTCAGTTCCAGTCTTTTCCACGCCGACACCACCCAAGAACAACCTTGCACCAAGGTTTGGCTCTCTAATCTTCTGTTGCAAGGCTTCGTGATAATCATTGCCCAACAAGCTACCAGCATTGCTCAATAGAGCAATAACAGAACTAATGTTTGAAGTTGAAATCGCTCTCCGCAAGCAGCTCTGTAACACGTAGAACACATCATCCACCATGGAGGTAGTAAGGCTATCAGGTACATGCTCATCGATCCTAATTGCTTTCCTCACATTCTCGACCATATAGAATCCTTCTAGAATAACATAGAATCCAGTTACATCCTGAATCACTTTGCTAAAGCTTCCATTTCTAAATGCTTTAGTCGCTCTTGGCAACAGCTCAGGATCTATTGAAGTCAAGGACTTGATTTTCGACACCATAAACTCAGTATAGTCTTCACCCAGCTGCATCAATGAGAGTATTTCCTCAACATATAATTCGACTTCTCTGGGGTCTGGTCCTTCAGGCTCACCACCAGCAAGCAAATTCAAATTGGGAGAACTGTTGATATCAGATGCCAATCTAGCCAGTTTCCTATACTCCATGTACTTCTTCAATATCAGAGAACCCCTCGAGTCACATTCCTCTTGTAATTCACAAATTGCATAAACTATACCATCTTCTCCGCAAAGGCCCCTCAAGATCTCATCATTTTCTTCGACAGCCAAGACAATATCCTTGAACAAATTAGTTAAGCATCCAACAAAATTCACCTGCCCGTGTCCCTGCTCTATCAGGTCAACCAGATTCTCGTACTCCATCCGCGATCTCATTGCAATGACCTTCTTCAGGTACCCAACGTAAACCTGTAAACCTTCCTCCTCCATACCCAGGGGTGAATATAACCGCACGAATCTTAGGATCGTAGGATGATCCCTCTGATCGATGGCCGCCAATAGCTTCTTCTTCACAATACCTTCAAGTTGCTTCTTCGACGAGAGAAGCTGTTCTCTCTGGTCGGAACCAGAATCCTTGTACTGAGAATCGATCTGGAGAAACCTCTGCACGAACTTCGCTGCAGACTCGTAATCCTCTGATTCTAGCGCGGTCTTCACGCCTTCGATGCAGTTCCCCCTCTCCACAATCGCATCGATGCGGGAAAGCGTGTCGTTCACGCGCGACTGAGCGAGATCGAGCTCTCGGACCTTACCACTGACCTGGTCGGCGAGATCGCAGGTGGACCGAACATTGCCGAGCATGTGGTCTGCGTCCGCCTTGACAATATCGAGAATCTCGGCGGATCTCTGGAGCTGAATGAGATGGCGGTCGAGCTCCGTGCGCTGGGTGAGAAGCGTATCGAGATCCGAGTCGATGCTTCGCTGGTAGGCGATACACTCGTGGAGCAGACGCGTCATTGCGCCGACGTCCGTTAGAGAACGAACATATTCCAGAGCTTCCGGCGTACCGAATTTAATGGCGGAGGAATCCTCCGTCGCCTCCACATCCGCCGCAGCCTCGTGTTGATCGAGCTCCGGCAGTCTCGTAACTGCCATAGATCCCATAGGAGCTGGTGGCATTTCCGTTATTTCGCTCCTCTCTCGTTAATCGGAAATTGCTCAGATCTGATAAAAAGAGAACACGAACCAACCCTTCTGAGTCAACTAGAGTGTCCTAAACGGGTGGTACGCGACCCGACCCGACTCGATTCGTTCCTTTAATTTTTCTGTTTTTGTTTTTGTCACACCATTATTTCCCTTTTCTGATTCGACAATGGCGGCTTCCTGCGCGGCCATTCCCTTATCTTCTTCTTCGTTTCCGTCTTTCTCCAATGTCATTCCTGAATCCAAGACCCTAATCTCTTCCTTTTATTCCTCCTCTTCAGAAACCCTAAAAGCCCAGTTCCCTTATTCCATTTCCTTTCATCTATCAGCTCCTTCTCGCCCATTTGTAGCTAAAAAGCTGCAGACGTATGTATCTTCTTCGAATTTCTCAGTTTTGAATGAGGAAGCGATTGGCGGAGAAGATAACGTCGGAGACATGGTCGTCTCCGATGAAGAGCAGGGGAAGAAGAAAGAAAGGCCGTGCGAGTTGTACGTGTGTAATCTTCCGAGAAGCTACGACATTCCTCAGCTTCTCGAGATGTTCAAACTTTATGGAACTGTAGTCTCCATTGAGGTAATTGCAACTTCTGGTCCATCTTTCTCCAAGAATTTCACGTCCTGAAGTTTCTTATCGTACAATTTCCGTCTTCGATGGTCTTGGTGCTCATATGAATCTGTTGGACATGGTTTCTGGGCTCATTTAGATGATAAAATCGTCGCAAATGTAGTAGCTAGCCATGTGGGAAATGGAGTGTCCGATCATACTGTTTCAGCTTCATAAGATTTCTAAGCTTTGACAATAAGTTGAAGAGACAAGATTCGAGTGTCTGGATAGAGAGTCTGAACAGGAAGTCTTATTATCCTGGCATGGTTTACATTGATAGGGTTTCCAGAAGTTAAGCCGGGAAACCAAAGACCAATGAAGGACAAATCATTCTTCTTAGCAATATGTCAGGCTTGCATTGTATTGTAGCAATGTTTCTTGATGTCTAATGATCTGCAGGTTTCACGAAATCCTGAGACAGGAGAGAGCCGAGGAAGTGGTTATGTCACGATGAGTTCAGTGTACTCTGCAAAGGTCGCCATTGCTGCCCTTGATGGAACAGTAAGCTCGAATGGAAACCCATCCAGAAAACCCTTTTCTTCACCAATATGAACCCATTGCTAGCTTTCTTGTTGTGTAGGAGGTTGGTGGGCGGGAAATGCGTGTGAGATTTTCTGTTGAGATGAACCCTGGAACCAGAAGAAACCCAGCAGTGTTGAATTCAACTCCAAAGAAGATTTTGGTATATGAAAGCCAATACAAAATTTACGTCGGAAATCTCCCCTGGGCCACCAAACCTGGAGATTTGAGGAACCACTTTAGCAGGTTTGGGAATGTAGTCAGTGTGAGAGTACTACAAGATCGAAAGGGGTCCAGAATCCGCATCTTTGCATTTCTTTCTTATTCAAAGCCCGAAGAACGTGATGCTGCAATATCATTGAATGGAACAGTTGAGTTCATGTTCCCTGGAAATCTTACAACTTTGGCCCTCTGGCCTTCCTCCTCTCTTGTCCCCTAAACAGAATCAATTTTGCAGGAATTTCAAGGTCGGAAAATAGTCATTAGAGAAGGCATAGAGAGGGATGAGTCATAAACCAACACACTTTTCCAACCAGAGTGTTCAAAAGCTGAACATATTTTCTTGCAACAACCTGAGTGTTAGCCGGATTTTCCAGCGAAGAAACTAAAAGAAAGCCTGCATCGGCTTGGCCTCTTGGCCATAAACTTGTGCACTGTTCCATTAAATTTGAGGATTTTTTTTCCACAAATTGTCAAGAAAGTAAGCCTATACAGATCCCTTCTGTTCAAAATGTTTATGTTTTGACTGTAGCTTCCTAGAAAGGTAAGTTCCCAACCCAATTCCAGCATCAACAAGTCTTGTATCACCCGTTATCTCCACCTTCATAATCTCCTCTATAAACTTCTCGATCTTTTCTGATTCATCCTCTTCGCAAACAATAGGAATTATCATCAACCAGGACTCCAAATGCAACCCTTCCCCGTTCTTCAGGATGATTTCTACCACATCACAGGCTTCTTCAAACTTGCCGATACTGCAAAACCCTTTTACCAAAGAATGAGAGACCGAGAAATGAGGAGAAAGCCCTTTTGATATCATCTCTTCTAAGTACTTCTTTGCTTCATCGAACATCCTTTGACTACACAATCCCCAAACTAACATCCTATACGACACCAAATTGGGCAAGCACCGATTAGATGACATATCTTCAAGAAGCTTTAGGGCATCCATGGCACGACCTTCTCTACAAAACCCGAGAATTATAGTGTTGTAGTGAATTATATCAGGATTACAGCCTCTGAACTTCATCCTACAAAGAAGCTTGTAAGCCTCTCGAAGCTGTTTCTTCCTACACAAGCTGTTCAACAACGTTGTGTAACTCAACCTGTCAGGCACAAACCCTTTATTCAACATATCCTCCAACAATTCCATTGCACCATTAGCCTGTCCTTTCCTGCAAAACCCTTGAATCAGAATCCTATAAGATTCAACATCAGGGACAACATCTCTCCCGAGCATTTTACCGAACAGTTGGTATGCAATACTCAATTCGCCATTCAGACAGAAGGCACGCATCATTATATTGTAGGATCTCGTGTTGGGCAATACTCCGTGAAGTCGGGCATTCTTGAAGAGCTCGAAAGCTTGCCGTATATAGCTCCGGTGGTCGACAAGAACTTGTAGAATTTGGTTCAAATGTTTTGGCTGTGGAGTGAGATTGAATTCCAGCATTTTGTAAAACGTTATTAAGACCTTCTCGGGTAAGTTTGCTTCGGCGTAGACCTTGATCAGATACGTGAACACCTTTCCAGTTACCGGGTATCGAGTCGACTTGAGCTGTGCAAGAACATCATCGATAAGATTGAAATACTTGGCACGACCGAGCTTGATGATGAGGATGAGGTAAGAAGATTGGGAATGACGGAAATAGGGTTGCAGAGAAGCGTAGTCGAATATCTCTTTGGCGAGGAGTGGGTCCGATTGAGACGCTATGAGCTTCTGGACCCGACACGGAGATCCGATTGGGGATTTAGGACCCGGATTGGTTACGGATGCCGAGACAGTCCGTTCTCGGGTTTTGCCTTCAACAGGTGGTCGGGAAGAAGAAGAAAATAGGGAAGTAGAGGAGGCAGTTGTCGGGAAATTCAGGCGGCGTGCGACATACGTCACGACGGCCGAGAAGCGGCGGAGCTGCCACCGCATCTTTCGTGGACAATATTGAGTACCAATAGTATGAAAAGACGGAGAGTTAAAGATTGCTATACAACGGGAAAAATAAAACGAGAGAGAAAAACAGAAAATATATAATCTCATAGGAAAATTCTAAATTAAACAATAGAAAAATAAGATTTATTTTGTTAATTTTATATTCAGAGTAATTATAGAATAAGTTTTATTATTCGGATTAGTTAAATGTGATTGGATTTGAATTTAATTTATTGGATTTCGGTATTGAAATGAGGGTGAAAGAATACGTGCGTAGAAAGTTTTGATAATATCATTTATATTGATAGACGAAATTAAATAGTAAAATTGAAAACCGAATAATTAATTGATTTTATGTCGGTTTATAGTCTCTAGATCATATATATATATATATATAAAATGTGAGATCTATTTTTTATGTGGAATTCATTAGGTTATAACTACTGAAAATTTCATTGTTCTTCACACATGTCATCCGTGTGAAAAATTCGACGATTACACGTAGAATTAGAAAATCAATTTTATTGCATAACGTATTCTATATATATAGGTATTTATCATGTTCTTCTACTTATTTTTATGTAATTTAAATAGAATTTTAAAATTAGAATTTTAAAATTGGAATTCATATATTCATATAAGGAAAAGCGAATTCCTTTAATTTGTATCAGTACTTGTTTTGTGGTATTTACATAAAATTTGGAACGATCTATCGTGTTTACGTCAAATTTTGATATAAATTGTTGATAAATTTTATAATTTTGGATAAAATCAAATGAATTTCTCAAAACAATGAAGAAGATAAATTTACTTATTGTACACTCTTTTAGATAGAACATGATTTCAATTACTACATCAGACAAATTAGGATTTTCATATTCATTTCGGAACCTTAAGTTTGCCATTTCATTTTATTTCGCTATGATTGAAACTGGTTTTTATCTATTTGGATAATCTTTATATGTTTGATATTATCCCTTTGTATAATGAAATTTTGCATGTTGGTTCATTGGTGTGAAACGTAAATTGATAAATGAATATTTTATTGTTTTATAGCATAAATAATTAGGCCATATCTCGAAATCGAAAATGAAACGTTTAGTATTAGAAGAAATTATTGAAAATCTTGATTTTTTTCGAATTTGGACCATTGTGTCAATTGTATTGAGAGGAATCAAATAAACAAAATAAGTAAAAGTACATATTATACTTCACAGACTTTGAAATTGATACATACAGATATATGCAGATTGTTTCCTATGGCTTCTTGAAACGGTCAAAACTACTTCGTATCATTTGTAGATTATTATAATCAATATGGTTACCTTTATCTGATTTATGATAGTCAAAGGTTTTGAATGTATTAAAAGCGTTTAAGATTGAGGTTGAGCTTCAGCTTAATAAACGCGTTAAGGTCATTCGAACTAATCGTGATAGTGAATACCACGGTAGAAATGACGGATCATGTGAATAACATTCAGGACCATTTACCAACTACCTTGTGGAATGTGGAATCATTTTCCAATATACAATGTTGGGTACACATAGTATGAATGGTATTGCAGAGAGACGAAACCGTACACTTCAAAAAATGGTGAGAAGTATGATATCTTCTCTACTCTCCCAAAATCTTTATGGGGCGAGGCATTAAACATAACGGTTTATATCTTGAATACAGTACCAACTAAAGCAATAAATAAAATACCTTATGAGTTATGGACATGTAGACATCCTAGCTTAAGGCATTTTCATATTTGGGATTGTCCTGCTAATGCTCGTTCTTATCGACCTGATGAAAAGAAACTAGATTCCAAAAACATGAGTTGTTACTTTGTTGGATACTTGAAAAGACCCACATGGTATAAGTTTTATAGTCACACAAAAATATGATCTTTGAGACATTAGTAATGACGTTTTTTAGGACATTAAACCTAGGAAAAGGGATGACAAATTTTGTTTCAGAGATGATAAGGATGAAACTTTTGCTTCACAAAAGATAATGTTTCCTATTCCGATTATTGTAGCTAACAATGATTTGGGACATGTTGCTTGAGCTACAAATCAAGATATTTCAATTGTCATTTCTGAAATCCATGAGAAACAAGTTCATGAATCTCAAGAAAAGTTATATCAAGAAATTGTGACATGTATATCCATTCGAGAGAGAAGAAATGTTATTTCTGATGACTATACAGTATTTTTTCGGGAACATGAAGATGACGTTGGATTGACGGAAGATGATCCAGTTAACATTCGTCAATTTATTCAAAGTGATAACTCTCAAAATTGGACCGATGACATGAATGAAAAGATTAAATCTATGAGGAATAATGGAGTTTGGATCTTGTCCCTTTGTCTAAAGGTGCGAAACTCGTTGGATGAAAATGGATATTTAAAACCTAATGGGATTCGCATGGTAATGTGGAAAGATATAAAGCACGTCTAGTCGCCAAAGGATTTACTTAAAAGGAAGGCATATACTACAAAGAGATTTTTCCCCGGTTTCATCAAAAGACTCACAGCTCATTGTGATTTAAAGTGACATCAGATTAGATATTAAGATAACATTTCTCGATGGTTACATTGAAGAGACTGTTAATATGGTGCAACCAGAACATTTTATGGTCGAAGATCCAAGAAAATGGTTTGAAAATTAAAGAAGTTCATATATGGCTTGAAGCAAGTGTCTCATCAATAGTATCACAAGTTTCATCAGGAAAAAATTAAGTTGATAATCCTTTAAGTGGATGATATCCTTATTATTGGTAACGATGTGAGTTTCATGCTTAAAACTAAGAAAATTCTTTGGAAGCAATTTGAGATGAGAGATCTTGGTGATGACTCATTTTTATTGGATTATAAAAATACACTAAGACCGCTCTCAAGGTATATTAGGTTTATCATAAAAGAGTTACATCGATAAAGTTCTAGAGTAGTTTGGCATGAAAGGATAAAAAGGTATAAATGCCCTTATTTCTAACTTATGCACAAATATGCACACGACCTTACTTGGCATACATTGTTGGAATTTTAGAAAGATACTTAAGCAACCCCGTGATTTATCATTGGAAAACGGCCAAACGGGTGATGTGATATCTACTTAAAACAAAGGATTATATGCTTGTGAACGGACGATCAGACCAACTCGAGATTATACTTGTTCAGATTCAGATTATGCTCCATTGTTTTTCATATTCAGATTATGTCTCGATCGTTTTCGATTCAGTTCATGTTTAAGTTAATCACTTTTATTATTTAGTTTAAGTTGATCTCGATAAATTAGGAACAGTTGGAAAGAGACACGTATCGATCATTTCACGTGAAATCTTCATGTTACGCATCTACATTCAGATATGTTTCATTCTTCTGTATTTGCATTAGTAATCATATGTGGATCTAACTACGTTGACATGTGGTTAAACCCCCTTGGTTTTGTGTTGATATGGTTGATAAATAATAAATTAATGAGCGTTCTTAAGGTTATTTCATGATTTTATGGTCACATATATGGTCCAAATGGAAGATTATAAGATTTTTTTTGTTAAACTTATATTCATGGACCGATATGTGAATAATTATGAAATAATTGTTATCATTTGGTTTAATTCAAATTAAATATGATCGGATTTGAGTTTAACTAATTGACTTTCAGTTTTGAAATGAGTGTGGAAGCACTACAAAAAACCGACGAGTATCAATGTATAGATCAGTAGATCCATCTGTTGATAACGTTTTAATGGATTGCAATGAAAATTGACCAGATATTTCGTTGCAATCCATTGTTATTGCCAACGGATGATCAACGGATACCATGCGTTGAAAATTTGCTTTTGCATCCGTTGGAAGGCCGTTAATAATTAACATTTTATTCCAACGGATATCCGTTGAAAAGTTTAGAATTTCGAGGCTGTCATTGGAACAATCCAATGTTACATTTCAACAGTCATCCTTTGGTATTTTCAACGCGCATCCGTTGGAATATTCACTATTTATATGTCGATCTCGAAATGTTTATCCATCAAGCCATCAACACAAAATATATTTTCAAAAAATATCGTCTTCTTCAAATATAGATATATATACAGATCGAAGAGTTGATGTATAGAAGATTGTCATGAAGGTTAGTCTCGTTTATCATTGTCATGAAAATCGATGAGTATAAAAACAAACTACAACGTAGCTGAAAATTGCATGGATTCATTTTGAAAAGCTATACGTGAATATTTACCGGAAAATATTCAAGCTCTTTAGACATATTATGAAACAAAAATGTTTTAAGAATTTAGGAATACCACATGATAAAATTGATGGTTGTAGAAATAGTTTCATGTTGTTTTGGCGAGAAGATAAAGACTTATTGGAACGTAAATTTTACGGTGCAAGCAGATTTTGTCTTAAAAACCATCTTCACGAAAATATGTACCGTACAAATAGATATTCTATATTCATATACCCCCACGATACAAGAGATTTTTACGCAAGAAAGACGCATCGAGCAGCTCGAGACTACTCTTTGAACAGCACAAGATACTTTTCAAAAAAACTCAATCTACGCTTCAAGAAACACGGGCACATATGCAACACATGGAAAGTATCATCGAATTGATGACCGATCGATCATATCAGCCACCACCACGAACAAGGACAACAACATAGAGACAAGAACTGGTCATCGACTACGATGCAACCCCTTCACGAAGAGTTGGCCAGTATAGGGTTGAAGACGATAGTGTCGAATGTAGTGAATCCTTTTTTTCAATTTTGTATAAAGTTTATATACAGTGAATGCTCGTTGCACATTCAACTGATATATCGGTTACAATCCTTTGATAATTCTCACCGGATATTATCCGTTGAAATATCGTTGCAAATCGCAATGAATGTGATTTTTCAACGATCGTTTTCCAACGAAAATTTAGTCATTTCCAATGGATATGACCGTTGGAAAAGGTTATTACCAACGGAAATTTAGTCATTTTCAATGGATATGACCGTTGGAAATTAACTATTTTTTATAGTGAAGATTATATGTGTAAAAAATATCATTTAAATTTCATGATGAGTGAAATTAAATGATACGATTGAAAACCAAAATATTAACCAGTTATCTGTCGGTTTATGGTCCATGATTCATATGTATATATAGATGAGATTTAATTATTTTTATTTTGGAATTTATTATGTTACAAAATACAAAAAATAGAACACACACACTACATAAAATCTCATTGTTCCGTGTAAAACATTTGATGATTACACGTAGAACCAAAAGATCAATTCCATTACATATTATATTCTATAGATACAGATATTTATCATGATCTTTTACTTATTTTTTATATAATCAAACATAAAAATTATCTACTATCCCAATTTATTCATCTAATTTATTATATCAATTTAAAAAGTATTTTTCATGTTTGTTAAAAATAACAATACAGAAAATTTTATCGATATCACTCATATCAATATGTGATGGGTTTATGAAAAACTTTTAAATATCTAAAATTGTCAATCTTTACCATAAATATTCATTTAGATTTTTATTGGTAATATCAAATCTTAAATGTCCTAATTTTAAAATATCTACATTGTAAAATTTACTCGACTCATTCATTTGTTTAATGAAAATTTTTAAGGATAAAATTTTAAATGTATTAGATTAATATCATATAAATGATTGAAAACCAAACTGATTTGTTACTTAGAAAAATAATTTATAAATGGTTTGATTAATCCACTAATTTATAAATTATAAATTATAAATTATAAATAAATAAAATGAGTTAATGGTTTTTAATGGAGGAATATCAGAAATACCCTCGTTTTTCGGTGATTTCCAGAGATTTCGACCGTTTTCCGGCGATTTTTAGCGATTTTTGACGACTTCTGACGATTTCCGGTGATTTCTGGCAGTTTCCAGTGATTTTTGGATCATAGATCGTAGAATCGGATCGTGGAATCGGATTGGATCGTAGGGTCGAACTGAATCGTAGGTCGCAGAATCATCATCGTATTTTGAAAATATAAACATTTATAAGTGTATTTTTCACGTTAAATTCTTTTTTGGGTGATTATATTTTTGAAGTGTTTTACGAGAATATTTTTGAATTGGTGTGATTGGCCACTTAGACCCAATAAAATAAACGGGCTAATAATATGAAGCCCAATAAGGTGAATGAGAGAGAGGAATTTGAGCGAGAAAGAAAGCTGCCTGCAAAACTGGGTCCGGTCAAACCCGAAAAGACCCGACCATCTCATGGCTCTTATCCTTCTGTCGGTGCCATTTCTATATATACACCTTAAAATATTTTAATATTAATAAAATGTAGTTAAATTAACATTTAATTATTAATGTACGTTGGGAGGACAATCCTGATCTGGTTACTATTTTTTTTTTAATTTTATCATTTGACAACATGGATCTTTTATTTCAGATCTAGACAATATATATTCACTGCGGTGTTAATTTTAGGTTCCACTTTTTTCTTCAGATAAAATTCATTAAATTCACGATTCATTAAATGTGATTCAAATTTTGATGGATGTAATTTTTTTTAAAAAAGAGTTAGGGTTTAGGGTTCATTCAAAATTTAAATCACTAATCAAACTAACTAGTTTTGAGTTAAATCAATTTATTTGTCAAAATGAATTTAAATAAATCATATTATCTTATATATATATATATATATATATATAAGAAAATAGATACAATGGACTTGAGATACGCTTAGTAGTTTTGAGTTAAATCGATTTATTTGTCAAAATAAATTAGATAAATCATATTATCTTATATATATATGTATATATGTAAGAAAATAGATACAGTGGACTTGAGATACGCATAGTAGTTTTAAGTTAAATCAATTTATATCAGTCCAAGTTAAACCGAGACTTCATCGTCGAATTCTTACGCGAGCTCCCATTCTCTCTTTCTCTCTCCATTGTTGTTCCCTTCGTCTCTTTCACTCAGACAGTATGAACCCTAATTTTTCTGCCCCAAATTGTCTGAACCAATACGCGATTTAACGTACTCAAGAGTAGAAGAAACTCGTCGATCTAGAGCTTGAGTTTGATGGAGCATCATCAATTTGCATATAGTAATCTGTTCAACAGACGACTTATCCTTAGAGCCAAGGCTCCTGCTGTTAAATGGGTCAAGGAATGGTAAGCGAAAACTAAATTTTTCGTAATTGATTTAAAGAAATAACTTTTCAGGTTGGAAAAGACAAAAGAGCAGAAATTTTTTTTTTTTTGCAGGGCTGAGAAGAGTTCAAAGTTGCAGGAAAAAAAATAAAAGAATCCAACGATTTAAAACAAAACAACACACACATTAAAAAAACCCAATGGTTTACAATGAGACACGTAAAACGTTATACTATTCATCCAACCTTCACTTTTATTAGTATTAAGATTATCGCGAGTACTCTTTAGTAAGGTTGGGCAAATAACGGATATTTGCGAATATCGGACTATTTGTATTTGTATTCGGCGAATATCCAAATTTAGTATTTGTATTTATATTTGTAAATACGGATATTTGTCGAATATATGGATATCCGTCGGATATACGGATATTTGTATCTGAACCTAAATTTTTTTAACGTATAAAATATATATAAAAACATTTTAATAAAAAATCAATAATCATCAAATATTATCTAAAACTAAAATTTCAAATCACAAAGATACCCGTCGGATATACGGATATTTGTATCTGAACCTAAATTTTTTTAACGTATAAAATATATATAAAAACATTTTAATAAAAAATCAATAATCATCAAATATTATCTAAAACTAAAATTTCAAATCGCACAAAGATACAAATATACATAATATAAATAAAACAAAACATCAATCTTTACCACTACAAGAAAATTCGGATTTCGGGACTGAATTTGCGGACTGACTAATCCGTCCCTAAATTTAGGGACGGATTTGGGACCGTTGGGTAGTCCCTAAGTCGTCCGGAATTCGGGACGGAATCGGGACTAAAATTTCGTCGGTCCGAAAATTGCGGACTGATTCACATTTCGTCCGCAATTTGCGGACTGCTGAGTCATCCGTTCGCAAATTGTGGACGGTTTAGAGACCATAGTTTTCCGTCCGTAATTTGGGACTTACCGTCAACAAACTGTCCGCAAATTTCGGACGTATTAGGGACGGTTCGTCGGGAAATATTCATTCCAGTCCGCAATCCGTCCAGAATCGGTCTTAAAATTTTCTATTTAATCTCTAATCTTCTATCTGTTTCTCACACACAAATCTAACATATTTCTCTTAATATCTTGTTATTGTTTCTAATTGTAATGGCATCGTCGTCGAGATCGAATATTTTCGTTTCGAGACAATGGATGTGTAGAAGAATTGATCCGGAAACTTAAAGTGTATCGAAGGAGTTTGTAGAAGGCCTTACACAGTTTATGACGGTGGCGACAAATCAACAAGTTTATAGAGAAAACGGTAAGTTGGTTTGTCCATGTATAAAATGCAAAAATGAAAAATTCGTTAATGTTTGTCCCTGTATAAAATGCAAAAATGAAAAATTCGTTAATGAGAAAACCGTTTGGAATCATCTCTATTTAAGAGGGTTTACTCCAAATTATTTTATTTGGTTATCTCATGGAGAGAATTTTGCACCACGACCGAGGGGTGTTGTGGAAAATTTTAGTAGGGGTATCGTAAATCATGAAGTGTCTCAGACTTTTCAAGATGTAGAAAACCCTTATGTAGAAATGGTGCAAAATGCGTTCGTTGAAATGTTAGAAAGTGTTAGGAAATTTGCCGACGACAATGATCCGACCGGAAATTTAAAAATGCAATCGTCGGGTTTTGCGACGATTTTCGGACTATCCATTTTGTCCGAAATTGCGGACGGTTTGCGGACTACATTTGCCGTTTGTATTTCCGGACGGATTGCGGACATGAACTGATTGGCGACGCTCGTTTGCGGACGGCTCGTGCCAGTCCCTAATCAGTCCCTAAATGAATTTTCGGACGGATTAGGGACTGATTCTTCAATCCCTAATCCATGAATTTCTTGTAGTGCACATTAATCTCCACACCAATCATTTAAATTTAGTTTCGTAGATAATTTTACGAACATCGTCAATTCACCTAAAACAATGAAACAAATTGTTAGATTACACACTAAAATAAAATTCGTAAAAGTTATATTTTAGTGAGTTATATATTTTTTTTCATATATTGTAATGTATCTATGACATTATCCAACCCATTTGGATTAGAACCAATCTTGAGTATAAATTAAATATTCAACAATATTAGTTATTTTAAAATATTTGATATTTTAGTCATTCATCGTAAAATATATTACATATTTGGCTATATATATTTATATAATAGATGTTTAAATTAGATTAATAATATTTTTTATTTCTAATTTGATCATTATAATCAATTTTGTTATATATGTATTTATATATTTACTAAATTTTCTATTTAATGCTTACGGATACGAATAGTACGGATAATTGAATCTACTATTTGTATTTGTATTTGTCGAATATCTGATTTCTAATATTTATATTTGTATTTATATCAACGAATATTTGAATTTTCGGTTCGAATACGAATCGAATACGAATCGGATACGAATACTTCGAATATTTTGTCCAGTCCTATTCTTTAGATTCTTGGCTCTTTGTTTCTCATTTTTTATATTTTCAAAATTTTATTGTTGTAAAACCAAAATCGTAAATATAAATAGTTTTTATAGGCATCTAATGTAAAATTAATATAAGAAAACACGATCCATTTAGTGCTTTAAATATTTAGTACCGCGTGACCATTTAATATAACAGAATAGGAAATCGAAACATCAGATCCGTCACGTGAACGGTTGCACCGAGATTTGGACTCTTTTGAGAATTCCACATAAATATTTTTTGTTTTAAAAAACTTCTAATGATATATCAACGTCATGGACATGTAAGTACGACAATATTTACATTTACATATAAATATAATATAAAAAAAATATCGAATTACCTCGTGTTTTCTATTACCTTTTGGTCGCCGCAACTAAAAAGATAAAGTTAAAGTTGTCAATGATTTTATATTACTGATATTAACATTGTAATCGGAACGGTCCAAACTTAATTATATATAACATAAATACTTAACTATATTGTTTAACCACAAAGCAAAAGAAAATATTCCACTTCTCCACCTTTCTCTTTCTCACATATTCTTCTTCTTCCTCTTCAATCACTCTCACCAACAAAACCCTAATTCTCTACTACTACTCCTGTATTCACACATACATATACATACACGTAGATAAAAGAACAGAGCTCTATGGCCGAAGGTCACGCAAAAGCCGAGCACGTAGCTAGAGTCGTCGAGGAACAGCAGAAACGCCCGGAGAAAGCCGTCTCTTCCGCCTCTTCCTCGCCGGGATCCTACTCCAAGGATGGTGGAGATGGAGGTGGAAACCTCCGCCGCACCATCGCCGCCGCCGTATTCGTCGTGCTCCTCCTCGTGGGTCTGACGGCGTTGATTGTATGGCTCGTGTACCGACCACACAAACCGAGATTCACTGTTGCAGGAGCTGCGATCTACAATCTGAACTTCACGGCGGGGACGGTCATCTCAACGTCCGTACAGTTCAGTGTCTTGGCGCGAAACCCGAACAGAAGGGTGTCCATATACTACGACAGGTTGAGGATGTACGTGACATACAGGGACCAGATGATAACGCCGCCGATGGAGCTGCCTCCGCTAAGGCTGCCAAAGAAGACGACGGTGGTTATAGCTCCGGTGATGGGAGGTGAAGGAGTGCCGGTGTCGCCGGAGGTTGCGAACGGGTTGAAGATGGACGAGTCGTACGGCATCATTACGATGAGGGTTGTGATTCAAGGCAGGCTGCGGTGGAAGGCAGGTGAGATAAAAACTGGACGGTACGGATTGTACGTAATGTGTGATGTGTGGCTGAGATTTAAGAGAGGTTTATCTGGTCAAGTGCCGTTACTTGTTCCTTCAACTTGTAAAGTTGATGTCTAAATTATTACCATAGTCTTGTTTTTGTATAATCTTTTACTTTCGTAGCGTTTTTTTTTGTCTCTTTGGGCTTTTATGTCAAAGTCTTCCAAATATGTAATCTTTTTTATTTTTATTTTTTCCTTCGGTTTGATTTGTGGGTTTTGAGTCGTCTTTTGTAATAAGAGGCATAAGCCGAAAATCGTAATGTTTAGTTTCTAATACGTGTAATTAGAGTCTTAGTAAGAGTAATGTTTGTTTATAATATTTCCTACGGTATAATTTAGATCTTGGAATTATAATTCCAAATATATTTTGGATATATTGCAGAAAGAGAGAGATTGGGGAAAATGGATGGAAGTATATGAAAAATTGTCGGTGGGGATAGACTACATGGCACTTAGCCATGGATCTCTGCAGCTCATCACCAAATTGCTCACACGTTTGTCATCTCCATGCAAACCTCATCTCTATCTATATATATATATATATATGTATATATCGTTTTTTAATTGAAATTTATTTAGTTTCTAAAAAGGAGAATATCATATATATTTTTATAGGTTTAAACCGCTTCAAAAATATCTTTTTTTTTAAAATAATTATTTAACCGAAAAAAAACTAGAGAAAAGATAAATTTATCTATAATTTTCGAACGTGAAAAAATCCACGTTCTGCAGTTTTTCGACGTGAAAAACTGTGAAACCGTGTCAAAAGCAAGAAAGAATAAGTGACTTCGAATTTGAGAGGGATCGATTCAAAGTTGACAAGAAGGAAATGACTAGAATCAGTCGCAGCAGTGAAGAAGAGAGCACGAGTCAATCTTCAATGGCGTCAATAAGTGTAAGTAGATCGATTTATAGGGTTTTGCAGGTTGTCGAGTCGCAAAATGGTTTATTGATTTAAAATGGTGTGAGTGTCAGTGAGTCTGTTGAGTCTCAGTGAGTCGGTTGAGTCGCAAGGGTCGGTTGTCTTAGTGACTCGGTTTGGGTCGCAATGGTCGCTTGAGCGTCGTAGGGGTTCTAAGTGTCGTTTGAGTCGGTTGTCTCAGTAAGTCGGTTTGGGTCGCAATGGTCGCTTGAGCGTCGTAGGGGGTCTACGGGTCGTTTGAGTCGGTTGTCTCAGTGAGTCGATTTGGGTCGCAATGGTCGCTTGAGCGTCGCAGGGGGTCTACGGGTCGTTTGAGTTGGTTGTCTCAATGAGTCGATTTGGGTCGCAATGGTCGTGATGTGCGTAGACTCAAGTAATAAATTACCTAGACTAACGCTTCCGCAAGGATACGGATCGTGTAGCAACTAGGGTCGAACACAAGGAATTGATGCGACTTATAAGCTATTAGAGTAATGAATAAGACGTGATAAATCAAACTAGTGATGGAATGCAAATGCAAAGGCAAACTAAACTAATGATAGGGATAACTCAGCGACAAATCACCATAGGTATCAAGAGTTGCACAACGATGTATCGAAGTTCTAACGAGATAATTGGTCTAAGGTACTATCATGAGTTCAGGGAATTCAAGCTCTCCTATAGGAACTGACTGGCGTAGACTTGTCCACTATCTAGCATGCATATACCAATGTATCTATTGCGCACATGAACTCAGGAAACAAAACACAAAAGAGATCTAAATTCAACATAGATAGAGAAAGAGAATGCTCCCTATTCATCGACCGATGTCTTCAATAGATCCTCCATGCCTCGGATCCCTTGTTCCGTCCTTCTTGATGTCTCCAATTCTCTGCTCTAATGTCCCTGAATCCTCCCCTTCTCAATTTGGTTCGAATCCCTTTTTTATAGATCTGATTTCTCATGATTTGGTTGTTATAAATCTTGGGAATTAGTTGAGAAAATCAAGGGCCCGAGCGGGCACAGCTTGTACCCGCTCGTGCTGGCCTTGTGCCCGACCGTGTACACCCATTTTCGCCCGAGCGGGCACCTATGCCCGAGCGTGTTCCTTTTCAGCCCGAGTCGGGCACTCATGCCCGAGCGTGTTCCTCTTCAGCCCGACTCGTGCAAACCTACGGCGCATCTTGATGACAATTAACCCGAGCGGGCACTCCATTTCCACCCGATCGGGCACCCATGCTCGACCATGTTCCTTGAGCACCCGAGTCGTGTAAAGCTACGGGGTTGTCTTGGCATCAATTACCCGAGCGGGCACCTTCTAATCCCGAGCGTGCATGTCCTAAGATGTCGTTTCCGCTCCTTTCGCTCGGTGTTTGTATGTTCTCTTCAATCCACGGCCTTGCACAAGCTGAACCTTGTCATTTTGGGGTTAAATTGCCAATATCTCTCGTGTTTCTCGTCATGTCTTCGTTTCCTACACAAAACACGAAATGTAGATGAAATCCTCGAATAGACTCGATAAATGAATGAAATCTAACAAATCTAATCAAAACTATACCTAAGAATGACATAAAAACTACAACGGATTATGTGTTATCAT
>CM071867.1:22973464-23009778 GCA_036759665.1 Gynandropsis gynandra
TTCATGATCCCACTAATGGTAAGTTGTATATATTATTCGAATAACTTGAATGTTTTCGTACTTTTTGCATTCTTATCATTTTGTTTTAATGTTTCAGTTACTTCCATTCGAAACCATCCTTAGTTTGGGCGGAAAGGGATGGTATGTTGATGTTATGGATGCGGATCCATCATGCCCAAGAATGTGCAAGAAGATGGTTAAATCCAATATTAACCTAAAGTATGTAGATGCGATAAGGCTGATCGGAGATTCTAAGGTAACAATTACACAAGGGTCACATGGAAAACAAGGGTCACAGAGGGTAATAATGATTATTTTTTGTTTTCAGGATATTTGAAGTATTCTTCATGCTGAACACGAAGAGGAAGGTTTAATTTTTGATCTATACGATTATGAGGGATGCGACGATCCCGATGTTCAGATATAGATGGAACATATTCGTAGAAATCCGAAGGGTATTTGTTGAGAGGACATCTGTAAGCAAGAATTGTTGACCCGAAAAGCAGTTCTTGGTGATAAAAAGAAAGGGAAAGGGAAGAGGAAAGGGAAGAGGACTAAGAGAAAAAAGAGCGTGGGCAAAAAAATGATAGAGATTGAAGACTCTGAAAATGAAGGAAGGGTAGGTGTTGCTGAAGTTAATGAAGAAAGAGATGGTGATGCTGAAGAGTATGCTGAAGCTGAAGCTGAAAGAGAAGGTGAGGATGAAGCTGAAGGAGAAGAAGTTGCAGTCTGTCTGACACTGGAGCATAAATTAATGAAGGAAATAAAGGAGTCGGAGAAAAGAATCATCAACACCGTAAGAGATCTTCTAAAGGATGTCGGGTTTCATTTACCTAATCCAAAAGCACAGACGGCAAACCAAATCTTCCGACACTGTTAGAGATGATGATTTTGAATTCCTTCAACGTCCATATCCAGTGTCAAGAAAAGAGCCAAGCGAAGAACCGGTTGATGAATTCCTTCAACGTCCATATCCAGTGTCAAGAAAAGAGCCAAGCGAAGAACCGGTTGAGTCAGAGTCTGAAAAATGACTCTGGAGATGGCTCAGAAGAGGATTTGGCAAACATTTCGAGATTAGTTGAAAATATCTCATCTGCCGTCATCATTCCTCTAACTGAATATATTTCCGGAGAGGTTACTGCAGTCGTTGCTCCTGATAAAGTTCCACCAAGTAAGTAATAAATAGTGAAAAAGTTCATTTGAGTCAATTTCCATCGAGAGTCGGCATGGGTCGCACGGTTGTATAAGTCGAAGGGTCGATAGAATCGCATGGGTCGCATAAGTCACACGGTCATATAAGTCGAAGGGTCGCATATGTTGCACGGTCGTATAAGTCTCATGGGTCGCATATAATGAATTAAGTAATTTTATGCAGATGCTCCCGTGGTTACTGTCGATGAAGTCGCCAACGTGGAAACTACAGTCGGTTCAGACGAATAGGTCGCCCCTAAGGATAAGGAGGTTCCTTCCGAGGAAACTACAGTCCGTCCTGTCGAAGAGGCCCCCTCTAAGGATAAGGAGGTTTCTTCCGAGGAAACTACAGTCGATCCTATCGAAGAGGCTCCCTATAAGGACACGGAGGTTCCTTTCGAGGAAACTACAGTGGATCCTATCGAAGAGGCCCCCTCTAAGGATAAGGAGGTTCCTTCCGAGGAAACTACAGTAGATCCTATCGAAGAGCCCCCCTCTAAGGATAAGGAGGTTCCTTCCGATGAAACTACAATGGATCTTGTCGAAGAGGCCCCCTCTAAGGATAAGGAAGTTCCTTCCGAGGATACTACAGTGGATCCTGTCGAAGAGGTCCCCTCTAAGGATAAGGAGGTTCCACCAAGTAAGTACGATCTTTTGAGTCACAAAGGTCGCATTGGTCGTATGGGTCGAATGGGTCACAAAAGGTCGAATGGGTCGTATAGATCGAATAGGTCACAAAAGGTCGTATAGGTCGCACGGTCGCATAGGTCGCACGGTTGCATTGGTCGCCATATGTTTAATGAAGTAAATTTTATGCAGGTGCTGGACCTTTATCGAAGGAGTCTGCGGCATATGTTGAACCTCCGTCGGTACCTAAACGAGTTTTAAGACCACAGAAGGCATATGTTGAACCTCCACCGGCGAAAAGAGCAAGAACAGTGTGAGGGAGAGGGCGAGGGAAAGATGATGGTGGAGTCCAAGAACTTGAAAAGAAGGTTGTTCAAGAATCCGAAAAATTGGTGGTTCAAGAACCCGAAAAAAGGTGGTTTAAGAACCCGATAAAAAGGTGGATGAAGAACTTTCGTTCTGGTGGAAACCGAAGGGATTAGAAAAGGGCTCGATAACCCAAGAACCTTCGTTCATTGACGCAAGCAGTGAAATGTTGACTGCTCTATATATGTTCTTGACGAAACCTGGACATGAGAGTTGGTGGAAATCTGATCTAGATACTCCCCGGGGGCCAGGGTTTTGGGAGATTATATTAATGCCCAACGTATGACTTGAAGATGATGTAAGTTTTTTTAAACCCGAAGTCACAGAGGTCATTTTGTGTCATATGTATTCATATGTGTTAATTTTTTTTAATTTTTTGCAGAAATTGGAGGAGGCGTTGTTGATGCAGTATTATCGCATGTAGACATTCCCCGTGATATTTAAGAAACTTTACGTTTTTTATGTTGTTTTCATGCAGATCCTCAAGCTGTGGTCGTACAAGAATATGGACAATTTCCCGGAATTTCTTAGTGATTTTTTGAATGGCAAGTATCCATACAGAAGTACGGAACAAATGAGTGATTTCAAAGGCTTTGTCTCGGTTCTAAACATTCCATCGCTTGAGAGTATATATATAGGATGCCATTGGGTAGCCATCAAAGCGGATTTCAAAACCCGATGCATCACGGTATACGACTGCCAACGGGGCTTAAGAAAACGCATATCGATCCGGTGATTGAGAATATAAGAAAAGATATCCCCAAGATGTTCATTCTCGGAGGGTTTCCTTCTTTGGCTTCTGGAGAAGATGAATTGAAATATGAGTATTATGAAGGTCTGACACAGAACAAAAGCGGAAATGATTGTGGTGTTTACTTCTACAAATTCATAGAAGCCTCGGTAACGAAAGCACGTAATGATTTGCACTGCATTTGTGACGAAAATGTTCTTTCCATGCGTGTGAAGATTGCGGCTGAGGTATTTAGTAATGAAAAATGTATCCCTCCACCCTGAGATTAACTTGATATTTGGTATATTTTTATTTTTTAAATATTTGGTACATTGTTATTTTTTAAATATTTGATAAATTGTTATTTTTTAATATTTGGTACATTGTTATTTTTTAAATATTTGGTACATTGTTATTTTTTAAAAATTTCTTTATAATAATAAAAGGAGTAGCAAGGGTAAAAGGGTTGCAGGGTCAAGGGTTGAACGGGTACAATGGTGCGAGGGATGCAGGGATCCGAGGGTCACAGAGCTACAAGGGTCGCAGAGGTACAAGGGTCGCAGAGGTTCAAGAGTCGCAAAGGTTCAAAGGTTGCAGAGATTCAAGGGTCGCAGAGGTTCAAGGGTCGCAGAGGTTCAAGGCTCGCAGAGATACAAGGGTCGTTCGACGATTTTACTCGTTCGACCCTTGTACCTCTGCGATCCTTGTATCTCTGCGACCCTCGGATCCCTGTGACCCTCGGACCATTGTACTCGTTCGACCTTTGACCCTGCGACCCTTTTACCCCTACGACCATTGTGTCTCTGCGACCCTTGTACTCCGGCGAGCCTTGAACCCCTATTATTTACAGATACAATTATTTACAAATAATATGAATAATTTATTATTTCTTATTTACAAATACAATTATTTACAAATAATATGAATAATTTATTATTTATTATTTAAAAATACAATTATTACAAATAATATGAATAATTTATTATTTATTATTTACCAATACAATTATTTACAAATAATTGACTCAAATCTCTATGATCCGTGTCCATCAGCGAATCTCGAATCCTTGCGACCCATGTCCCTCTGCGACCCTTGTACCTCTGCGACCCTCGGATCCCTGCGACCCTTTTCCCCTTTCGACCCTTGTCCATCCGCTACCCTTGTTACAATAATAGTAAATCCACAAAACAGCGATACTAACAATAATACTTACTATTGAATCATTGTAAAAAAACCATCCACACACAAACATGTAATTCAAGTTCAAATTAATGTTCTTGTTCAAAGGAGGTTTAGAGCAATAAAAATACAACTGAAAATCAAGCACTGTTATTGTGAGGCCTTGTTTGAAGGAAAAACTGAAGCACAAGTGTTGGTCTACTTGTATATATTTCGACTGAGAGGGTATAACCCTCGGTCAGTCGATGGTCGAGACAAAACTTTCTCCAACCCTTTCTGATGGAAGCGCCACCACGTGCCACGGACCTTAGATATGCCTCCCATGGTAATCCGTATCCTATCATCATATATATCTTACATCGCTATGGTAAAGACCTCTCGAACTTGCAAACCCTATTAGAAGTGTCTGCGACATCCGTAGAAAGGAATAAAAATTGTGAAATTCCTTACCTAACTCGCGAAATCATCCAAGTCTGTATTGAAGTCACTTACCAATGAATCTACGACCAGATTCGAACCAGTGACTGGTACCACAGTGACTGGTAAAATCCTCTAAGCATGAGTGGCGAAGGTGACGTGAAAGACCATGTCACTTTCGTGAGTGAAAAGTAAGTAATCCCCAATACTGAAGTGTAGGTCGTTGGAGAAATCTTTCCACCCATCAGTGAATATGGAGCCATCCAACTTGAATTCCCATCTTCTGTTAGACCTATTCGATTTAAGCATTTCCGTGTTGTTGTCCCTCGTTTTCCGTAAATATAATCATCGAAGAATATCTTCGGGATGTCCTGTAATAACAAACAAAAAACAAAGTCAAATCTGTACATTCTCTACATGTAACATACCAAAAAAGAGAGAGATGAAGAAAATTACAATGTAGTTATCCAGATAGCGCGGAAAAATATCTCTAAAGAAAGAAGGGAAATGTGGCATTTTATGTAACAATTTCTAAAAAAATTGATGGAATGAGAGTTAGAGAGAGAGAGAGTGTGTGTCGTTATTGTAAAAGAGGAAACGACTGTAATTCGAAAAGATATGATCTGGATATCGAATCGCCGTCAGATAGAATTCGAAAAGACATGACTGCAGAAAGTCAAGGGTCACAGATGTTATTTTTTTTCAAAATTTTTCAAATATGATGAAAAGTTCGGCAGGAATTTTGTTGACGAAATTTTCGGCGGGTCGTATGGGTCACATATATGTGAAATCGACGGCTTTACGGGTTAACAATGATAAAATGTCAAAAACCAATCAAAAAATACATTTAAAACGTTAAACTAATTAATGCCAAATGAGGATCGTATGGGTCGCGTGGTCACATACAAGGATCAATACATGCAAAATCGATGAATTTACGGGTTTATAATAATGTCAAAACCAATCAAAACAATACATTTAAAATGTCAAACTAATTAATGCCAAATGAGGATCGCATGGGTCGCACGGTCGCATATAAGGATCAATACATGCAAAATCGACGAATTTACGGGTTTATAATGATAAAATGTCAAAAACCAATCAAAACAATACATTTAAAACGTAAAACTAATTAATGCCAATTGAGGGTCGCATGGGTCGCACGATCGCATATAAGGATCAATAAATGCAAAATCTACGAATTTACGGGTTTATAATGATAAAATGTAAAAAACCATTCAAAACAATACATTAACAACGTCAATCAATGGTTAAAATAGATTATGACCCATGTGTCCCTGGTTGAGTTGTGTATAATCAATGCATGTGCTTCAAAAGCGATAGTAGTGTTTTAAGAACTCGCCGGATGGGTTTGACAAAATTTCAAAAAATACATTCAACATTGTTTTCATTGTTGATATTATTTATATTATTGTCTATATTGATTTTGAATTAGACGTATACAACTCAAATTAGGGATGTCAATTTCAAGTCCGGTCCGAAACCCGACCCGAACCCGGCCCGAAAAATTACGGGTTTGGGCAAAAAATTATAGGCCCGTTTTCAGTCGGGCCGGGCTCGAGCTTGAAAAATTTTGGCCCGCAAAATTTGGGCCTGGTCGGGCTCGACCCGCGGGCTGCCCGAGCCCGAAAATGGCCCGTACCTCTAACCCTAATGCTCTCTCTTCCCTCAATCTTAGAAGCGTTCTCCTTCCCCCTACCTTCTCGCCGTGACGTCTCTCTCTCCCTCGTGTATAAACTATTAATTTGTAATTAAATATTTTTTATTTTGTTTATTAATAATTTTTTTCTTCTTATATTTTGTGTATTCTTTATGTTCAGAATAGTTTTTCTAAGATAGAAATCCCTAAATATTATGTGCTATGATATAACTTATCATATATATTAACTTCATTTGAGTTATTTTCCATTAAAAATTAAAATTAAGAAAATTTAAAAGGATATGAATACAAATAAATTTTTACTTTACACATATATCATATATGTGACACAAAAAAGTGAAAAGGAAAATATCACAAATGTATGTGTGATCCTAATATATGCATGCAAGATCATACCGATATGGATGTGTTGCAGTTCTAGAAGTCTAACACTAAGACATATAGTATTGAGTTAGCGTTTATGGCTTCTGATATCCTAAGTATTCCGATCACCACAATTGCTTCAAAGTCTTCTTTCAGCGCCGACTCGCGTGTGCTCAACAAATACAAAAGCCGTCTCTTACCCTCAAACGTTCGACCTTAATTTTTATCCGTTCTTGGTTACTTGGTTACGATGAAGAAGGTTAAGTTTATACATTTCAATTCAAATTATCGAGATTATACGATTGTTTATGTTGTTGATATGGTTTCTTTGATTGACTAATGTGTAAATTCTATATTTAGCGGCCCTGATGGATTTCTCGCCGCGACCCAATAAGCATATTGATGGTGAAACCGGAAGAGCAAGAGATTCAAGTCAAATTTATTTGTATTTTTGTTTCTTCATTTATGGACTTGTATGGAATAGTTTTTAATTTTTGTTGATATGTGTTTTAGAATATTAGACTAATGATTTGTTTAGCATTTCAGAATTTGTTAACGTGAATTTTGGATTCATATGGATTAATTTAGGCGTTTTAGATTTGTTTAATTTTTTTAATTTTTTATCTCTTTAGGCCCGAAGCCCGGCCCGAGCCCACCCAAAGCCCGTTGGGCCGGGTTTCGGGCCGTAAATTCTAGGCCCGATCGTATCCGGGCCGGGCTGGCCCGACCCGTAAAAATGCGAGTTTTTTTCGGGCTCGGGCCGGGCTCGGGCCGGCCCGACCCGTATCGCACCCCTAACTCAAATATATTGATAATGGCATGGGTCGTTTGGTCGCATATAAGAATCAATACATACGAAATCGACGAATTTACAGATTAACAATGATAAAATGTCAAAACCAATCAAAACAATACATTTAAGACGTCAAACTAATTAATACCAAATGAGGGTCGCATGGATCGCATGGTCATATATAAGGATCAATACATGCGAAATCGACGGGTTTACGGGCTTATAATGATAAAATGCAAAAAAAGCCAATCAAAACAATATATTTACAACATCAAACTAATTGATGCCAATTGAGGGTCGCATGGATCGTATAATCGCATATAAGGATCAATATATGCGAAATGGAATAATGTACGGGTTTATAATGATAAAATGTCAAAAACCAATCAAAATAATACATTTAAAACGTCAAACTAATTAATGCCAATAGAGGGTCGCATGGGTTGCAGGGGTCACACGGTCACATATAAGGATCAATAAATGCGAAATCGACGAATTTACGAGTTTATAATGATAAAATGTAAAAACCAATCAAAACAATACATTTACAATGTCAATCAATGGTTAAAACAGATTATGACCCATGTGTCCCTAGTTGAGTTGTGTATAACCAATGTCTGTGCTTCTAAATTGTTTTCAAATGTCGATATTTTTTATATTATTGTCTATATTGATTCTAAATTAGACGTATATAACTTAAATATATTGATAATGGCATGGATCGTTTGGTCACATATAAGGATCAATACATACGAAATCGATGAATTTACGGATTAACAATGATCAAATGTCAAAAACCAATCAAAACAATAAAATTATAATGATTCTAAATTAGACATGGCTTGGAAGGGTCACATTGGTCGCATGAGTCATATTTGTTCGCATGAGGTCGCATGAGTCCGATAGGTTCTAATTTAATCCAATTGAGGGTCGTAAGGATCGAATTATAATGAAGAATTTATCGAATTATAATGATGAAAGTCACAAAAGGTTTAATCAAAATAATACAAATAATATAGTATTACACAATTACTAACTAACAAACCTTTCTTTTTTTGAAGTCGGCGTTGTCTCAGTTGTCACGTTCCAAACACTGCCAGTGATGCTGGCTTTTGAAGATGGGGTTTGTCTCGACGAAGAAGACGGGGTTTGTCTCGACAAAAATGGGCTTTGTATCGAAGAAGAAGACAAGGTTTGTCTTGAAAAAAATGGGTTTTGTATCGAAGAAGAAGACGAGATTTGTCTCGACAAAGATGGGGTTTGTCTCGACGAAGCAGACGGGGTTTGTCTTGAAGAAGATGGGGTACTTCTCCGAGCCTCACCGAGTCCAGGATAACGATTCTCTTTAGCCCCCCCGCTTTGCCTTTTCTGAGCCATCATAGGAGGTAGAACCTTAACTTCAGTCAATTGAAGAGGAATGTCCCAATCACTGCAATCAGGAACCGGATACACAGTTTCTTGGTAAGCCGAACGTCCATGTCTCTCGAAGGTAGTAGTTTGAACATAGATCTGGTATCTTGTGACCTTTACCAACCTTATGTGCTGCCGCAATTGCGTGATTGCATGGATACTTATCCACATCAAACATTTTGCAGTCGCATGTTCTTTTTTGAATACTCACTTCAAATCTTCTACCCATCTCATTTCTCACCTCATACTCATCACTCAAACGGTTCAATTTAATAACATCATACTTGGATGCCTATCCAAACCGTTCATGTAACGTTTTCTCAACGTAAGGTGTTAACTTTTGAGAATCATCACAGATAACTGCTTCCGACCTATACCTATTGAACCATTCTACTGTCTTTCCCAAACAAATATCTAAAATCCCTAGGATCGTAAATTTTTTTTACTTCTTCAATGTTGAATTTATTGACTCGGTGCCATTAGTGGTTAATAATTTGTACCTTTCCTCCTTAAATTTGCATCTTTCCCACTTAACGATCAAGTTTCTCTTTCTCCAAATACTTTGCAACATTAGGATACCTGCGCAAAGGTCACAACGGTCACAAGGGTGGTAGAGGTACAAGGGTGGCAGAGATATAAGGGTCGTCGGGGTATGAGGGTCACAGGGGTACGAGGGTCACATGGGTACGAGGGTCGCAGGGGTACAAGGGTCGTAGGAGCACAAGGGTCACAGGGGTCAAAGGGTTGTAAATGGTGCAAGGGTGGCATAGGTGCAAGGGTCGCAAAGGGTACAAGGGTCACAAAAGTCACAAAAGTCATTTTTGTACCTGACCTTCAAATCATTCAATAGCACTTCAAATTCATTCTACGTGTATGCTGCTGCACATTTGAAGAATATTTCTGCCACAATATAACCCTTTGAAATCTTTCTACCATGGCCTTTATTGACGTAACTCTTTATATTTTGCGATATATGACGCACACAAAAACCATGATAAGCTTCTTTATACACTTGTTGACTGCTTTGATTAAGATTTTATGGCGATCAGATATCACAACGACATCACGTCTGTTCGGTATCACCTCTTTCAATCTTGACATAAACCACATCCATGATTCGTCCTTCTCTCTGTTGACTATTTCCCATGCAAGAGGATATTGGTGATGTTCACCATCTTACGCGGTCGCACAATCAATGCTCCCTTGTACACTCCTGTCAGAAATGTCGCATCCACAACAACCACTTTACGCATGTATTTTCATCCCTTTGTAGCCGCTTCGACAACCATAAAAAGGTATTTGAAGCTTTTTCCATCATTATCGAGCTCAAGATTTACGAAAGATGCGGGATTTCTTGTGTAAACATCTGCAACCACCCTGGAAGTCTTCTATAATGTTCAAAGTCATCACCACGAATCTCCTTTTGAGCACCACATCTGTCTCTTAATGTCATCAAATACGATACATTGGCACCGTATTTTGCTGTTACACGAGCCATCAATTCTTTTGCTGGAGGTGTTTCATAATTTTCGGCATATTCCACTTTCAAATAATTCTTAACCATTTGCGCTGTACCCTTTGTAGCTTTGGTCCATTTAGATACAGGTGAACAATTATGAATGTGATGGTGTGTTCTCACACTAAACCGTTTGGAATTCGGGATTGCTGCCACGCGAAATTTCCATTTACAACCACTTCCGGCAAACTTGCATCATACTTCCCACGACTTCGTATCAGATCTCAATGTTGTATATCTAAACGAAGCTTCGATTGAACCCTTCCTTACAAATGCATGTACATCCTTCTTGCTATCAAACTCTTGCCCAATTTTAAGATTCAATCCATCTTCGAACTCGAAGATATTATTTTCGCTATCGTGAACTACCATTTTCGAGGTTTTCTCACCATCACCATACTTATGCTCTGTTGGCACATCAGAATCAACTTTATTACTGCCACAAACAACTCCATCAACTACCACATTTATGGCACACCCACCATTTTCTCTTAACCCTCTTGTATGTTCACTATCAGAATTATCCGAATCCAAAATATGTATTGTTTCCGGATTACTCTCAAATCTACTTTTGTTATTTGGATCTACAATAACACAGTCATCATAATCTACAACACCTCAATCCTCACATTCTTTAGCAATGCTTCCAAAAGCATGAATTAAAGGCTTAATTTCGCTCTCAATTTCGATTTCACACTTCACACTTGCCGATTCTATCTCCATATACATCAGTGGTCAAATTCCTCTTATGCGATCGAACATATAACAAATAAGATGCTTTTCTTTCATTATATATGTCGGCTTCCTATTTTCACAAATATTGGGCAAATAGCTTAACTTCAATTTCGTTGTATTATTTCCCACCATCATCTCTGCGCATAACTCATCAATCAGTTGTTGGTATGTCAGACTAACCGGAAGACATAAGAAAAATACTCTCTGGTTTTCCTGAACTTTACCAACCCATTCGGATTCTCCAATTGGGGTTTTCCCATTTACCATCATACAAAAAATAAATCAGTGTGATTTTTTCATCCACCGTATCCATTACACCTGTAACAAAAACATAAAAAGAGGGGTAAATTCTGTGACCCGCTGCGACCGTGCGACTCGATGAGACTCTGTGACCCAGTGTGACCGTGCGACCCTTGTACCCCTGCGACCCGTTGACCCCTCTGCGACCCTTTGAGCTGATTACTTTGGAACTACCTTTGCTCCTTCATGAACTCCATGAGCAACGTCTCCATGTTAGACGAAGGATTCTTGTCAGGTGCTTGTTATGGAGCTCTCTGTTGCTGCTGGAAACCCGGTGGTTGTCTAATGGGCTGCGTATTCCTGTATGAAAAATTCAGATGATTTCTCCAACAAGGATTATACGTGTTCGAATATGGGTTGTTCGCGGGTTGCTGGAGGTAATTCATTTGCTCCTATTTGCCTTGTTCAATCGTGCACTGATATATGCTCTGTATTCCCACAGTTAGAACAAAATAAAGCATTATCATTTGAAACAGACCTATTGTTAACCTCGTAGAGACCCACGTTTCTCTTTGGTAGTGACCATGGGATGGACCACATAGCGTGGTTCATGGCGAGGCTATCTATGAGCTCGAATGGTTCAGTGACGATCTTGTCCATAAACGGTCCTCCAACAGACATGTTCAGCAATGTCCTGTGCTCACTGTTGACTCAGTTGTAGAACATTTGCAGTACAAACCATTGCTCAAGCCCATGGTGAGGGCACAAGCATAGCAACTCCTTAAATAAGTCCCATGCCTCGAATAACGATTCTCCTTCTCTACATTGGAAGGCAGTGATCTCCCCTCTAAATTGAATCATCTTGCTTGGAGGGAAAAATTTCACAATGAATACCGTGTAGAGGTGGTCCCAAGTGGTGATGGAATTGAGAGGCAAGGACTGCAACCACGACTTCGCACGACCTCCAAGTGAAAAAAAGGGAACATGCGAAGAAGTATCGCATCTAGAGGCACACCGTCGACCTTGAGTGTATCACATAACTCTGGAAATTTTATCAAGTGTTGGTGTGGATCCTCGTATCTTAAGATCATGAATTGATTGTGTTTCACCATTGAAATCATGGAGGGCTTGATCTCAAACTTTCTCGACCTACAATAGGACTTTGAATCGCATTTTGGAGATATTGGGAATCACGTAGTCCTTCAGCGGACATGCAACTTGTGGTCCCGGCTAGTTTTGACGTTCGTCCATCACAATCAATCCTTTTTGTCTTCCATCCATGGTGTTATCTCCAATATGCAAAAACTAAAAATAAAAGAAAAGAAATACAAGCGTGATTCTATGTCTAAGCCTAGCGTATTGTCAAGTCCCAGGCAACGACGCAAAAAACGTGATGCGTGTTCAAGTTAAATAAGCCTAAATCTCTCCTCAAGTGTCGATCCCACAGGGACCAGCAACACGACAAAACTAAAACAATCAAATAAATGCTTGTAAAGTGAATAAGAGTGAAACGATTAAACTAAACTAATGACGAAATAATAAATCGATGTGTGAACCAATTAAAAAAACGTCCTAGGATACGGTTTTGCCACAAAGCTTCCAAAACCAACGTTTAATAATCTAATCATGCATTCCCAATTAAGATATCTAAATTGGACGATCCTATTATGATTCCTACCCTCTCTCAAGGTATAGAATCGTGATCAAATCAAGTTATCCCCTATTTTCGTGGCTAATACCTTAAATTAAACCCATAAGTTCGATGATTCATCCGATTAACCCTCAACCGTTACTACTATACTTTCGTGACCTAGTCTCAGTTGTTCTAAACCTGATCATCTGGGATTAGAATTCTTGTTTCAGTCCTTCTCCTAAGTCCCTAACACATGCATCTACTTGGCCTTCGTAAATACAAGACGCTCAAACACTCAGACAAAAAATAGATAAAACAAAACGGGTAATTGCATTCATATATAAATCAAAAGAGGTTACAAGATAGCCATAGGCTACTCCCTTCTCCTAGAACAATCCTACTACACAGACATGAGTTCGAATAACAACATGAATCAAATAAAAGGATAGAGATAGAGACAATTTAGTGATGCCTCCGTGTGTTTTCCGGCATCGTGGGATTTCTCCTTCTCTGCCTTTTCTCTCTCTGTCTGTAATGGTTTCTTAGGCTTCTGCCTCTTGTCCAGATGCATCCAGATGATCTTTTTGTCGTTCTGCTTCTCTCTGTTTTAAAAGAAAAGCCAGAAACGTGTTTGTTTCGAGCGGCGCATTCTTGCCCGTAACATTTGCTGGGGTGTTTTCCTCTAAGCCCGATCGGGCATAGCAAACAGCCCGGTTGTGCTGTTGTCTTCAAGGGAGTGATCGATCAGGCAGTTGTCATACCCGGGCCGTGCAAAACATTCGGGGAACAAATTGGTAAGAGAGCATGATCAGCCATTGTTGCAAGTTTGGTTGTGTTGTGTGTTTTGCTTGGATGCTCAGTCGTGCTGCAGCATATGCTCGACCGTGCATTGGTCTTTAGGGATGCTCGGTCGTGCTTCTGCATGTGCTCGACCGTGCACCTCTTCTCCTCCAATTCAATTGTTTGCCCATGTCATTTTTTCATCGAATCTTGTCCCTTTTAGCCTCTCTTCCAACCGCGACTGATATATGTGGCCTTTTACTCTATATATTCTTCATTTATGCATCTAAATCACAAAATACATTTGCAGGGAATATATTGCAGAAATATACACACAATCACATACAAAACATCGAAATATCCTCAAAATGTGATAAAAACCTATGCGGTTGCTATGCAATATGAACACTCACCAATATTACAAAATCTGAAACCCCTACGCAGATCAATCCCTCTTTTTTAAGTAGAAACAATATTTTTCTCTTTGCAACATAGTAAACTTGGCGAACCAAACTTCTTTCTCTTTTCGGTCATTCTTTTGACATTCTCCTATTCATCACTCCTCTTTCTTATAGACTCATCTCCATTTTTACTCTTATCAAGTATCTGACTAACTCATACTTCTCCAATCCTCGTTGTTCATTTCTATCCAAGAACGTTGGTTTATGTCCTCTATGCCAAGAGCAACTTCCCGCTAAAAAGTTACCCGATTGACACGGTCGATTTTAACGTGGGCGCTAAGGGTAACCCTCATCATCATGTTCAAAACCGTTCACTTCTGAAATGACTATTTCTCTTCAAGCTTGGCAGTGTTAGCGACATCCACGATCGAGAGAGCACCCTCTTGTTTGTTTTAATTTCATGGACCTATCCATTCGAATGCAAATGGAATGGGGTTTCATGTGCACAAAGGTAGTGTAGCAACTCAAGGCGGATGGCATAAGTTTAGGGTAGGGGTGGCCAATCCGGGTTAGCCGGATCAGGCTCATCCAGATCGACCCGAAAAACCGGATCGTTTATAAAACGGATTACCCTAAAAACTCATATAGATCAGATTTTAGAATATGTTCGGGTTCGGGTCGGTTCGATCCGGGTTCGGATTAAACCCAAAGAACCTCAATTAAATTTTATGGCTATTATTTTAGATTATTTTCTCCACCATCTGTGTCAACCCCTAACCACCGACCGACTGACTGTTCCTCTCACTTTCGGCCGATTGCTCCTCCTCACCTGTCGCCGACTCCGTGTGCCGTGAGGAGACTTAGAGTAGGTAGGGTTTTGAAGAACGATTCATTTTTTTCATAATCTATGAACCGAGAGCTGCAAAATCCTGAAACAGAAACAAAAATTCAAGAATGAAGAATTAGGGTTCTACCCAATTTTAAGCTTCCGAAAGCTTTGGATCCTCGAAATTGTCCTTCATTCTCAGGTTGATCAAGCCAGGATTCGTCGCCTATTCCGCCACTACAGAAACCAGAATCTCGTTCATTCCTCTCGGAGGAGATTTGAAACCATACGTCGAAATGGCGGGAAAGTGTGGGGCATGTTTCTCCAGTGCGGTGGCGCGTGCAACTCCTTGGTGTTTGATAATCTGGTTCATAGCGAAAGGCCCATCTAATGGGCTGATTGGGCCTAGAAAACCGACAATCTCTCTCATTTTATAAAAAGCACCTCATATTTTCTTGATTATTGCATTTCAATCCACATGTTTAATTTTGATACATGTTGGTCTTTTTATAGTAAATAAATATTATTAGCACATGCTTCTTCTTATACTACAATATTTTATGCACATAACTATTAAAAAATTGAAATTTCAACGATTAAATTTTTTTGTTATGGATCGAAAAAAAGAGATTTTTATTTAAAATATATATATTCTTCAACATGTAACATTTTCTACATGGTTTGATTGGTTTTCTTTTATGTGTTCAAATTGGTATATTACAACGTTAATTGTGTTTAACAAAAACAATTACGATGAATCGTTTCGATTAGAAGTCAAAATCCAAGTTGTTAGACGCATGCATGAGAGTATTATTCAACCAATATTATGCATATATATATATAAATATTTTTATATAACATTGAATTTATATTTTAATCTTTGTTTTTCAACTTATCGTACACAAACAATGGAGGAGAATGAGATGTGGTTTCATTTTGTTGCGCGACAAGAACTTGACGATTCCGGATTTTTTTTCATTTTGACGCTTTTGGATTTATTTTCATTTTGATGATTTGGGAATTCATTTCATTTTGACGTTTTTAGACATCATTTTATTTTGGTATTTGCGAAGTTAATTTTTATGAGTTAGATTATCTAACTTAGATATGTATTTTTTTTAATTTTTTTGTATGTTAACTTTTTTAGAGAACCCGAAAAATACTTACAAAACCCAAAAAACCCGAATAACCGACCCAAATATCCTAAATAACCCGAATAAACCAAATAACCCGAATAACCCATGGATACCTGAATAACTCGAACCCGAAGAACCCAGACCGAAAAACATTCGGGTTCAATTCGGGTTCAATTTTCGTAAACCCGAAAAACCCGAACCCGGATCGAAACCCGAAGAACCCGGATTGGCCACCCCTAGTCTAGAGCACAAACCACTCCAAGAAGCTACCCAGCTGTTGCATTCCATCACCTCTTTGCAATCTAAAAATAAAATGATATTTAACCACCAAATCAAGCAATGGAATATCTCCATCTTCCAAGGTCTGCAAGAAACCCCTAAAACACTGTGAAGCAGGAAAGAATAAGAAAATTATGAAAGATGGGTTATGTTTCTTGTCTACCTTGTTATTTGGATTGCAATATGACCTAAATGTAGAACAACACTACAATAATTCAACATCATGGATAGCATTGTTATGTTTCTCCTAAAACTGCTACAACTCATCAACATAAACTTTTCACAATCTAACAACCAACATCAATCCAATGTCAAAACTCAAATTTCACTATATACAACATCAAAACTAAATATAGAGTTGCAAAATAAAAACATTACACTATCAAATTTCCCGACCTTTCCTTTCAAGAATAAGTTTTGAATATGATTAGGTGATCCATGGTTCATCAATACCCATCCCTAAAGCTTCAGCTCCAACAGAGCCAGAAGATATTACCTTACCCTGAAAAGAGAAAACAAATCTAACCCTAGGATGTCTGATTGGTAGAGAGCTGAGTCATTGGTCCCAAATATGTATATGTGTCAAATACACAACATAATGGCAAAGCAAGAAGAATAACCCATCAGATTGTATACCTATCAAGAGAGGGCAAAAGAAATCATAACCTCGACGGGTGTAATGGACAGGAATAGAAACCACATTAGGACCCTCTATGTTAAGAGAGGAAATATAGCCTCGACGAGTGAAATGGACAGAAACAAACTCAATTCCAATGAAGTCGACAACAACCATTCTTAAACTCGTAGAGAAACGAATAAAACCTGTCCCTTAACTCTTAGATTCCTCCTACCATGGATTTTTCGTGGCCCACCTTCATGTTTCAATCGGCTTGAGATCCAAAACTCATCGTCAGAGCAAAGATGACCCAATGACTCTTCGATTCCTCCTTCCATGGTCGTTGTAACGGTTTCTCTATCTGGGTAGCAGTCGAGTCTCGTCTCCATCCTTGCTGAGCAATGAGTTTATCATGTCACGTGAAATGATGCACAGTCACATGATGGTATGGATTTGAAGCCGATAGAGAGAGAAGTAGGGCTGGGCAAATTACCCGAAGAACCCGTCCCGACCCGAAACCCGTCCCGAACCCGCGAAAAATTACCCGAACCCGCGGGTTCGGGTTCGGGTAATGGAATCTCATTATCGGCGGGTTCGGGTTCGGGTTCTAAAATAACTGAAACGGGTACCCGAGGATATATATGTATGTATATATAATTAGACAAATACATTATATTAATTACAATTGTGCCACTCTCTAACCCTAACCCTAGTTATAGTTTTCTTATTTTTTTTCTTCCTTCCCGCAGTCCCTCTTGTCTCCTTCATCTAACCCGTCGTCTCCTTCATCTAACCTTCTCTGCAATTGTTCCTGTAATTTATGTCTCCCTCTCGCAGTAGCAACTCCCGCAGCCGACCCACCGCTTCCTCTCCCTCATCTTCTTCCTGATACAACTCTCTTTGTTTCCATCAGCTTGCTTCTCTCCATCTCCTTCTCTTCGTCTCAACGCAACCCTCTTCGATTCCATCACTGCTCGCTTCAGTCTCCCTTTCTGCAACTTTCTTTCCGATGCAACTCTCTAATGGAATCGTCTCCCTCTCGTCTTTCTGGCTGAAAGAGAGTCTCTCTTTGTTTCGTCTCCCTCTCGCATTAGTTTCCGACCTGACCAGCGAACGCTCGCTTCGTCTCCCTCTCTTAGTTTCCGACGCAACTCTCTTAGTTTCCATGACTGCTCGCTTCATCTCCTCTCTGTAACTCTCTGTAACTCTCTCTGTATCCCTTCGGGTTTGGGTACTCGCGGGTACCCGGCTCATTCTTCGGGTACTCGAGCCCCAGGTACCCGCATCCTTCGGATTCGAGTTCGGGTAGCAAATTGCCTACCCGTTCGGGTAGCAAATTGCCTACCCGTTCGGGTTCGGGTTCGGGTACCCTAAAAAATCCGGGTACCCGACCCGTGCCCACCCCTAAAGAGAAGGACGGTCAACATTGATTCCGGAGAGAGATGTTGCTAATCGTTTTAAAGCATGTTTTTTGGTAAAAAAGAGATATAGTTAAAGTAAAAAAAGTTGTTGGAAATGTAAAAGTGGGTTTTTAATGTACTTAATATATTAAAATTTATCATGAAATGATTAAATCTATATATAAAAAATTGCAAAATCTCTCAACTCTCACTGACATCTCATCATCCTATTATTATTTTATTTTATTTTTATTTTATATTAATTACCATTCATAAATTACTTTAAATGAATTTATATTAGTAATATTAATATTTTAAAGAAACACAAAATATTTATATTAATTTAGAAGATATTTTAGTTGCATTAGATTGATGAGGACGTCACGATCAACTACGAAGAAGATAAAAAACACAACAGATACAAAGGATTCCTGAATTTATTTTGTAGACGTTCTAAAGAAATGGGAAAACAATGAGTTAATCAATGTTGAATATGTCGTATCAAGTAATAAGAACTCCATAAGACTTTTTTTAGTTGGCATATTTTGGTAGCTACAAAGTTGCGATGTGATATTCCAATCTAAATAAGAAGACAATATCACTTCTTCGATTGGAGGACTTCTCTCTAAACAGGGGTACCCACAACAACAAAGGTAAAAGGCAGAAACTTCAGCAATGATAAAGAGCAATATGATCTAAATCAATGAATTAAAACAAATAAAAATAGCAATAGACAGAAGCTTCCCGAACTGAGTAGTGGATTCGAGCTGCAATGCAGGGTCATCTGACCAAACCCCAGAAACCATAGTTGGCAAGCTTTCCAACTGCAAGTATTCAAACTCAGAATCGGGAAATAATAAAACTTAAGATATTTTAGTTAATATATATGTAAACAAATAAAAAATCAGTAAATTAATAAATAATAAAAAATTGTTATATATTTATTTAAAAAGAATTTAGTAAATTATTAAACTTGAACAAAACAATTATTAACAAATATTGATTTTTTATGCATTCTCTTTTTTCAAGCTTCCATGTCATTAAAGTATTTTTTGTTTTTTTATTTTACATTAATTACCATTCAAAAATTATTTTAAATGAATTATATATTAGTAATATTAATATTTTAAAGAAATATAAAATATTTATATTAATTAGAGGATATTTTAGTTATTATATATGTAAATAAATAAAAAAAATTAGTAAATTAATAAATCTATATATAAAAAGTTGTAAAATCTCTCAATTCTCACACTATCACCTCAACATCCTATTATTATAAAACTTTGAATACAAATTTAAAATAATTTGCGTTATAAAATAATTGAAACTATTAGAAACTAACAAATTGAGATAAATAAATAAAATATAGATAAATAATCATATAAATATGTTATATAAAACTATATAAACTATACATATGTGAATATTTCAAATTTTAAATTTTATATGTAAAATAAAACAAATTTACGTATTTATGTGAATAAAAATTAATAGTATATTTACATAAACGTTTGGTTATAAGAAATCTATATATAAAAAGTTGCAAAATCTCTCAACTCTCATGCTGCCACCTCATCATCCTATTATTATTTTATTTTATTTTTATTTTATATTAATTACCATTCATAAATTACTTTAAATGAATTTATATTAGTAATATTAATATTTTAAAGAAACACAAAATATTTATATTAATTTAGAAGATATTTTAGTTAATATATATGTAAACAAATAAAAAATCAGTAAATTAATAAATAATAAAAAAATTGTTATATATTTATTTGAAATAAAATTTAGTAAATTATTAAACTTGAACAAAACATTTATTAACAAATATTGATTTTTTATGCATTCTTTTTTTTTTCAAGCTTCCATGTCATTAAAGTATTTTTTGTTTTTTTATTCTACATTAATTACCATTCATAAATTATTTTAAATGAATTATATATTAGTAATATTAATATTTTAAAGAAATTGTGGACATTCCTATATCCTCCTATATCCTAGTCGCGGTGGACTACGTCACGAAGTGGGTGGAAGCTTTGGCATGTTCCACAAACGATCAATTCTCACACTATCACCTCAACATCCTATTATTATAAAACTTTGAATACAAATTTAAAATAATTTGCGTTATAAAATAATTGAAACTATTAGAAACTAACGAATTGAGATAAATAAATAAATTATAGATAAATAATCATATAAATATGTTATATAAAACTATATAAACTATAAATATTTTAATATTTCAAATTTTAAATTTTATAATGTAAAATAAAACAAATTTACGTATTTATGTGAATAAAAATTAATAGTATATTTACATAAACGTTTGGTTATAAGAAATTGAAAAAATATTGGAAATTGATAAAATGAGACGAACAAATAAAATAGAGATAGATAAACATATACATACGTTGTATAAATCCATATATTTTTTTTTATTCACGAATTCTATGAAATATATTAATATTTCAAAATTTATATTTGATGTGTAGTTATATAATAAATTCGCGTACTTCGATGAAAGTTTGGTTATAAAAATATGAAGAATATTGGAGACTACTGAAATGAAACAAATGATAAAATTAATAATCGTATATTATATTATTTCTAAAACTTTTCGTTTTAAAAATCATATATATTTTTTTATATAACAATGATATCACTATTGTATATTATTGAATTATAATAATTAGATCTTGCCAATGTTTTGATGATTTTTTTAAAAAAAATTAAATATATTATCTAGTTTTTCTTAAAATGATATAGAAAATATATCATCACATTTAATTTTTTGTCTTTCTATATAATGATGCATTTGTGATATATAAATTTCAATTGTATAATTAAAAATTGATAAAACTCCACGCATCGAACGAGTTCTATTACTATATAAATATCATCTAAATAGATGGTGTATTAACTATGCTAATGAGGTATGCTTTCAGTGAAATGATAGGAGAGGATGAAAGAGGAAGATGCAGATAGAAGAAGAAACGATTTATTTGTTCATGTGGATGATATGATAAATCTTTTGAAATTTTTTTGTCATTACTCATACAAAAAACATGATGAAGTTTTGATTCCATTTTTATTATATTTTATATTGTAAAATAAACATAACTAATAAAAGAAAATGCAAAGAAAATTTGAAAAACAAATTGGAAGAAAATAAACACCAAATACTATGTATCACTATATAATAATATATTATATATGTTACATGTTTTTAATTTTTTTCAGTCTAACTATGAGTCAGTGAATTCAATTATTTTTTTTTCATATGATTTTAAGATATAGAAGAAATATTATAACAATTAATTATATTTTAGACAAAAATATTCATATTCATAGTTCAATGCAATATATTTCACCACATTGATATTCTATTAGCTTCATATTTATTTTAGTTATCATGTGTCATTAAAGATTATTAAAAATATATTTTCCACTTAATCTTATTATTAAAATAAATCAATTTTATGTTATAACATTATGAAATTTTTTATTAGGATCTATTACCTATTATTCGATAAAATAACATATACGCAATGCCATGAACCAAAATTTTTAATATTTCTAATATATCGATTTATTTTTAATAGATTAATTTTATTATATATTTGCAAATTTTTAACATCCCGCGCATTGCGCGGGTTCTTTTTCTAGTCCTACTAAATATTTTTTATTTATTTTATTTTGGAATACAAAAAGTCACCTCATCCATTACTTTAAATCTCCATCCAAACATTTTTTTATTAAATTTTTTATTATTTAAAATATCAATTTAAATTTCTTTTTACGTAAAAAAAGTTCAACATGTAAAAAATTAAACAACTAAATGAGTAAAAATAAAAATTTCAATTTAAACGTTTTTATCTCTAAAAAGTTCAACATGCAAAAAATTAAACAATTAGACGAGAAAAAATAAAATATGTTTCGTCCCTTAGAAGTTCAACCGGCTTCTTCTCATGTTCTCTTCATCTCTACAAGATAGGACTCTCGCTGTCACGAACCATTCCATTACTCTTCTAATCGAAACCTAACACTCATGTCGATATTCTCTTCGAATTCCATCAAACGACCTTTGTATCTAAGCTCTGATAATCCAAAGGTGATGATGGATTCATTTCTCCTTATGTCGGATCTTCAAATGAAAGTCGGATTCCAACCGATCAAGTTGTCCCTTTTACATAAAAGAAGGTATAGATTTGTTTCTCCTCATGTTGTCTTCCTGAATAATTTGTATCACTACCCGAATGACACAATTTGCATTCTAGCTTATCGTTGGCAGACAAACTCTTGACGCTTGACAGGCGAATCTCGAAGCTTCTCCTCCACCTCCATTTCTTTGTCTTGGTCCTTAAGGTAAGGAACTTGATATCACAACGAAGACGACGACACAATGATAATGTGGATGATCATCTCGACACCATCGTTGGCTTGAATTCCGAAACTATAGTTGTCGGCTTGAATTCAGGCACCATCCCTTTCGGTGAGCCTATGTAAATTCAAAATGCTTGACCAACAATTGTATGAAAAAATGATTCAATAAACTCATATGGTTATTTTTTAGTCCTTAGGGATGAAAATAATGTGTTACTTTTCTTCACCTGATCCCTAAGATCTGAGGCGAGGACTGTTTCATCCTAAAATTGGAGTCGAGCTTGATAGTGAAAGGTTATTGCATCGAAAGTCAATCAGTTCGATAGATAACCCCATTGGAACTTTTTGTTGTGTGATCTTATTGTAAGAGATAAATTATTATGTATATCTTTACAAGCTTAAAGAGATGGAAAAAAGGCCATCCATTGAATCTTGCCGCTATTATGGTTTCTATATGAAAATTGCATATGGAGGACATTTTCAAACATCTATACATAACAAAATTAAAGATTAGCCATATTTTTTTGATGTCATGGTCTCAATCATTAAAGCCTTTTTATTTTGGTGATATGATTTAGTGATTTTGTAAAGAAGAAAGTTTTTGGTTTGCTCTTTGTATCCTCACTTATGTTTTTATGTTCTAAAAAATGATTATCCAGTTCTTTTTCCTGGTGTAAACGCAACAGTTCCCTACGTATTCATCGTAGACTTGAGATGCTTCAAGGTATGTAACCTAAGAGTTGTTTTTGTGTGTGAGAAAAGTATTGTTTACTGCTTTGTTATGTTTGGCATGCACCAAATTCTCAATGTCCCTATCTATATCACAAAGGTTTCAAGAATTGACATCTTCTACTTAGACATTGATGGGAAAAATATGTTTTTTTCATCCTATGTTGAGGAACATGCATGATCATGTCACGATGATTAGGGATTCTCAGTCATGTGGGTAGGCTATGATCATGTATCTGCATCAGAAAGGATTCCCATACAGTTTTCCTCCATTTTGTAAGAGATGAAAGGCCTCTATTCAATTGCTAAAGTGAAGATTGACGTAATGGATCTACTTTCCATCCACTTTTGCTAATTCTACCAAAGGTTTAGGATCTCCACGTAGAGTTCCATCAGGTTAAAATTTCTTGAAAAGTTGAAGTATAATATAATGGAAAGTAATGGTGTTCGTAAAGGTTAGGTCGGATCGCCGAAATGGGTTTGGATATGAATATAAAATCGAAATATGATGTAGTTAGTCATGATCGATGCTCATTACGAAATGTCGGGCATGAATCGTCTTCATCAATGTCAGTAATAATTTTTTTAAAGGTGGATTCTCCCAACTACTTCCTCTTCACTAATCCTCATCGCTATTCCTTCTTCCCGCTTTATCTCCTTTCAAGGTTTTTTCTTTCTTTCAGGAATTTTACCCACATCCGAGATATGTGAAAGGGGAAGGCTATGACAAAGATTGACAAAACAAGTTCAATAATTCGTTCAAATTTAGTTGAAGAAATGGCTCGCAAGGTAAGAAGTATAACATCGAAGAATCTCTATTGTATCCTCTTTCTTTTGGCATTTTTCCTTTTTTGCAGCTCTACCTTCTTCACGTTATGGTTTAGGATCGTCGAGTCGGCTAGAAAGACTCGGCTGTTCATAGATGATGGCCAATGGGTCTGCAATGAGTGAGGCGTATTGTTTTATCATTAGACCTTGCATCGTCATACTATTTCAATATTATTAACAACTAATTTATTATCTTTATTTTAGTTATTGCTTTAAGCTCTAATATTGTTTATTTTAATATTTTTTCTACTTATTATACCTAATATTTTAAATTAGTTAAACAAAAACAAATCCTCATCCCACGCATCGCGCGAGGCCTTTTCCTAGTTATATATATAATAATTCTTGCGAGTTTGTTTCTGGTGAAGCCAACTCAGTAAGGATTATTAAATGTTTACACAAAAATATATCCATATAAAATCTTTCTTTTTACCCATTTATTCCCACTTAAATTCCATTTAATTTTGATAAAAGTTTAACCTACAAAAACAATCATAACAAAATATCAAATTTGTTTTTATAAAATGTTTATAAAATCATAATCTTTACAAATCAATATTTTTATAAAATCGATTCACCTTAAATATTAAAATTTGTTTTTTTATTTGCAAGGATTATTAAATGTTTACCTTACAAAAAAAATCTATCCATAAAAAAAACTTTTTCTTCTTACTCATTTATTCCCACATAAATTACGTTTACTTTTGATATAAGTTTAACCTTAAAAAAATCTTTACAAAATATCATAATTTTTTTATAAAAATGATTATAAAATCTATATATAAAAAGAATGATAAAATGATGCATTCTCCTTGCGTCACCTGAGCAATTATTAAATTTTTTATATATTTTATTTTAATTTATAATTTAATTTATTCTTCATTATAAATTCTTTATAGCCACTAACCAAAATTTAATATCCATTGTAATTATTTCTAAATTTAATATCCATTGTAACAATTCAATTTTTATAATGTAAATTAATTAAATACATACATACATATATATATATATATATATATTAGAGGTTTTCATCTAATTACAAAGAATATTTTTTTATATATGTCTTTGATTATTTTACAAAGAATATTTTTTTATATATGTCTTTGATTATTTCAAATAATATAATAAAAATCTATATATAAAAAAAGTTTTTTTCTCTCTTCTCGTGCCACCTCATCGGGAGAGAAAAACTCAATCTTTTTATTTTTTAAACCATTAAAGATTTATAAAGATTTATGATAAATATAAATGGGTGTTAGATTATATTTAATTTTGATGTTTGTATTTTTATCTTGGCGTTTGAAGCTTTGCGCTAGATTGGAAGAAGGACACATATTTATTGCGCATAACTTTTTTGTTTTAGATTTTAATCTTATCGAATATATATCTGGATATTTATAAAAGAAATTTCATGGGAACGAAAATGGAAAGACGTTACAGTAGTACTCATTGATTTTTAAAATTTGTACGCAATGTATTTAAAATTAAAAAAGAGAGAAAAAACATGGATATATAGATAGATTACGAAAAGAGAATTTGCATGGATTTGGTCTCAACGGCTCTTCAAGGTATTTTTTTTTTGCTTTTTGAAGAGAGGAAGAGCGATGAAAGAAAGAGAGTGAATCTTACAAGGAGTGAAAAGGGAAAAAAACATCAAAACTATATTCGTGATTTATTGTATAGCGAGAGAAAACTCTAAAAATAAACCATTTTTAAATTTTTTTAAAAGTACAATACTAAAATTTGTAAAAAAGATTCTAAAAACCCTATTTTTTAATGAATCTGTTTTTTAAAAAGCAAGAGAGAAAAAAAAGAAATATGAAAAGGTGAAAACATTTTTTGTGGCGATTTCTCTTGGATTAGTTGTGTAATGAAAGTAGAAAATTTCGTTTAAAGGGAGAACCAAAAGAAAAAAATAGAGATTCTGTGATACACAAGGTATTATGTTGCGTGAGAGAGACTAAATTTTCCCGTTTTATTTAAATAGATACAAAATAAATTTAAAGAGGAGAGATGCGAAATTGAAGTAATAAGTTAAAATATACATACACATACATATATATAAATAAATATAGGGCAAACCAAATTATTGAGATTATAGGATATTGTTTGTAGGTATTATTTTATAGCAAGTATATTTTTAATATATATATATATATATTATTAATACATGTAATAGAATAGATGATCTTATAACTTCTATTTATTGCACACCGATATATATATTATATATATATATATATAATATCTTCATGTTGATTAAATGAAAATTAAATCGAAACAAAAAAAGTATTGAGAAATGCATAATTAATGTTCTCAAAGAAGAAATGATCAAATGGTGATGCTTCACTAATTATTGTTATGAGACAAAAATATGTCATAACTTTATTAATTGGTACTAATATTTTCAATGTAACATGAAATTTAAATAAATTCATCACATTTACTTTTCAAATTGGTAAAAAAGGTTGTCTTTGAATTAAATTTTAACAAATTTATGAATTTGGAGTAGGATATTTTTTTGAAATAAAAAAAATAATACTTGTAGTTGAGTAATTTAGGAATATGAAATGAATAATAGGATATGTGATTTTATCTTAAAGTATATATATGTATATATATAAAGGATGAAAAAAATTCTCTAACTAAATCCATGAAATAACGTTTAAGTTTAGGATTTAAAGGGAAAAAGAAGATGAGGGAGAAAACAAACAAGAGATAATTCAAATATAAGTGAGGAGCAATGGTGAATGGAGAATTTTAAGGTCGATGATTTTCTAGGTTGTGTTTGTTTGTTTTGGAGTTCACCATGTTGGTATGCTCTACAAAAATCTTGAAGGACTGCTTAACTTTCATGAGAAGATTTTAGGTTTTTCAATTCAATCTTGGGATTGTTGAACGGTTCATTTACGAAGTAACATCATTCTTTTCCTTTCTAATAAACTCATGTATTGAAATACACAAAGCAAATCTTGTACGAACTCGCTTAGACCACTGCAACTATCGCCAAATTTAAATATTGGATTCAACCATATACTTTACATACTAATATTTAAAATTTATATACAACAAACATTACAACATCATCTTGAACTACAACATCTATTTAAAGCTATAACATACCATTTATTATTTCTTCATGTTTATAACGCGTTATATAAAAAAAGTATCATCCCACGCATCGCGCGAGTACTTTTTCTAGTTATATATATAATAATCCTTGAAAGGTTGCTTCTGGTGAAGCCACCAATGATTACTAAATATTGAAAAATATTTTTTTAGAATATCAAAGGTTGCTTCTTCTCTATTTTATTTAAAATTTAAAAATTGTTCATATATATTAGATATATATTTTTCTTATCCATCAAAAGCTCTTTATTTATATATAGATTTTAAAATAATACATATCTAATATATGTTAATACATATCATATACATTGGATATATATTTGTTCAAAAATACTATTTTAATATTTTTATCTCTTCTCACGCCACCACATCTTCTTTAAACTTTTTATTTTTTAATTAAATTGTTTTATCATAAATTATTCCAAAGAATACACAAAAAATCTTTCCATCTTCCATATCATTCTTTTATCTTTTATAATTTTAATTTTATTATCATCATATATATACATAATGAAAAAACGAAATATTTTTTGAAATAACACTAAAAAAAGAAATGTTATAAATGAAAAACATGTTTAAAAAAATTAAATTAAATTAAATCTTATATATTAAAATTCGAGTTTTTGTTCAATTCTGGTGAAGTCACGTCAACATTGACGTAGCAATCCAATCATCAATTCCATATTTTTTAGTTTAATTTGATTCATATAAAAGTAAAACATATTGTATAAAGAGAAAAAGTCAACAAATATTATCTCGATTTCTATTGTGATAGAATATTTATAAATTCTCAAAATATCTAATCTTTAACCTAATAATTGATCAGATATCAAAATATGGTTTCTTGATTTTGCTATTGAACTATAATAACTACTTAGACATTTATAATAAAATTCAAATATATTGATCATTTTTTCGTAAAATAAGATATAAAATATATAACTATCATCGTTACACGAGTTTTTGATATGATGATCTATTTATGACATATGAATTTCAACTCTATAATAAAAAAATTGATAAAAAACCCGCGCATCGGGCGGGTTCCTTCCTAGTATAAATAATTTGTAATGTAACGTAGAAACTTTACATAATGTTTTTGGGTTGAAGAAGAAAGAGAAATAGTTAATGTAAAAAAAAACCGGTAGGTTTAGAAGTGGACTTTTAATGTAATTAATATTTTTAAAAATTATTTAATGATTAAACATAATAAATTTGTAATATAACGTCAAAACCTTTAAAAATTCAGAAAATGAGGTTATAAAATGTAAAAGATTACATAAATATAGGAAAATATTGTATATATATATATAAATATAAGAAAATATTCTATTTTTTATATATAAATTATAATATAGTTTCTATTTAAATTACTGATATTTATGATATTTATTTAAAATTATAATCTTGTTTGTAAATATGACCGTGCGTTTATGTATTAATTAGTTTACAAAGTGAAAAGTATTGGCTTTGAGATATATATCCTTTTTATTGTAAATTTCAATTGGAATTGAAAAGAAAATGGGTAATAATTTCAATTTTAAAATAAACACAATTTTGTCACGACAAAAGAAAAATCGAATAATATTAAATAGGATCATTCAAACTAAACCGAAATAAAAAACAAAATCCGTAATAATTTTGAATTTCTTACTATTAAAAATCGGTTAACATTTGTAATGTGAGGTGGATGACACGTCAACGTTCACGTGGTGTCACCATAATTGAGCTAAAACCCAATTTAATCGAATAATATTAAATAGGATCATTTAAACTAAACCGAAGGTAGCGACCCGGAGGCATACTTGGAGTAGGAAAGGCACACGGAGATGGTGTTTGATCTCCACGAGTATACCGAGCAACGAAACATCAAATTAGCTACTGCTAAATTTAGTGACTACGCTTTGATTTGGTGGGATCAACTCATCCACTTCAGAAGGATGAACGACGACCAAATGATCAATACATGGCGACAACTCATGCAAATCATGAGAACCCGGTACGTACCTTCGTATTTTTATGAAGAAGTGCGTAACAATCTGAATTTCCTTGTGCAGGGATCCTTATATGTGGAGGATAACTACAAGGAGATGCAAAGTTGATGGTGAGGGCGCAAACTCAAGAGGACGAGTGGACCACCATGGACCGCTTCAAACGGGACCTCAACATCAATATTTTGGAGCAAGTGGAGCCACATCTGTGCCAAACGCTCAATGGACTGCTGGATCTCGCCATATTATATGAGAGACAACCACTGGGAGGTCGAGACACCAACGGTACGGAGGAAGCAACTCAAACACGTGGCAAAAGTTTTCGCAAAATAGCCGCCCGGACCAAGCAGACAACCATCCGGACCGGGCAACCTGGAGACCTGATCGAGCAGAGCAGCGACCCGCACGCACAGACGTGCGCCCGGATAGGGCACCACCAGCCACAGACCGGGCACAATGGTCAGAACAACAAATCAGGTAGAATTCAATGGGAAGTGACCGAGCACCGAGGCTCGATCCCCAGCCTGACTTCCAACAACCGAGGAGGGGGAACACTGACCCGCAGACACTTCGAACCGGAGATATCACTTGTTTTTTGGGATTTCCCAAACCAACGTTCCATGGTCATTCTCGAAAATGGCGATATCGAGTCTGATCATTCATCCGATCGAGAGCAAGACATAGAGGAGATGAACTCAGAGGAGTAGATAGACGAGGATCCAGCACTTGGAAGGCTCTTGGTGACACGACAGGTCCTTAGTACTCAACCTAAGGACGATGCGGTCGAACAACGGGAGAACATATTAGTGTACTTTGATGACATCTTAGTGTACTCTAAGAACATTAGGGAGCATGTCGAGCACCTTAGAACGGTTTTAGGTGTTCTTAGAGCGGAAACGTTATATGCTAACATGAAGAAGTGCACCTTTGCTACTAATAAGTTGGTTTTTCTAGGCTTTGTTGTTAGTGAGCAGAGTATCATTGTGGATAAGAGAGAAGGTCCAAGTTATCAAGGATTGGCCTAACTCGGCCCATTAGGATTAATTGGACAAAACCATAATTAAGGTTTTAAGTTAGGGTTAAACCAATTTTTTCCCTATAAATATAGTGCTTAAGCTATGTTCTTAAGTAGATAGAAAAATAAAAAAGAGCAAAGGCACTCCGCCCAATATAATCTAGAGGCCGAAATCCTAGTTTAGCAACTAGTTTTTTCGACTTTGTCCAGTTCTCCTCCGTCCGTGTGGATATCGACAGAGGCAAGAGCGATTTGCTATTGCTCGTGACTCACAGATCTAAGCTTTAGCACACACCAAGGTATGTGCTAAGAAACACTAGTTAGATCTGTCTTCGAATCAGATCTCACCAAAGGGATAACCAAGAAAAACTCTATGTTTCTGCTGCATGTTCTCCTCTCGGTTACCCTACAGTGGTATCAAAGCCTGTTTTTTGGTGACCCTGATTGTCTTTCTTGTCATATGCATGTATGATTTGTATTCTAGATATGTGATTTGTTTGACAAGATTCGTGATATGCATGTATACTGCGTGTAAATCTGAGTTATGCATGACCGAATCTTTGATATGCATGTTGATTTGCTAGATATATCATTTGCATGATTGTTTCTTATAGATCGATCATATGCATGATTGGTTTATGCTAGATCTACGATATGCATGTCGATATGTATGCAAATCTGGAAAGTAAGAAATATGAAAAATTCACATAAAATTAAAACGATTGAATCTGTGATATGCATGAAAATCAGGATAGTAAGAAACATAGAAAGTGAATCTGTGATATGCATGAAAATCTCGAAAGTAAGAAATATGGAAAATTCACATAAAATCAATTGATTGAATCTATGATATGCATGATGAATTGGGAAAGTAAGAAACATGGAAAGTGAATCTGTGATATGCATGAAAATCTGGAAAGTAAGAAATATGGAAAATTCACATAAAATCAATATGATTGAATATGTGATATGCATGAAGAATCGAAAAAGTAAGAAACATGGAAAGTGAATCTGTGATATGCATGAAAAATCATGAAAGTAAGAAACATGGAAAGTGAATCTGTGATATGAATGAAAATCTGGAAGTAAGAAATATGGAAAATTCATATAAAATCAATATGATTGAATCTGTGATATGCATGAAAATAAGGAAAGTAAGAAATATGGAAAATTCACATAAAATCGATATGATTGATTATGTGATATGGATGAAGAATCAGGAAAGTAAGAAACATGGAAAATTCACATAAAATCGATATGATTGATTTTCGATGATGTTTTTCCACAGAGGGAAAGTGAAAATTTTGAGAAGATTTTGCGCTCATGGCGCTACCCCGCACCCCGCACCCCGCAAGGGGGCGACCTAGGTTAGCGGCCGTTAAATCCCTAAGGAAGTATCTATCGATTCTCGGTGAATCGGAATACAATGCAATATCTATTGATTCTCGGTGAATCCGGATATGTGAATGCTCGTGATCGAATAAATGTTACCTAAGTCAGCTCTGACTAAGGACAAGATGTTATATAATTATGCGCTTTTATGAGTTGGCTCCCTCTTACCTGGGAACTACTTAGTTAACACTTAAGGTTATCACTTGCATTGTAAATAATGGGACTAATGGTAGTATATCTCTGGATGTTAGTTCTTTTCCCCGATTAAGTTTATGTTTTATGAAATATGTTTGCTTGCGGTGAAAATCCCTCGTGTGATTAAGTCAAGTTAAATGCCTACCAATGAATAAGCACTCGTCAAAACTTAGATCGATGTGTGTAGATTTGCCAAAGTGAATTGCCCCATCAATCCTAGTAAGACACGATCAGATAATTGTGATATCCAATTGCTTATTGATTGAGTCGACTTAACTAAGATATCAATGAGATTGAGACTTAGAGGCATAAAATTGGGTGGCTATTTATGAGATGAATTGGAACAAGGGTTGTTCACCTAACTATCCAAGAATTGCATGAGATGTAATTGACAAAGAGTTGTCTACCTAAATAACTAAATCTAGGGTGATTTACCAAAATAAACTCTAGACAAGGTGAAATATGGATCTTGGCCCACTAAGAAAGTTATGAATATTACTTCCTGAATTGATAGTGAGGGCTATTTATTCGCAAAATTTTAGTGGGAGAATCATTTAATAAAGTCCATGTTTAAATGATTCTTTTCCTAATACTCATATTTTGTGTATCTCTATTTTAAGTGACCATGGCATCAAGCACACACGTGTTTTGTTTGCGATCAATCCTTGAGAAGGATAAGCTGAATGGGACAAATTTCCTGGATTGGTACAGGAACTTGAGGATTGTCCTCAAACAAGAAAAGAAAATGTATGTTCTTGAAGGCCCCTTACCTGAAGTGCCTTCAGCAAATGCTCCAAGGGTTGATAAGGATGCTTATAAGAAGCGCCTTGATGATTCCCTTGAGGTCAGCTACCTTATACTGTCATATCATGAACTCTGAGCTTCAGAAGCAAACATGAGGAGATAGCAGCTTTCGATATGATCAGACATCTTAAGGAGTTGTATCAAGAGCATGATAGGCAAGAGAGGTTTGAAACCTCTAAGGCTTTATTTAGATGTGTTATGGCAGAGGGAACTTCTGTAAGACCTCATGTGTTCAAAATGATTGGGTATATTAAGAACCTTGAGAAAATGGATTTCCCGATGGGCCTAGAGTAGGCCACGGACTTGATTCTGCAACAAGAATCTTATGATGAATTCGTCATGAACTATAACATGAACGATTTTGATAAGTCTCTGGCACAATTACTGAACATGTTAAGAACTGTTGAAGTAAACATCAAGAAGGCCAAGCCCAAAACTGTTCTGATGGTTCAAAATCACAAGGGAAAGGCCAAAGGCAAGAACAAAAAGGGTCAAAGCCCAAGTTCAAGTCTGGTAAAGCCTTAAAGCCTAAAGGTGGGGTGGCTAGGGAAGGTGATTGCTTCCACTGTGGTAAGACCGGTCATTGGAAGAGGAACTGCTCAATGTATTTGGAAGAACTAAAGACCAAGAAGGGAAGTGATACTTCTACTTTAGGTATTTATGTTATAGAAGTCAACTTATCTACTTCTACTTCATAGGTATTACATACCGGCTGTGGTTCTCACATTTGTAGTAATGTGCAGGAGCTGAGAAGAAGTAGACCGTTGAAGAAAGACGAAGTCGACATGTGAGTTGGAAATGGAGCAAAAGTTGTTGCATTAGCTATAGAGACCTATGTATTGACTTTGCCTACTAGGCTTGTTTTAGAACTTGAGAGTTGCTACTATGTGCCTACTATTACTAAGAATATTATTTCTATTTCTTGTTTGGACAAGAAAGATTTTTAATTTATAATAAAATACAATTGTTGCTCTATTTATTTGAATGATATGGTATATGGTGTTGCACAGTTGATGAATGACCTTTATGTTCTAGACTTTGATATGCCTATCTATAACGTGAATACTAAAAGGATTAGAACTAATGATTCTAATCTGACATATCTCTGGCACTGCTGCTTGGGCCATATAAACGAGAACCACATCTCTAAACTCCATAAAGATGGAATATTGGATTCATTTGATTTTGAGTCATTTGAAACATGTGAATCTTGTTTAATGGGCAAGATGACGAAAGCCCTTTTTAAGGGACAAAATGAAATGGCAAGTGGTTTATTAGATCTCATACATACATATATATGTGGACCTTTAAACACACAAGCTAGAGGTGGTTTCTTGTGCTTTATTACCTTTACTGATGATTTCAGTAGATATGGATATGTGTATCTGATGAAACACAAATCTGAATCTTTTGAAAAGTTCAAAGAATTCAAAAATGAAGTACAAAACCAACTTGGCAAGAATATCAAGAAACTTCAATCAGGTCGAGGAGGCGTATTTAAGCTGATTAGGATTAGATGTTGATTTTTTTATTTTTTAGGAATAAATGGATGGATACCTAGTAAGAGTGTGGGATTGTCTCACAAGTCACTCCACCATGTACACCACAATGGAATGGTGTTTCTGAAAAGAGAAATCGAACTCTGTTAGACATGGTTCGGTCGATGATGGGTCAAACAGTTCTTCCACATTTGTTCTGGGGATATGCATTGGAAAGGACTGCTTTAATATTAAACAGTATTCCATCTAAGTCAGTTCAAAAGACACCATATGAGACATGGATTGGGAAACGTCCTAGTATGTCTTTTATGAAGATTTTAGGATGTGAGGTTTATGTTAAACGTTAAACGTCTAACAAAATCGACCCTAAATCAGATCAGATAAGTGTATTTCTATGGGGTATCCTAAAAGAACTAAAGGATATTATTCCTACAAACCGTCAGAGTACAAAGTGTTTGTTGCCCGCACATGTGTTTTTCTAGAAAGAGAGTTCCTTTCTAGAAGAACTAGTGGGAATACTGTAGAACTTGAAGAAATTCAAGAACCACAAAAGAATACCACTGACATTGAGATGGAAAGTGAGCATACACCACTAGCAGTTGTGGGACCGAAACCACAATTAGTTGAGGAACCGGAACAACAAACTGATGTGGAACCTGCTCATGTAGATCTATAAGATCACATCGTGCACCACAAAGATATGGATTTTTGGTGACTCAAGATGGTGATGTAATGCTCATGGAAGATGATTAGCCTACGACCTACCAAGGGGCCATAACGAGCCCAGATTATGAGAAATGGCTTGAGGCCATGAAATCCGAGATGGACTCCATGTATACAAACCAAGTATGGACTTTGGTTGATCTACCTGAAGGGGCGAGACCCATAGGTTGTAAATGGAATTTCAATAAGAAAACCGACATGGATGGTAATGTTCATACCTATAAAGGGCGTTTGGTAGCAAAAGGTTTTAAACAAGCTCATGGTATAGACTATGACAAACTTTTTCACCAGTTGCGATGGTCAAATCCATAAGGATTTTGCTTGCGATAGCTGTATACCATGATTATGAAATCTAGCAAATGGATGTCAAAACAACTTTCCTTAATGGAACGCTTCTTGAGGATGTGTACATGACACAACCTGAAGATTTTGTCGATCTAGAAAATGCTGATAAGGTCTGCTGATGTGTTATCAGAGTTAAATAAAATAACCTAAACTACCCGCAAGTGCACGGCACGTGTGTAGTATTTTAGGTGTCGATCCCATAGAAACTACGCAACACTACCTAAACCCGAACTAGGAATCAAACTTGCTAAACGAAAGAATGATGAAGAATAATGAAATACTGAATGTAAATAAAAGACTTGGGTTCTAACGATAAGACAAACGTCCTAGGAATCCGGTTTCACCACAAGACTACCGAAACCAACGATCAACCTATCTATCATGCAATCTCAGTTAAAGCTATCTAAGGCGGACGATCCTAACATGATATCTACCCTCTCTCAAGGTATAGACACGTGATCTAGACAAGCTGCCCCCTACTTTTGTGGCTGACACCTTGAACTAAACCCATAGGCCCTATGATTCATCCGTTCACCCTCAACCGTTGCTACCCTACTTTCGTGGCCTAACCTCGGTTGTTCTAAACCTGATCTTCCAAGATTAGAATTCTCATTTTGGTCCTTCTCCTAATCTCTAATACATGCATCTACACGACCGTTCACAAATACAAGTAAATTAAGCACTCAGATAAAGAATAGATGAACTAAAACGGGAAGATGCATTAAAATAGATCAAAAGTGGTTCCGGGATAGCCAAGGGCTAATCCCTTCTCCTAGAACAAACAAACTACTCGCTCATGCGTCTGTAAAGAAACATAAAAAAAGTAGAAAGTCTAAGTAACATGAAAACCAAACAAAACCGAAGTGTCGGGGCTTGATCTCCAATGCTCCTCGCTTGTCTCCTCGCAAGAATCTCCTTAATCTTCTACTGAACTAATCTCCAATGTA
>CM071867.1:23015898-23031821 GCA_036759665.1 Gynandropsis gynandra
CATACGCCAAGGAGATGTACGCACTCATCCACGCGCTTTAAACTTGGCAGCACTACCTATGGCCAAAGGAGTTCGTGATCCACACCGATCACCAATCGCTCAAGCATCTCAAGGGCCAACAAAAGCTGAACTGGAGACATGCTAAGTGGGTGGAGTTCATCGAGACATTTCCTTACGCGATCAAGTTTAAGCAAGGTAAGGAAAACATAGTAGCTGATGCATTGTCTAGGAGAGTTGCCTTGATATCGGTTATGGATGCTAAGATTCTAGGGTATGAATTCTTCAAGGAATTGTATGAAGATGATCTAAACTTTATAGAACTCTATGAATCTTGTCTTAGGGCACCTAGCAAGGACTACGATTTGCATGAAGGGTTTCTATTCCGTAGGAATAAGCTTTGCATTTCCCATAGTTCTATTAGAGATTTATTGGTGCGTGAGACACATGGGAGAGGTTTGATGGGTCATTTTGGGGTAGCTAAGACATTAGCATACTTTCATGAGCACTTTTATTGGCCTCATATGATCCGAGATGTGGAACGAATTTGCGAGCATTGCAACACGTGTAGAAAGTCTAAGTCTAGGTTGCAACCTCAAGGTCCTTACATGTCCTTACCCATACCTAGTGAGCCTTGGGTCCATCTTTCTATGGACTTTGTGTTTGGATTACATAGGACTAGTTATGGTCATGATTCCATTTTTGTGGTGGTTGTTTCATTGCATGTAGGGAGATCGATGATGCATCACATGTAGCTAATCTCTTCTTTAGGGAAGTAGTGAGATTACATGGCATGCCTAGGACCATAGTGTCAGATCAGGATTCCAAAATTTTGAGCTATTTTTGGAAGACCTTGTGGGGGAAGCTAGGGACCAAGCTATTGTTTTCTACAATGTGTCATCCTCAAACCGACAGCCAAAGCGAAGTGGTCAATAGGACCCTATCCACTTTATTGCGTGATATGGTTAGAGGAAACCTTTGGTCTTGGAAAGATTGTTTGTCCCATATTGAGTTTGCATATACTCGTTTTGTGCATAGTGCATCTAAGTTTTCTCCCTTTGAGATTGTTTATGGGTTCAACCCATTAACCCCTTTGGATCTAATGCCTTTACCTTTGGATGAGTGTCTTAACTTTGATGGTAAGAAAAATGCAGAATTCGTAAAGATGATCCACGAGAAGGCACGTGAGACCATTGAGCGGAGGACGACGAAAATTGCGGACCGAGTCAACCAAACAAGAAAGAAGAGAGTCTTCCAACCGGGAGATCAAGTGTGGGTTTATTTTCGCAAGGATAGGTTTCCCAAACAGAGGAAAACCAAGCTTTTACCTCGAGGAGATGGGCCATGCGAAGTTTTGATGAGGATCAACGACAACGCCTATCAACTTGATCTTCGAGGTAAGAACAACATTAGCTCATCATTCAATATCAATGATCTTAGCCCTTATGTTGCAGATGAAGCGGATTTGAGGGCAAATCCTTTTCAAGGGGGAGGGAATGTGAGGGCATCACAAAGAAAGCAAGCCTCGAACGGACGGACATAACGGATAGGTCGAACAGGCAAGACAATGACTGTGAAGAGGAAGCAGATCACGCGGATGCACGGGATGCTAACAAGGATGCGTGGGATGCTGATGAGGACACGGATACATGGGACACTGATGAGGACACATTGGCCGATGGACGGTCCAAGACTCGCGGGCAACCGGTCGTGTCTGAGATTCGCGTGCCACCAATTTCGAAAATGAGCCTTTTTGCGAAAACATCCAAATGGAGGTCTTCCCGAAGTCCAAATTCGATGAAACCAAGACCATTAGGACCAGAACTCAATGGTATTTGAGTAGAGTACCGGAACACTGCCGGAACGTCACTCGTCGGCGACATTCCGGTGACATTTCCGACGAGACTCCTAGTGCACACTTATAGCCAAATTCCGAGATTTCAAGCAAGCTAAAAAGGGCCTTGGACTAGATCCAAGACCAAGAGGCTATAGAAGAAGGTTCAAGACATCTTAGAAGCCCAAGAGATTGAACGACAAGATGATTTGAAGGGTTTAGAGCCTCACAAGCCCATGGACCACACAATGACCCATCAAGAGGAAGTGTCTTGGATTTGTGTCATTCAAATTCAAATTTGAATTTAAATTGTNCCCATCAAGAGGAAGTGTCTTGGATTTGTGTCATTCAAATTCAAATTTGAATTTAAATTGTACAAGAAAAACTGTCATTTATTGCTTATTTCGTGCATAGTATTTAGGACTAGAATCTAGGAGAATTAGGATCAATAAGAAGCTTAGGCGTTTGAACAGGAGTGTAATGTGGGGATTTTGTTTTGGCCTTTTTATTTTTAAAAGGCACGGGTGGAATAAACAAAATAACAAGTAATTTTCGAACAAAATACAGATCAAACAATCTTAGCTCATTGTTCTTGAGATTGAGAGATTCATCTCACACAAATCGATCAAGTTCGGGACTTGTTTGAGTTGACTTATCAAGTAACGAACCACGGTTGCTTATGGCGTCTTCTATCGTTCGGAGAGTTCTATAGGTGCATATGTTCAAGGGTTTTGGACAGCTTCACTGAGATTTGGGCCAACGTTCTTCATAATGTATCCGTGTACGGGTTCAACGGCATTCATCCGGATAATCGAGTGAAATGCACGATCCAACGTCGCATCAGAAGATCACCAATATATTTGGACTGAGTAAGTAAAATTCCTTCATTAGATCGAGTGACCTCCACACCAAGAAAATAAGAGCAGTCACCAAGATCCTTTAGCTAAAATCATGCCGAAAGGGACCAGATGCAAAGATCAACACGAGATGTGTTGTTGCCAGTTATTACAATGTCATCAACATAGACCAAGAGGAAGATGCAATTAGAGGCTTCCGAAGGATAAAGAGAGAAGCATCAGCGAGCGAATTTTTAAATCCTTGACCCAGTAGATAAGTGTGAAATTTGGAGTACCAATCACAAGGAGCCTACTTGAGGCCATAGATTGCCTTGCGGAGCTTACAAACAAACTCTGGTGTATCCTTACTGATAAATCCCGGTGATTGTTGCATGAAGACCTCATCACTTAGGCTGCCTTGTAAGAATGCGTTGTTGACATCAAGTTGACGTAAAGGCTATGAAAATTAACTGCAAGGCTGAGAACAGTTCAAATTATTGAAGGCTTGACAACAAGGCTGAAAGTTTCTGTGTAATCGACTCCCAGTCTCTGATGAAATCCTTTCACCACAAGACATGCCTTATACTTGTCAACAGAACCATCAGGTCGTCATTTAATACGAAAAACCCAACGACAACCCACAACATATTAGCCTTATTGTGTGGTACCAACTCCCAAGTACCATTGTAAGGGTAGATGTATATGATAGTTTGTGGGTTGGTTTGTGGATGTTGTTTTTGCTCGGGTGGTCATAGGGTGGATGTTTGTAACTGTATTAAAAGGTGGTGTAGGTGATGTTGAGGAGGTCTGGAGTGTACTCACTTCAGTGATGGATTCTGATATGCGTTATATCGAGTTATAAAACCTAGACTAACGCTTCCGCAAGAATACGGATCGTGTAGCAACTAGGGTCGAACACAAGGAATTGATGCGACTTCGTAGCTATTGAACTAATTGAATTAGACGTACGAGGTGATTAAAGTTGTGATTGTGATTGAGCTGAACTAAACTAAATCGAAGAGAATAGACTTTATGGCTAGGCACCATGGGTGTCGAGAGTTTGCATAACGATGTAATGAAGTTCTAAAAGGATAATTGGTCTAAGGTACTATCATGAATTCAGGGAATTCAAGCTCTCCTATAGGAACTGACTGGCGTAGACTTGTCCACTATCTAGCATGCATATACCAATGTATCCATTGCGCATCTTACATGCATAGACGCATTACGTCCGCTATCCTAATCCCTAGATTTAACCGATTGACCTGGCGTAGATTCTAAACCGGCTAAACCCTAAATCATGGCTATGTTCCGAAACCTAATGCCCTGGCGTTGGTTTATTAGATTTCTAAGATCATTCAATCAAGTGGCGTACAGGTAGAGAAAGCATTAAGAACAACCATGAAATCTGAAAACATGATAGAAACCAAATTCATTCATTCAAGTGGCGTACAGGTAATGAAAGCATTAAGCATCACCATTCATTAAGCGTAAGACTTCATTACAACGTAGCAAATCTCTCTAACCCATGGCAAGGAATCTACTCAGACATAAATACAGACAAGGAAACACAAGAGAAGTCTAGATTCGACATAGATGTAGAAAGAGATGACTCCCTATTCATAAACCGATGCCTTCGGTAGATTCTTCTCGCTCCCGATCCGTAGATCCGTCGTTTTCTTCCTTCTTCTCCTTGCCCTAATGTCTCCCAATCTCCTCTGATGTGTTCTGGTTCGTCCCCCCTCTTTCCAGATCTGATTTTCCCTTTTAATTTTGCCGATCTAGATCTTAGGAAAGTTTGTTGGAACGCTGGACCCGAGCGGGCATGCTCTTTACCCGATCGTGCAGGTGACCTACCCGATCGTGCACACACAAATGAGCCCGATCGGGCACCATGCCCGACCGTGTACTTCATCAGCCCGAGTCGTGCAAACCTACGGGGTTTTCTGCCATGAATCAGCCCGAGCGGGCACTCCAAATGCACCCGAGCGGGCACCTATGCCCGAGCATATCCCTTGAGCACCCGAGTCGTGTAAGGCTACGGGGTTTTCTTGAATGATTCAGCCCGACCGGGCACTCTCAATCCACCCGAGCGGGCATGTCTTGAAGTGTAGTTTCCGCTCCTTTCGCTCGGTGTTTGAGTGCTCGCTTCCATCCGTGGCCTTGCATAAGCCGAACCTTGTTACACAGCTTCGTTTTCGGGTTTAGATTGCATAATCACTCGTGTTTCTCTTCAATCCTTCGTTTCCTACACAAAACACGAAATGTGGATAAAGTCTTCGAATATGCTCAATAGATGAATGAAATATAAATAATCTACTCTAAACTAGACCTAAGAATGATATAAAAACTATAACAAATTACGTGTTATCAAACTCCCCCAGACTTAACCTTTTGCTCGTCCTCGAGCAAACCTAGAGTCGAGTACTAGAAGAGCTAAACAACCATGGATACCAATACAAATACGTCGAAGAATTTAGCCATCATACAAATCAACGCGTCACATGAACGCAAGCCTAAGCGTACCTAGTTCAGACCTCTATCCACCGAAAGTCTTGAACCATGCAATCCCACCAATGACCTAAGTGAAAAAAAATCCGTACTCCTAAACAATGTCCAAGCGATCTCCATACCAAATTCTTCTAAACTTGAGATATCATTAAGCTCATACTCTCGTTCTTATTATTTTTTTTTATTCTTTTCTTTCTTTATAATTCCACGCTCGGTTCCTAGGACGTCGAAGTCGAAGAGGTTGGCTTTCTACTTAGACCCAGGCTGCCTATGGCACACTCATAAGGTTGCAAGGCCTTAGAGGAGTGAAGAGATGCGTCATTGAAGCTCATTTTAAACCATGGTTTTCTTTCTTTTCTTTTTTTTTTCTTTTCTTATGAAAAATACGCATCACTCTAACCCTTAGGACGTAGAATAGCGCCTCAACCCACCACTTAGACCCGAACCATCGATATCGATGTACTCATGTCAATGGAAACCTTAAATAGTTAACTTATCCAAGGAGAAAAAATTGACAGCGGAGTATAAGCGTGTGGAGTTTAATGAACGCTAAAAATCTATCAAACAAGCATCGATTAATTGGTATTCACGGAGATATGATACTTGGTACCGAAACTAGGAGGTGAATGTAACTATAGGTCAAGGCTTCAAGCACAATTACTTAACTAATCGGAATCAAGAAGACTTCTAAGCAAACCTAGACCATTGTTCACGATTCGACAAAGTTGCACTAATGACTAAAACTCGAAAATTTATGCTAAGTATCCATCCGTTTATTCCTAAAAACAAAAATCTACATCTAATCCTAATAATCTAATCCTAATCACATGACAATACTCGATGAGTACCCCCCCAGACTTGAATGAAACACCGTCCCGGTGTTCAAAACCTAAGAGAAATTCGCATACCAAACAACGGGAAGAATAAGGGTTAGAACGTGTGCACCTTGTGTATCTTGCAATCCCGTGCTTGTGTCCGGACATTGTATGCGTTTCCTCCTCAAGGATGATATCAACGTTGAAAAACCTGTGAAAAAGATTCACACAATCCCAAAAGAAGGAATACTATCTACCGAGTAAGTCAATGTGAAAAGAAAAAGAAATAATCTGCCTGGATTTGTCGGAGGGTTGTGCACTGGTTTGCAACGTCTTCTTGGCTCGAAACCTTCCCCAACTGATCTGTACTCATGTGGTTATGAGTTGAGAAATTGCCTTGATGAGGATTACCCGAGAATCCATCCTTATCTGAGGTTGCGATCCGCTTTGCTCGGGTCGCGCAGAATTCTGCTCGGGGTTCGTCTAACTCGGGGTTTGGGATTTCTTCTATATCCTTTTCATCCAGTAGCTTTGTACAAAGCTTCACTCCGTTAATGTACTTACAAAACCCCTCTCTAGCTGCTGGAAGAGTCATCTCAAAAGGATCTAATATCCCAAACTTCTCGAAGACTTCATTGGCTAACTCCTCTAGGACGTCGATGTGGAATACCGAATCCACCATACATGGTTGCTTAAGTGTGTCGTTCAGATTGAACTCCACTTCTTCATCCCCGAATTTAAGTGTGAGTCTACCCTCAGCGCAATGTATGATCGTCTTTGCCGTATTGAGAAACGGCCTACCAAGGATGATTGGAATTTTCTCGTCCTCCTCCATATCTAGTACAACGAAGTCAACCGGGACGAAAAATTTTCCTATCTGCAAAGGCACGTCTTCCAGCCTTCCCTCGGGTATCCTAACACTCCTATCAGCCATGGTTAACGCCATTCTCGTCGGTCGAAGATCCATCTTACCCCTAAGATCCAATTTCTTATACAAAGACAATGGTAGCACGCTTACGCTTGCTCCGACATCGATTAGTGCATGGTTTATTTCATAATCTCCAATTTTACAAGGGATTACGAATATACCTGGATCCGGCATCTTTTTGGGTAGATTAGGCTGCAGCATTGAATTCGTTACCATAACGGATTCCATCTCCACGTCTCGCTTGTTCGCAAGTATCTCTTTGAGGAACTTGGCGTATGAAGGCATCTTCTTCAACGCCTCATGGAATGGTATCGTGATGTCCATCTTTTTCAACATCTCAGCAAATTTCGCAAATTGAGCGTCATCATCCTTTTTGCGTTGACGTTGAGGAAATGGCAAAGGAGGTGATCTCGGTTCCAATTTCACGTATTTCGGCTCTCCCTCCTCCTCGGGTTTACTTTTGTACTCTTTGCTGCCACTGCCATTTTTCATTGCTTTGTTGGATGATTCACCTTCGTCGAATGTCGAGGGAATGGTTTGATCAATCAGTCTCTTACGTTGACGTTGTGGGAATGGGAGAGGAGGCGGTCTTGGTTCCGGTTTCACGTATTTCGGCTCTTCCTCTTCCTCGGTTTTCATTTTTCGCTTCTCAACGTAGCTGCCATTTTCCACTGCTGTGCTAGTCACTTCATCCTTCTCAAACATCAAATGAGTGGGCTGATCCACCACTTTGCCACTCCGAAGATATATGGCATTGACGTGTTCACGAGGATTTACTTCCGGCCGCGCCGGTAGAATTCCTTGCGGTCGTGATGATTGTGCAGCGAGTTGTGAGACTTGAGTATCCAAGATCTTAAGATGCGTTTTCACCTCCACAAACTCATTTTTCATCTCTTGATTTTCTGCTCTCATCTCTTCATGACTTGTTCTCAACGCTCTTATATCATTGGCTTGGTTCTTTTGCTCTTGTATGATTTGAGCTAGCATTGATGTGATATCGGGTCTAACTTCTTGTTGCGGAGGAGCAAGCGCACGTGGTTGAAAATTCTGATTTTGGGGCTGCGTCCTCGGCTGGAAATTCTGATTGCGTTGCATCAAACGCGGTTGAAAGTTTCCCGATGCTCGTTGTGCATTGAATGCACCGTCGGAATTCTTGTACGAGAGATTGGGGTGATTCCTCCACTCGGGTGTGTAGGTATTACCCAAAGGTTGGGCGTTGCTCACATAGTTCACCCCTTCGTACCCTTGAATTCCTTGCTCATCCGGCTGCTCATAATATTCTTGCTGATTCATTCCGGACATCATATTGCGGAGCTCATTGAATTCACTTTTCATCTCAGCTCTCATTTCAGCTCTCATTTCCGCTAACTCGGCATATATGGATCGCGTATTATCCACGTTAGCTACTCTCGCTGGAGTGTTGCGATTATACTCTCCGGCGGTTTGATTTCCTTCGTAAGCCATACGATCTATGAGATCCTCGACTTGTGGGAAGGTGAGGTTGCTTAAGGAACCTCCAGCAGCGGCTACGATCAAAATCCTCGTATTGTCCGATAAACCTTGCATGAAGTTGCATATGAGGTAACTTTGATCCATACCGTGATGTGGGCAAAGGCGTTGGTAGCCTTTAAATCGCTCCCACGCTTCATACAAACTCTCGGCTGCCCCTTGCACAAATGTGTTGATGTTGTTCTTGGCTAGCTGAGCTTTGTTTTGAGGGAAGAATCTCGTCATAAATTTTTCCTCTAGCTGATCCCATGACGCAATAGAATTCGCTGGTTGCGAATATAGCCAATCTTGTGCTCTATCTTTCACCGAGAACGGGAAAGCAGCTAGCATTATATCCTCATCCGATACCCCATCTCCAGCCCTTATGGTTCGACATAGCATCTTGAAATCAGTGAGATGCTGGTTTGGGTCCTCGGTTGGTCTCCCTCTAAACGCCGCGTTACCAAGCATTTGAATAAATGCCGGTTGAAGCTCTACGCGGGCGTTTCTTCTTGCAATGCAAGATAAGAGCTGCGTGTGCCTAGGGACCGTGTATGATCCATAGGTCAGTGCCGGTTGCACTCGTTGCGCGTTTTGAACGTTCATATCTTGACGTTCGGCCATTAGCTCTTCAACAAACGGTTGTTCAATCACTTCCTCGGTTTGAAAATCCAAATGTGCTTGCGTGTTATCAACTGAATTGCTTGCACTAGCTTTCGATTCTTTCCGTAGTTTTCGGAGCGTTCTATCGATGTCGGGGTCGAAAACTAGATCCGCTTTTCCGGTGTTTCTCATGCACAATTAAGCTGCACAAGAAAAAGAAGACAAACACAAAGATCACGTGAGATACGAGAAGCAAAAGAACTTGACTCTAAACGAAATGACAAACAAAAACACGAAAAAGCAAGAAACAAACAAGACTCCTAAAAACCTAATGTCTAATCTAAAAGTTTCCTAACTCCTAAGCCGTAATCAATTCCCCGGCAACGGCGCCAAAAACTTGATATGCGTTATATCGAGTTATAAAACCTAGACTAACGCTTCCGCAAGAATACGGATCGTGTAGTAACTAGGGTCGAACACAAGGAATTGATGCGACTTCGTAGCTATTGAACTAATTGAATTAGACGTGTGAGGTGACTAAAGTTGTGATTTTGATTGAGCTGAACTAAACTAAATCGAAGAGAATAGACTTTATGACTAGGCACCATGGGTGTCGAGAGTTTGCATAAAAATGTAATGAAGTTCTAAAAGGATAATTGGTCTAAGGCACTATCATGGATTCAGGGAATTCAAGCTCTCCTATAGGAACTGACTGGCGTAGACTTGTCCACTATCTAGCATGCATATGCCAATGTATCCATTGCGCATCTTACATGCATAGACGCATTACGTCTGCTATCCTAATCCCTAGATTTAACCGATTGACCTGGCGTAGATTCTAAACCGGCTAAACCCTAAATCATGGCTTTGTTCCGAAACCTAATGCCCTGGCGTTGGTTTATTAGATTTCTAAGATCATTCAATCAAGTGGCGTACAGGTAGAGAAAGCATTAAGAACAACCATGAAATCTGAAAACATGATAGAAACCAAATTCATTCATTCAAGTGGCGTACAGGTAATGAAAGCATTAAGCATCACCATTCATTAAGCGTAAGACTTCATTACAACGTAGCAAATCTCTCTAACCCATGGCAAGGAATCTACTCAGACATAAATACAGACAAGGAAACACAAGAGAAGTCTAGATTCGACATAGATGTAGAAAGAGATGACTCCCTATTCATAAACCGATGCCTTCGGTAGATTCTTCTCGCTCCCGATCCGTAGATCCGTCGTTTTCTTCCTTCTTCTCCTTGCCCTAATGTCTCCCAATCTCCTCTGATGTGTTCTGGTTCGTCCCCCTCTTTTTAGATCTGATTTTTCCCTTTTAATTTTGCCGATCTAGATCTTAGGAAAGTTTGTTGGAGCGCTGGACCCGAGCGGGCATTCTCTTTACCCGATCGTGCAGGTGACCTACCCGATCGTGCACACACAAATGAGCCCGATCGGGCACCATGCCCGACCGTGTACTTCATCAGCCCGAGTCGTGCAAACTTACGGGGTTTTCTGCCATGAATCAGCCCGAGCGGGCACTCCAAATGCACCCGAGCGGGCACCTATGCCCGAGCATATCCTTTGAGCACCCGAGTCGTGTAAGGCTACGGGGTTGATTGGCATGAAATAGCCCGACCGGGCACTCCCTAGTCACCCGAGCGGGCATGTCTTGAAGTGTAGTTTCCGCTCCTTTCGCTTGGTGTTTGAGTGCTCGCTTCCATCCGTGGCCTTGCATAAGCCGAACCTTGTTACACAGCTTCGTTTTCGGGTTTAGATTGCATAATCACTCGTGTTTCTCTTCAATCCTTCGTTTCCTACACAAAACACGAAATGTGGATAAAGTCTTCGAATATGCTCAATAGATGAATGAAATATAAATAATCTACTCTAAACTAGACCTAAGAATGATATAAAAACTATAACAAATTACGTGTTATCAGATTCTGAGCGCAGGGGCTGATCCGATGGTTGTGTCTAAAGTGGCTGGTCCAGACCCGTGATAATGAAAACTGGAGGATACCAAGATAAGGGTTACTCAGAGGGAGTATCAGATGGGGTAGGTGACTCGAAGTGTTTAGCAAAAGGGAAACTCGATTCAAAGAATTGAATGTGAGCAAGACGAAAACACAAGAAGTTTTTGGGTCATAGAAAAAATAAACACATGGAGTTGACCAAGGAGAAAGTTTTGAGTAGATTATGGATGCAACCATAGGTAACAAAGACAACCAAAAATTCAAAGTTTAAGAAAATTTGGTGAAAACCCGAAAAGAGACTCAAAGGGCGATACATAAGAAAGGATTGGTGTAGGAAGTTTGTTTATCGGAAAGACTGTCATAGAGAAAGCAAAAGGTTAGAATTCTTGAGGAACAGAGGCATGAGTCACAAGAGATAGACCCATTTGGATAATGTGTCGATGTTTGCGTTCTGAGAGACTATTATGTTCAGGCGTATGAGGTGGTGTGGTGAGATGAGATATTCCATGTGTAGCTAAGAAAGAATAAGAGCAAGATATTCCCCCAATTATCGGAGTAAAATGTGGCAATTTTGGTGTTGAATTTGGTTTTCACAATGACTTTGAAACAAATAAATGTTCAGAAACTTGTGATTAGCGCATTAGAGGATAAATCCATGTATAGCATGTGAAATGATTAATGAAAATTATGTAGTATTTAAAGTCATCATTGGACAAAATGGGTGAAGTCCATATGTCGAAAAAATGATCTCCAAGGGTCGAGAAGAGACAATGGATGATTGAGAAAAAGGAAGTTTGTGTTTTTTATTAGATGAGCAAGCATTATAAGCAAATGATGACTCAAAGTCTTTCGTTAAAGGCACCCAAAACGAGAGATGATAGATTTCAAAATAGGAAGAGATGGATGATCAACACCTGAATGCCACTCGGACAAAGTGGACTTGACACAAGAAAAAGCCAAAAAGGAAGAAATGAGGGATGATTGGACCGACCACTCATATACACCATCTTTACTTGCTCCCGCTAGTAGATGCACCCCCGCGCTTAGATCCTTCACCTGAAATATGCGAGGGAAAACTTCAACCGAGACATGGTTAGTGCGACAAAGTTGATTAATGGAGATGAGATTTTTATGAATGGAAGGTACACACAAGACATTGTCAAGAGAAAGAGAGCACGAAGAGGAGGAAAGAGAAATGGAACCCGTATGAGTGATTGAGCCTGATCCATCACCAATGACAACATTATCACTACCATGATACAGAGCATGGAGAGATAAGTTATGAAGATTAGAGGTAATATGGTGAGACGCACCATTGTCGAGAAACCATCCTTCTGTACCATAAGGAACGGTAATTGTGTGGTGAGCACGTCGCTGCCAGGTGTGATTAGGTGTACTGATCATCTCGTTTTCATACACGTTTCTCGTATGATTTTAAAAATGTTTATGAACATAGTGATGGGATTTACGTGTGATTTTGTATCTGTTTTACTTGTTTCCATGTTTTCATGTTCTTATAGGTTTTAATGCGTATTCGATTCATTTCGGAGCTAAGGAGCGTACGCGGGACATAATTCGACATTGAAGGTCACAACGGATTGAACGGAACAAGAAGTTGACAAGTCATGGCCAAGAATGATCAAGTGCACGACCAAGCATGCATCAAAGGACACAGCCCGTTCGAGCATGATCAAATGCACGACCGATCAGCAACCCTCGCCTTTTGCACGTTCGTGCTTGGTGTCCAGCATAGTCGGGCTCCTCTTTGGTGAAGGCAGCACGGTTAGGCTCTCAATGCTGCACGATCAGGCATTTGCTGCCGATTCATCCCCGTAGCTTGTGCACGGGTCGGGCGTTCCAAGTGCACGGTCGGGCACCAACCATTGAAGGCAGCATGGTCGGGAATCAATCATAGCATGATCGAGCATAATTGCAAAACGGCTTGACTACAACTACGGAAGAAGCATGCCCGACCGGGAATGATATGGAGCACGGCCGGACATGACTATGTAAAACAACCAAACGAAAACTTTGGTGGAAATCAGTCGGACAAGAGCTTCCAATTCAATTTACAAAGCCTTAAGGATAGAAGACATTCATAATTCATCCATACACCATCCAGAACACACCATTCACAGCCACCATCCATCAAAAGAGATCTCTCAACGAGAGACATGCGAGGAGTCGGGGATTGATTCGTGATCATTGCTTGTTCGATATCTCTATGCTCTTTACTGAAATATTTTGTTTGTGATGTTTAGACTCATGAGCGAGTAGTAGATTTGTTCTAGGAGAAGGGATTAGCCCATGATTATCCCGTAACCATTTTTGATTCGTTTATGAATGCATTTCCCTGTTTCGTTTATCTATTCTTTGTCTGAGCACTTATTGTCTTGTGTTTACGAATGGCCACGTATATTCATGTGTTTGGGATTAGGAGAAGGATTGAAAGGTGAATTCTAATCCTAGCATATCAGGCTTAGAACAACTGAGACTAGGTACGAAAGTAGGGTAGTAACGGTTGAGGGTTGAATCGGGCGAATCATGAATCATAGTGAGGTTTAGTTTGGGTGTTAGACACGAAAGTAGGGGATGACTCAATCTAGCCACATTCCTATGCCTTGAGAGAAGATAGGTTCTACATTAGGATCGCCCGCCTTAGATATTTTGATAGGAAATGCACGATTAGATGGATCTCAGATATGTTTCGGAAGCTATGCGGTGAAACCAGATCGTAGGGCACTTGTCCCTTTTTGTTTAGAACTCACTTATCCACTGCATCATCATCATTGCATCTCACTATTCTTATTCTTTCACAGCAAGCATTGGTTCTACTTTTGATTCTTAAAATCGTGTTACATTAGTCCTTGTGGGATCGACACCTTAACTACTACACACGTGCCGTGCACTTGCGGGTAGTATTAGGTTAACTTGTTAACTTAACACGCACCATGTACCTGACCCCATCGAAAGTGGACTTGAGGGCGATTGAAGTGTATTCACCAAAAAAAATTGCGGACAACGATTTGCTGAATGACCAAAAATGCTACAAGCTTGGTGATAACACGTAATCCTTCATAGTATTCTCATCATTCCTAGGTTTAGTTTTGATTCCGATTCTTGGACATTGCGGAGTTATTGAGTATATTTGAGTACTTCTTCCATTATTTCGTGTGTTGTGTAGGAAGTGAAGACATCCAAAGGAAAAACACGTAAGTGCGGCAAATCCACCCGAAAACATGACCAAGTGATCAAGATGTGGATATGAGCACGAACAAGATGAATAGATACGATGAAAACATACTGCACGACCAGACATCACCTTGTGCACGACCGAGCTGAAGAGGCAACCAAGCTGCACGATTGGGTATCACTCCTTGCCTGACCAATCACCCAAGCTGAACACATAGCACGAACGGGGCCACAAAGCACGATCGAGCTGAAGATCCATGCAGCACGGCCGAGCTACAACCAATGCATGAGCGGGTAGGAATCATCCAATGCAAGGCCTTGCTAAGAATTGTGCACGACCGGGCTGGAGAGCTTCAACACCTGCACGATCGAGCTTAAACACCAGCACGGTCGGTCTCTTGAGACCAGAATCACCCCGTAGCACATGTACGACCCGGGTTTGCTCCATGCTTGGTCGGGCACTCAAGGGGAATGCATGCACGGTTGGGCGTTTTGGTTAGCACGAACAGGCTTGCATGCCAAAAACCAAAGCGAATCACACGGACACCAGAATTTGAACGGACACAAGTCAAATAATAAAACCAAAGAGGAAAGAGGGAACCGGAGGAGACAAGAGAGGAGATAGAGGAGATAGCACGGTTGAAGAAGGAGGTTTCAGGGAACCGGAATCATTCGTCCGAAGCCACGCTCGAAATGATATGGAAGATGAACATTTACTTCATTTGTGTTTATTTCCCTATGTATTCTGAGTAGTTCTCTTATCACGGGTTAGGAATGTCATTTAAAAGGATTGTTTGGTTCGTTAATGATTGATTCGGTTTTGTTCAATCGTATGGTTCAATAGGTTGTAGTATGCGTAATGCTTTTGATAACACGTAATCCGTTGTAGTTTTTATATCATTCTTAGGTCTAGTTTTAAGTAGATTTATTAGATTTCACTCATTTATCGTGTTTATTCAAAGACTTCATCTACATTTCGTGTTTTGTGTAGGAAACGAAGATATGAGGAGAAACACGAGAGACTATGGCAATTTAACCCCGAAAACGTAGTTGAGTGACAAGGTTCAACTTGTGCAAGGCCATGGATTGAAGCGAACATTCAAACACCGGGCGAAAGGAGCGGAAACAACACCTTAGGACATGCACGCTCGGGCATTGGAAGTGTGCCCGGTCGGGCTAATTGCTACCAAACAACCCCGTAGCTTTGCACGACTCGGGCACTCAAGGAACATGACCAAGAAGAGGTGCCCGCTCGGGTGGCTTTGCAGTGCCTGCTCGGGCTAATTCATGCCCAGAAATCACCGTGGGTTGTACCCGCTCGGGCTGAAGACTTACACGATCGGGCTAGGGTGCCCGCTCTGGCTGAATGAAGGTAAATGGTCGGGCACAAGGCCTGCACGAGCGGGTAGAAGCTGTGCCCGCTCGGGCCCTTGATTTTCTCAACAAATTCCCAAGATTTAGAACAGCCAAATCATGAGAAATCAGATCTATTAAAAGGGGATTCGAACCAAATTGAAAGGGGGACAATTCAGGGGCATTAGAGACAGATTTGGAGAGAAGAAGAAGGAAAGGATGAGGGATCCGAAGCATGGAGGATCTATTGAAGACGTCGGTATATGAATAGGGAGGAATCTCTTTCTCTATCTATGTCTAATTTAGTATTCTTTTGTGTTTCGTTCTCTGAGTTCATGTCCAAGTAGATCTATTGCCATGGGTTAGAGAGTATTGCCAAGATGTAATGGAGTTTTGAG
>CM071867.1:23042985-23054115 GCA_036759665.1 Gynandropsis gynandra
TTAATTTTCTTAGTATTTAGGTTAAAGACTCGGTTATTTATTTTTCACAAAAAAAAACAAAAACAAAAACAAAAAACACAAAAAAAATAATAACACCGCAAACGTGCTTCACTTCCTTCATCCTCCATCAGAGCTTCATGTCGAGGACGCCGTTCAATTCAAGTCTGGGGGAGCAGCTCACGTTTGTCAGGTGGTTTCGTTTCACTTTCTTTTGACTCTTTTTTTAGTTTTTTAGGTCATTTTTGCGATTTTTAGTATGTTTTTGTTTTCATGAGTCAGAGTCGTCCCAAGGCACTTGTCTGGTGCCACGTTTTGAGATGAACCCCGAACTTGGGAATGCTTAAGAGGTTGACCTTTTCCGTTAGACTTTGCATGATTGAGCTAGGTTTTCCTATGCGCTAGAGCTTATTAGTCGGCTGAAAGACAATAGGTCGTAGTTCTTGGGAATCCTAGTGTTGCTTGTGGGGAGGTTTAGACGAGGTTGCTAGGCTAGTTTATGGTTTATTTTCTCTACCCAGATGGTCATACTTCGTGTAGACGACACTTTACTTTGGTTACATTGAGGATCATTGGATCATATAAAATCGAGCTTGTTTTGCAGATTGAAAAGCACACACTAACACTCCGCTGTCGATAGAAATAGTGCCTAATAAGCATGATCAAAAATCGATATGAGTGCATCGACCTTGTTACTCCTTCGGTGGCTCGGGTCTAAGTGGTGGGTTGGCGATCATCTTTCTACGTCCTAAGGGCATGGCACAAAAAGCCGCCTACTCCGCTGCACTCTCACACGAGATGCATGAGTATACCGTCATCGGTAGTCTGGGTCTAAGTAGAGGCTGGATCCCTTCAAATCCGACGTCCTAGAAGCCTAGTGTGTATGAAAAGAAAAAGAAGAAAAAAAAAATATATAAAAAAATAGAAAAGAAGAATAAAAACAAAACGAAAGAAAAAAAAGAAAAAGTCATAAAAAGCAAAGAAAAAGAAGAAAAAGAAAAAGAAAAAAAAAGAGAAGAAAGAAAGAAGCTCGGAAAGAAAGAAACAAGTATCCTCGGTTGACCTAGGTTTAGCATAGTCTGAAGTCTTGTCTGGTGGAGGGAGTTACGGTAGCGTGTCTAGTCTCCTTTGATTTACTTTCTTATGGGTAACCGTGGTGGACCTAGGATTAAGGCTGAAAACTCGATTAGGCCGAATTTGCTCTCGACATGTTAGTTGATCGGTTAGGTTCGCTTTAGCGGTATTTCTAGGAGAAGGGGAATTCTCGTATTTTTCATACCCCATGTATTCCACGTTTACGTTTGCTTAGGGACAAGCAAACATTCAAGTCTGGGGGATTTTGATCATCTCGTTTTCATACGTATTTCTTGCACGATTTAGGAGACGTTTTTGATGCATATGTGATGTTTTACGTATGATTCCGTATCCGTTTTACTTGCTTTCGTGCTTTTCATGTTCTTACAGGTTTTTACGCGTGTTTGGACTATTTTGGAGCTAAAGGAGCATGCACGGAGCTAAGGAGCAACTTCGGGGATCATCACGGGACATAACGGGACGAGATTGAGCATGGAAAAGCCTCACCCTGTCGGGCACAACCCTTGCACGATCGGGCAAAACCTACGGCCAATTGTGTGGATCATTTAGCACGACTCGGGCAAGCATTCCCAATCATTTTGCCTTGTGCCCGAGCGGGCACACATTCCATGCCCGATCGGGCATCATTCCAGCCACACAACACGCACGACTTGCCCTAGCCGCACCCGAGCGGGCACACTCACTGCCCGAGCGGGTCGCGGCCCGAAACTGCTCAAAACTTAAGTTAAATTAACTTAAAACATAAGGGAACTCGTGGGGCAATTTAGGAAACAATTGGACCGACTTAGGAGGCTTAAAAGGAGGAAAAAGACGTCATTGAAGCAAGCTTACAGAGGAGAACAATTGAGCAGAAGATATAGCAGATTCTTGCGAGGAGATAAGCGAGGAGCATTGGAGATCAAGCACCACCACTTCGGTTTTGTTTGGTTTTTATGTTCCTTAGACATTCTACTATGTTTATGTTTCTTTACAGACGCATGAGCGAGTAGTTTGTTTGTTCTAGGAGAAGGGATTAGCCCTTGGCTATCCCGAGACCGCTTTTGATCTATTTTGAATGCATCTTCCCGTTTTAGTTTATCTATTCTCTATCTGAATGCTTAAATTTACTTGTGTTTGCGCTGATCACGTAGATGCATGTGTTAGGGGTTAGGAGAAGGACCGAAAGGAGAATTCTAATCTTAGAAAATCAGGCTTAGAACAACCGAGGTTAGGCCATGAAAGTAGGGTAGCTACGGTTGAGGGTGAACGGGCGAATCACAGAGTTTATGGGTTTAGTTCAAGGTGTCAGCCACGAAAGTAGGGGGCAGCTTGTCTACATCACATGTCTATGCCTTGAGAGAGGGTAGTATCATGTTAGGACGTTTGTCTTATCGTTAGAACCCAAGTAGTTTATTTACATTTAGTATTTCATTCCTCATCACCATTCTTTCGTTAGCAAGTTTGATTCGTAGTTCGGGTTTAGGTAGTGTTGCGTAGTCTCTGTGGGATCGACACCTAAAATACTACACACGTGCCGTGCACTTGCGAGTAGATTAGGTTATTTATATTTAACTTTGATACGCATCAGTAACACATGGCAAAAAAATCTGTTTTAACTATTGTTTGACATTCTAAAGTATCTGAATTAACATGATTTACGTTCCTAAATATATCGAAAGCATAATTTAAATATCCAACGTAATTTGTGACATTCGTGATCTTTCTATGGTTTTCAGAAAATGTGTGGGACCCGACATTCCTACCAAAATTTTCTGAAACATTTCAAAAAATATTTCAACAACGTGTGTTCATAGTTGGTCATATGTTGTACAGTACAACACTTTGTATTATTCCGTCGTTTCGATGACAGAATCATGTCTTTTCGAATTCCAACCTTTTTCTTTTTTTAATACAATACACACTCTCTCTAACTCTCATCATCTTCCATCCATATGTTTCGAAAATGATTTGTGTAATTTGAAAAATTCATCATCATCATCATCAAACGCATAAACAAGACCATCTTCTTCTAACCAAACCTATTTTATGACAACTGTCATGCATTCTAATCTGACCGTAGATGCAGTGGCAAGTGACTACAAATTGATTCATCATATATCACATTGGTTTTGATTTGATTTTTAATCATGTGTAGTGATTTAAATTGGGTGATGCACATAACCTTCCGATAGGGTTTGTAAGGTCGAATGGTCTAATTGGTAGAAGATGTAAGATAATGTTAATAAACGATCAAGGAAGGGTGTAGTTGTTAGATTTGAGGCCTTTTGTGTCGTGGTGGCGCTTGCATAAGGGTAAGTTGGAGAAATTTTTGTAATGAAAATAGACAAAATGAGGGATGTACCTTACATTCAAATCTGTCTCCAATGGTGCAACACAAGTGCTTTAGTTTCTCCCTCCAACAGGGTCTACGAACAACAATATTTGATTTCAAATAATTATTGTTATGTTATTAAACTTGTGTTTTGGTATTCATTCGCTTGAACTTGATGTTACTATTATTGTGGACTTATTATTATTGTTATTATTATTGTCACCTTTGTGAATATTGGGACCAAACTTTGTGACCATTGTCACCTTTGTGACCATTACGATTAACCTTTGTAATCATTGTGACTGATAACACGTAGTGTGTATTAGTTTTAGGCTAGGCATTTATATCATTTTCGCATAGTTTGCATAGCATGAGTTACGAATCCGACATGAACGTTCTTTATATACTCCCTTTTTATTGATTTCAGGTTTTAAGGCGACAAGGCCTAGTCGAGCTTTAGAATGTCAATTCTTGGATTCAACCGCACATACTGAAAGCTACAAACCACTCGGAGCGAATTCAAGCCACATAACCAAATGGAACACCCGAGCATAGAGCAAAAAGGAGCAAAAGCACAGAATTAACTCAGCCCGCTCGGGCTTGGAGAGGCCACCGCGCAGGCACCTCGGCAGAAGTTTTAGCCCGAGCCCATCCTGAACATCAACCCGCTCGTGTTCCATGATATCAAATGAACCCGCGCGTGCTGTCTCACTAGCCCGTGCGGGCTACAACTCCTGAAAATATCACATGCCTCGGGCTGGAAGAGAACCCACTCGGGTTTGGACAAACACGATGACCCCACGCGGGGCGGTTATCTTAACCCGCGCAGGTTGCGTTTCACGCGAATATTGCACGACCCGGGGAGGCAAGGAGCCCGCTCGGGCAGACTGATACATGATCAGCCCGCGCGGGGTGCGCACATAGCCTGCGCGGGTCCCCTTTTTAGGAACAATATGTCGTAGGCTTTGAATGAAAATTAAACAGGAAAAGGGGATGGCTAATGAATTGAGACGGTGGCTAGGGCCAAAAAAGAGACTTGAAAACATAAGGAGAAACTCAGGAGAAGCTAGAGAAGAAGATAAACAACATTCTGGACATCGGTAACAAGATAGGGAAGACGGAGGAATCATATTTCTTATCCTTGATCATGTCTAGGGTTTATTTCTCTTGTTTTACAGTAGATACCATGAGTGAGTAGATTTCCAGCTATGTGTTAGGGATATCGAATTTGTAATGGATGCTTGAAGTTATGCGTTATTACTTAAACCTTTCGAAGTTGTCTTGAATTTCGGTTTTACAATCAACATTTTAAACGCTTTATACTTGTGCTGGTTGCTCAGTAACCTAGGAATTTGTGTTTAGCCAGGAGGTTAGATTATGAATCCGGAATAGTTGATTGTTGATTAAGTTCGATTAATGAGAATCTGACTGGTCGGTTAATCGACTTAGGAATTAGGATTGCGCTCTTAACGCTATCATAATCACGAGTTAGTCGCTGCCGGGAGGTAGAATTGCACGTAGTTATGGTTAGGAGGTTTAGGTGTCGAGAGAACCATTCCTTACTCATGAGCATGAATTCCCCGTAATCAAGATAATTCAATAGGTTCATCATCTTTGGTTTATTGCATCCTTGCAAATCCCGGTTACCTGATACCCGTTAGGGGTGGGCACCCGCGGGTACCCACGAGAATCTCGCTACCCGCACCCGAACCCGTCCCGCACGGGTAGTTAGTTTTAATACCCCTACTCGTACCCGCAAGATGCGGGTACCCGTAAAAACCCGCAAAAACTCGTCAAACCCGCGGGTACCCGTCCCTACTCCTAACTATCAGTATTCTCATCCATAGAGACCAAAAAAACCAAATGAGAAATCCATCATGCAGCGTTCAGCGTTCGGTGGTTTGGCGTGAGGCCTTGAGCTTCTGAGTCAACGATGATTCCTTCATCTTTCTGCTCCAAGTGCTTCTTGGATTCTCTTTCTCGACGAAACTCTTTAGCTCCGTTGAGATTTTTAAGAAACACTCATCTGGGTTCATATCGATGTTGCTGCTGCTGAGTCTGCAGGACTCGCCTGGAGAGACGTCGACGGCCGGAGACTGAGGCGACGGGCGGAGTGTGGGAGAGGAGAGTAGAGAGGCGGTATGAAGAGCTATGGAGAGGCAGAGGCGGCAGGAAGAGGGAGAGGAGGCGGCGGGCGAGCGAGATGGAGAGGAGGCGACGGGCGGAGTGTGGGAGAGGAGAGTAGAGAAGAGGCAGAGGCGGCATGGAGGTTAGGTCTGGAAAAGGGGAAAGGGGAAAGGAAGGCAGAGGCGGCATGGAGGTTAGGTCTGGAAAAGGGGAAAGGGGAAAGGAAGGCTAGGTTTATGATTAGAAAGGGGTATTTAGGTAATATTCATTAAAATTAAAGGTATTTTTGTAATTTTTTGGGGTACCCGCGGGTACCCGTTAATGATATTAAAAAACCCGTCCCGAACCCGAACCCGCGGGTATTTAAATTTTATTACCCGAACCCGCGGGTACGAGTAATTTTTTGCGGGTTCGGGACGGGTTTCGGGACGGGACGGGTAACGGGGTTTTTTTGCCCACCCCTAATACCCATAGTGTCCTTAATTATCAAGTTTTTCACGTATCCCCATCGCTGTCACAATTCACTTTAGTGTTTTAGAAATTAGCCCCACATCACTACCAATTCAACCCATCTTAGTTTAGTCGTATTCTTAGCTTAGGTTGCATTAGTCCCCAGAGTTCGACCCTTTTATTACATCGATTCGTACTCTTGCGGTAAATGGATAATAGGCTTATTTATTGCTTGATAGTTCGCACATCAAGTTTTTGGCGCCGTTGCCGGGGACTAATTACGACCTAGATTAGGAATTAGCTAGATTAAGATTTAGTCCTTTCCGGAGTCTATCATTTTCTGCATTTTTCTTTTCCATTTATCGAGTCATTTCTATCTACATCAGCTCTGCACTTTGGTTGTTCGTTTATTGTTATGTGAAGGTACCATTGTATGAGAAGCTCCACACAAAAGCTACTCATATACGATCCCGAGGTTGAAAGGACAATATGGAACTTGCGCAAAAAGAGGAGAATTAGACTTGCAGATTCTGAATCCAAAGTAGATAAAGAGAGCATCCCAGAGACACACGGTTCTGAAGAGGAAGGAACTGAGAGCGAAAGTCCCGGCGCAAGCAACGGAGAAGGCAACACCGATAACTAAAGTTGGCACAGGAGTCACACGGGAAGATCTATACTTATCCACAATTCCATTCTCGCTCAAGGATGCAACACAGAGTTGGTTGTTCAACTTGCCTACTGCATCTATTACTTCATGGGACGACTTAGAGCAGCGATTCATGCAGCAATTCTTCTCAGACTACAGAACGCTGCTCGCCAAGACCCGAATAAATTCATTCCTACAAGAAAGAGGTGAGAGTTTACATGATGCATGGGCGCGCTTCAAGAAATATCAACGCATTTGTCCGCATCATGGAATGGACAAGAGGTACCTCATCACGAGTTTCATGCAAGGTCTCCAAGAGACTACATGCTTCATTGTCGTAGCAGCGGGTGGTGGTTCCCTCAGCAACCTCACTTTCCAACAACTCGAGAATCTGATCGAGAACATGGCAAGGGAGGGAGGCAAGAAGGTCGGAGACTACAACTGTGATTTCTCATCCAAAGCAGGGGTAAATGAGTTAGGTATTGCCCACCCGGGCTTAACAGACATAAAGCAACAAGTTGGAGAGATATACAGGAAGATGACAGGCCTTCATGTCGAGCGACAAGATGCATCCATCGGTCAAGGGATTGAGGAAGTCAATTACGTCAACAACCGGTCCTACCAACATAACTACATCAAGAGCCATCCCAACCTATCCTATGGAAATACAAGTAACGTGGCAAACTCGCAGGATTTCCAACCGCAAATGATGGCAAGAAACCAAAACCAAGGTTTCTAGCTGAGGGGGAGTGTGATCATCTCGTTTTCATACATATTTCTTGCATGATTTTAGAGATGTTTACGATATAGATGCGATGTTTACGTATGATTTTGTATCTGTTTTATTTGTTTTCGTGTTTTCATGTTCTTACAGGTTTTAATGCATATTCGGTTCATTTTGGAGCTAAAGGACGTACACGAGACAAAGTACCAACATCGAGGATCATCACGGAACAAATGGGACGAGAATCGGTGAAGAATACACTCAGCCCACGCGAGGTGCACCCTTGCCCCCGGGGGGCGTTTAGTCGGCAAGTTTGTCCAGCAACTTGAGCCCGACCCGGACAAGCAAGCAGCACGGCCAGGGCATCAGCCCGAGCGGGCCACAACCCAGCCCGACCGGGGTACGCATCAGCCCGACCGGGGCACACACCAGCCCGACCGGGTCGCCTTGTTTTCAATCGCGTTCTTGCGCGATTATACGCACCGCGCCCGAGCGGGTCACACAGCCCGCGCAGGCCGCGTCCGTCACCTGCAACTCCAGATAAGTTAATTTGTCTTAAAACGAATAGGAGTTTGTCGGGGAATTATACAATAAGGAAAACGACTTAAGAGAAGAGGAATAAGTGATATTTTGCTAGAGAAAGTAATGGAAACGTTGCTCAACTTATTTAAGAATGGAAAACTCATGAAAAGGCAAAATCGGTGGCTGCTGATAACACGTAATCCGTAGTAGTTTTTATATCATTCTTAGGACTAGTTTTAGGTAGATTTGTNAACATGAAAACCAAGCGAAACCGAAGTGTCGGGTTGATCTCCAGTGCTCCTTGCTTGCCTCCTAGCAAGAATTCTTCTCCAATCACGAACTGAATGAATTGTGTCTTCTAATGTCGTCCTCTGCCTCCTTTTATGTGTCTTAAGTCGGTCTAAGTGTTTCCTTAATCTCCCCCACGAGTTCCCTTTTGTTTTAAGTTAATTTTACTTAACTTAGCTGGTTACTCGGGTCGCGACCCGCTCGGACGCTGAATGTGCCCGCTAGGGTGCGGCTAGGTCATGTCCGATCGTGCAAGAGTTGTGCCCGACCGGGTGGAGGTTCTCCATGCTAAATCTCGTCCCGTTTGTCCCGTGATGATCCTCGAAGTTGCTCCTTAGCTCCGTGCATGTCCTTTAGCTCCAAAATGAACCAAATACGCGTAAAAACGTGTAAGAACATGAAAAACACGAAAATAAGTAAAACGGATACGGAATCATACGTAAAACAACACATATATATCGAAAACGTCTCTTAAATCGTGCAAGAAATACGTATGAAAACGAGATGATCAGAGTTCGACGTCAATGTGTAGAACCACTCCCGTGCCATATCCATGAGAAGAAACGGGAGGGCCAAAAGCATGATCGCCTGATATGTCACCCTAAACTTGATTGAGGGAGTTACAAAATAGCTTAAAGCTTGTGAGATGGAGGTTCGGGTCTTCTTTTGGGTGTCCTATAAATCCAATTTGGTTCCACATCTACAAAAACAATAGATGGAGCTCAAATAGGTTATGATCAATGTTTGGGCACCGAATACAGGACATGAGTTGAGTGTGCTTAGGCAATTTATAACCCATAAGTCTCCTCCTCCGACACCACATTTTCGATCCCGTATGCCATCTGCATCCTTTGTGCTTGATGTCGGATCGTCCTTGTTGTCCTCCCAATCTCTAGGTAGAGCGCTATGAGTCTAGAACTTCTGACACTTCAGATCATTAACCACATACTTGTAAGTGAAAAAACGAAAACAGAACAAAGAAATGGCAGTAATAAACTAAAAAAAAATCAAGATTACAAACACAAAAATATGACCTAGATTCGTGCATTAACCTAGTTAAATCTCGATTAGTCCCTAACAACGACGGCAAAACCTTGATGAATTTTTCTAGGCATGATCGAGTCCTAATCAAGTTTTACAATTTATACCTAGACTAGACATTCCACAAAGATATGAAGCGTGTAGTACCAGGATCCAACACAATGACTCAATGAGACTTAATCTAATTGCCTACAAAAAACTAGGGTCGTGAAAATTTATAAGAGATGTGTTTGTAAGATATGATCATGTTAACTAAACTAAGTTATTGTTTATGTACAAATTGGGACAGTGCCTATAGACTAGAGTATTGTTCTCACGTATGCAAACTAGCTAAATTTTTTTGAAATATCTTTTTTGTTCTTGTTAGGGAAATCAATCATTTCACGTGGACCTACCAAATCTCATAGTGCAAACCGTATTATGGTGTACAAATTACTAATCTCTTAGTCTAATAACCTATATAGCGAATGCAATTAATAAGCCTACATGCTCTCGTAGTGTAGACTCCTAACCAATAGACGCAATGACCTACATATTGAACACATTATCGCTCGATTAACAAGTAAGAGAAGGTTTAGGAATGCTCAGTCGATCTCTCGATCTGTTGGGTCTATGACCTCGCCTCAAACTCGTTATTATTGGTTGTTTAGCTCTTTGATGTGATCGTAATAGCTTCTTTTATCTTTTTACACTATCCTAAAGTGTTTCTCAACTCTTTCATTTGTTCTAAAGCTTTTTCTCTCGTTCTTATATGTCCTTTTCCTCATTTTTTCGTTACAAAATCTCTATTTTTTTAATAGAGAAGCCTCTCTCATTCTTTAATAATTAAAAATTGGAATTTTTAATTGGATTCAGTGAAACGCTCGGTCGAGTTGGCATGTGCTCGAGGAAATTAGGGTGTTCTGCACTTCTCTCGTGCAAATAAGATTTGTCTTTAACTATTTTTGGAAGGATCATTTGATTGAGAAAAGGATTACTCGGGTCGAACGATTTCTTAAAGAAAAAAGTTACCTCTAGATGGATAAATGCTCGACAAGGTAACCAGCCCGCTCAGGTCAAGCGGATTCAAGGGTTGAATTTTGTTACATCGCAACAATCGAGTGGACAACAGCTAAGTTCAAGCAAATCCTTTGGAAATTTTGAGAAATCAACTTAAATACTCTCGATTGAGCACTTTAGACGTTCGACCGAGTGTTTTAACTAATTCTTTATTTAATGCTTGTTTTTGTGCATTATATTGACATGTTTCTCATAAATGTATTCCTTAATCCAAATTACTTGGAATATCACAAAATGAACAAAAAAAGGTGTAACTAAAATAATATAATAAAATTTATAAACATATGGCAAATCATAAAGCAACAAGTGTGATCAATGCACATGTAGAACAGGATGTTCAATCTCAATTCCCAGTGATGTACAATAGTCACTGAAAGCTTGAGAAGTGAAAATTCAGTACCGTTGTATTTTTTTTTTAATTTTGAGCAAGGAACCTAAAAATGCAAAATTGCGGATTTATAATAGGTAAACATGTGACCATCTACTTGAAACATCGACTAATATCATAAATTATCAAAATGGTTTCCTTGGTGGATGAATAGTGATAACACGTAATCCGTAGTAGTTTTTATATCATTCTTAGGACTAGTTTTAGGTAGATTTGTTAGATTTCATTCATTTATCGAGTCTATTCGAGGATTTCATCTACATTTCGTGTTTTGTGTAGAAAACGAAGACATGACGAGAAACACGAGAGATATTGGCAATTTAACCCCAAAATGACAAGGTTCAGCTTGTGCAAGACCGTGGATTGAAGAGAACGTGCAAACACTGAGCGAAAGGAGCGGAAACTACATTTTAGGTTGTGCACGCTCGGGTATTAGAAGGTGCCCGCTCGGGTAATTGATGCCATGACAACCCCGTAGCTTT
>CM071867.1:23058595-23072297 GCA_036759665.1 Gynandropsis gynandra
TGTACACGGTCGGGTATAAGGCCTGCACGAGCGGGTAGATGTTGTACCCGCTCGGGCCCTTGTATTTCTCAACGAATTCCCAAGATTTCTAACAACCAAATCAGATCTATAAAAAGGGGATTCGAAGGAGATTTGAAAGGGGGGACTCAAGGACAATTCAGTGCCATTAGAGACACACTTGGAAGGATCGAGAAGGACGGATCTACGGATCCGAAGCATGGAGTATCTATTGAAAACTCTGCAAATGAGGACTAGTTGAAAACTCTGCAAATGAGGACTAGCCCTCGCGTGCCCATACTTCAACCCATGCAGGCTACACCTGAATTGCAAGACCCACACGGGGTAGAACACACCCCGACTCAGGCAAGTCTTTCGGCATTTCAGAGCCCGCGCGGGGTAGAAGATGAGCCCGCTCGGGCAGGTCACAAAAGCGAGGACCCCGCGGGGTAGAACACACCCCAACTGGGGCAATTCTCTCTGGGTTAAATGATACATTACAGAACCCGTGCGGGGCGTTAGATGAGCCCGCTCGGGCAGGACACATGTGAAAGAATCCGCACGGGTTAGCTGGGACCCCGACGCAGGCAATATCTTCGGGAGTAGAAGACCCACGCGGGCAAGGTGTACAACCCGCACGGGCTGCGGTACTTCGGCCTTGCACCTTATTTCCTACACCCTCGATTGTCCGCATACACACTTATCCCACCTGGAACACCGAGGAAACAATCAAGCAATGTGGAGTCCGACGAAGATACCATGGATTCGTAGGATTAGACGAGGAAAATGGTGATTCATTAGTGGAAAACGCTCAAAGGTGAAAGCCATGCTATGCTGATCACGTAGAAGACGAAAGAGGCGTACCCCCTCTTTTCGAAATCACATATGCCTAGAGCGTAAGGGTCAAGCTCGAGATCTTAAACAAGCGCTTCTCGAGAGGCAACCCGAGCTTTGTATCCTTTTTCTATTTAATTTTTGCTCTCGAACTCTTTTTATTTTTTTAGGATTTTAGTGGCCTTCATGATTATGTGCTGCCTGTGTTTTCCTTGTGATTTATTTTTTGATTGCAGCACAGCCCGTGCGGGCTGAGCAGGAGACCCCGCACGTGCTACACTTTACCCGTGGGGCTGCATCACACGTCCTGCGCGGGCTAGGTCATTTTATAGAGGTTAGTTAAGGTTTCGAGTAACCAGAGCCCTCATAAAGTAAAACCCCTGAGCGTGCAAAATATCCTTGAATCCTCTCACCGCTGATCGACAATCCTCACATGACTGCACCGCCACTGCTTCTCACCGCCGACACCTTTCACCGAAGAACCCCCTCGGTCGGATACTCGAAATCTCTCTCTTTCTCTCTCACTCTTCTCTCTCGAACTCTCTCAAATCCTTCAATTTCTTCGTTTAATCTAGGTATTTTCGAGAACTACTCTATGTTTTCGACCGATTTGGACTAGACTTAGACCTGCTTGGAAGGATTTAGGTTGATTTTTTAGGGTTTGTGGCTCGAATAGGAACTTCCAGGTTGTGATATTGCCACCACCCCGCGTGGACTAGGGTTAGAACCCGCGTGGGCACCCAGTTTTGCAACAAAGCCCCCGCGCGGGCCCTGAGTGAGCTGATAACATGTAATATGTCATAGTATTTTCATCATTCCTAGGATTAGTTTTGATTACGTTTCTTGAACTTTACCGACTTATTGAGTATATTCGAGGACTTTATCTACTAGTTCATGTTTTGTATAGGAAACGAAGTCATGTGAAGCAAACACGAGTGATTATGGCAAACCTACCCGAAATCGTGACCAAGTGATAAGAGGCAATATGTGCACGTCCACGGAACCAAACGGAACACCCGAGCATCGAGCGAAAGGAGCACAAACAGTAAGATAACAAAGCCCACTCGGGCTTGGAAGAGGCCCCGCGCTGGCTGCAACTCCAGCAAAGTTTGCACGACTCTGAGAGGCTTGAAGCACACACGGGCTTGGCTGAAGAACATGACCCCGTGTGGGGTGGATAAGGAGCCCACGCAGGCTGCCATTCCAGCAAGAAGAGCACGAGTCGGGGAGGCATGTAACCCGCTCGAGCTGGTTGAGGAGCATGAGCCCGCACGGGTCGTCGTTCTAGGAAAATTCTGTTTTGGATTTCAAACGAAAATTAAAAAGAGGAGAAGCCATCTACGGCAAGGAGGACGACGCACAGGCCAGGAGAGGGACTGAAAAATACAAGGAGAAACTCGGGAGAAGCTGGAGAAAAAGAGAAACAACAATCCCAACATCGGTAACAAGATAGGGAAGATCGAGGAATCGTATTTCTTACACTTTATCATGCCTAGGGTTTATTTCTCTTGTTTTACTGTGGAATCCATGAGTGACTAAGCCTCTAGCTATGGGTTAGGATTGCCGGATTTGTAATGGATGCTTGTAATTATGCGTTAATGCTTAGACTTATCGAAGTTTTCTTGAAATTCGATTTTACAATCAACATCGTAAATGTTTTATACTTGTGCTGATCGCTCAGTAATATAGGAATTTGTGTTTAGCTGGAAGGTTATATTATGAATCTGGAATAGTTGATTGTAGATTAAGCTTGATTAATGAAAATCTAATCGGTTGGTTAATCGACATAGGAATTAGGATTGCGTGCTTAACGCTACAGTTATCACGAGTTATTCACTCCTGGAAGGTAGGATTGCATATGGTTAGGAGGATTAGGTGTCGAGAGAATCATTCCTTATTTATGAGCATGAATTCCCGTTATCAAGATATTTTGATAAGGCTATGATCCTTTGTTCGTTACATCCTTGCAAATCCCGGTAACCTGAAACCCATAGTGTTCTTAATTTTCAAGTTTTTCACGTCTCCTCATCGCTGTCATTATCCATTTTAGTGTTTTAGAACTCTGTCCCACATCACCATCAATTCAACCCGTCTTAGTTTAGTCGTATTCTTTGCTTAGGTTGCATTGATCCCCAAAGTTCGACCCTTGTATTACACCGATCCATACTCTTGCGGTAAGTGAATATTAGGCATTATTACTTCTTGATAGTTCGCACATCAAGTTTTTGGCACCGTTGCCGGGGACTAATTACGGTCTAGATCAAGAATTCACTAGATTAAGATTTTCGTAGTCTTTGTTATTTTTCTGCATTTTTATTTTCTCTTTATCGAGCCTTAATTCAAATGCTAAGCAATGCAGGGCTTAGAGGATTTCTACCATCTTCTATCTGAATCACTTCTCCCGCACTACCCGGAGCAATCATGGGACCAAAGAGTTTGGGGTTATAAGGAATTCAATTACATGGGTAATAATCAGTTTGTGGGAGACATATATGACACCTGATGGGTAGATCACCCAAACATTTCGTATAGGAACCCCAACGGTGCGTTGGATGCACAACATCTACCTAGAAATTTTCAGCCGAGGATGCAGCCCCATAATCAAAGTTATCAGCCACATGTGCTACCATTGACTCAACCCGAAGCAGCCCCCAATATTGCTGCCATTTTAGCCCGCTTCCTCCAAGGGCAGCAAAATCGAAACAATTTAATTATGGAAGTGAAGGCAGGGCAAGCCAATGTCAAGAAGCAGATGGAGGGTGTTCAATATCATCTTAAACATTTGGAGATGCAGGTCATGCAATTAGCACAAGAAGCAACGGAAGATGCCCTTGTCGAGCTTAAGGAGAGAGCTGAGGAGTAAGAGGAGAAGTACGTAAAACCAGCCCCGAGGCCACCTCCTTTTCTGTTCCCACAAAATCAGCGTAAGACAATGGTGGATCAGCCCATTCCTTCAACATTTGAAAAAGGTGAAGCCTCCATCGCAGCAGCTAGAGAAGGATTATGTAAGGATCCAAACGAGCTGCTGGACAAAGGAAAGAAGAAGGAACCCCTGGACCGAGACTTCCACACCACCCGAGCAGAATCCAATGCGACCGAAGATACATGCGACCATGATCTGTGCATAAACACTCCCGAAATGTCAAGGAGCTACACCAAACGCCAAGCACACAATTGGAGCAAGGATGCCCACCTCGATATGATGAGTATAGCTTGGTAAAGCTCGAGACCTTAAACAAGCGCTTATCAGGAGGCAACCCAACTTTCGCATTTTCTTTTCAGTTGACAGACCTATTCTTATTCTTTTTGCATTGATGTAATCAGAGAGCTATTACGTTGTATTTTCTTTTGGGATTGTGTGATTTTTTTTCACAGGTTTTCTGACGTCGATATCATCCCTTAAGAAGGAGACGCATACAAGGTCCAGCCACATCACCAACCCGGGACAACAAGAGACACAAGGTGCACACGTTCTATCCTTTTTTTGCATGTGTTTTGGTGTGCGAGATTTTCTCTTAGGTCTTGAACACCGAGACGGTGTTTCATTCAAGTCTAGGGGAGTACTCGTCGAGTAACATGCATCTGATTAGGATTAGATGTTGATTTTTTTATTTTTTAGGAATAAATGGATGGATACCTAGTACAAATTTTCGAGCTTTAGTCATTATTGTGTGACTTTGTCGAATCGCGAACAATAGTCTAGGTTTCCTAAGAAGTCTTTTGGATACCGATTAGTTGAGTAGTTGTGCTTAAAACCATGATCTATAGTTTCATTTCACCTCCTAGGTTTTAGTACCAAGTATCCATAACTCTGTGCATACCGTTTATCCCTTGCTTTGTTTGATATATTTTACCGTTCATGGATTATTATATTCCACACGCTTACACTCCGCTCACCTTGGATAAGTTTCTAACTTTCAGGTTTACATTGACATGAGTACATCGAGATCGATGGTTCGGGTCTAAGTGGTGGGATGAGGCGCTAGTCTACGTTCTAAGGGTTAGAGTTGATGCATAATATTCAGTCTAAAAAAAATTCTTCAATGACGCAACTCTTCACTCTGCTAAGGTTACACCTTATTAGTGTGCCATCGGCAGCCTGGGTCTAAGTAGAAAGCCATCTTCTTCTACTTTGACATCCTAGAAACCAAGCACGGATCTATAAAAAAAAAGAGGAAGAAAAGAGAATAAGAACGAGAATATAAGTCTAATGATATCTCGCACAAGCTTAGGTGACGCGATCGCGACTGGAACGATGCTCTAAACTAGGTTAGGAATGGATAGGCCTTGCTGCAATGGGTTACGAAAGGGTTGTGGAACGGATGGTCACACGAGAGTTGCGGAAGACTCTCGATTCACCGGTTCGTCTCCGAAGGATGTTACGCACCAACGAAGAACGAACAAAACATTGGATATTACACACCAACAAATTTGCTGGATATTACACACCAACAACAAGAATTCACAAGGAAATTCAAGATAAAATTCAAGATTCAAATTGATCCAAAGATGACTTGTTCAAAAGGGGGGGGGGCATATACATAAACCAAGGCCATGCAACAATTAAATGCAACATTAAAAGGTTGTCTTCATGCAAGGCTACAAATAAATGCCTAGAAAACATAAAACATTAAGACAAGTTGTAATTCGTGCATATGGAAATGCGGACTTGTCTTGAAACCCTCGGGATATTAATTAGGTCTCGAGAAAAGTGACACGCGGCCTCGTTAAAAACCCGTCGTCAGAAAACCCCGTGGGACAAAACCGACGAAGGGAAAAAAGTACACGCGGGTTACTTACCTAATTAATAACCATTACGGGGTGGGCTTCGGCTTGGATAACGTTTCTTAGGGTCGTGAGTTCACATGGACTCGAATAATCTTTGTGAACATGGACAGCCGGGAGAATTCCGATAATTGCGTCCTTAAGCTTCGCAGCCTTGGCTCGGGTCATGGGACCGACTGATAGGATCAACGCCTCTTCTTCCTTAGCTCTAGCTCGGGTCACGGGACCAACGTCTTTCGATCTAGTCGCGTCTCGGGTCGCACTGGTGGTGGTCGCATCTCGGGTTGTGTTGATGGCATCTCGGGTCGCGCTAGCAGCGTCTCGGGTCGCACTGATGGCGTCTTCTTCCGCGCTGGAGGTCACATCCTCTTCTGTGTTGTTGGTCGCGTCCTCGACGTCCTCCGGGATCATATCATTAGGGGAATTGGTATGGAGATTTCTTGGACGTTGTCTAGGGGTATGAAATAGACTTAGGTTATTGGTAGGATTGCATGGCTCGTGCTTTTCGGTTGATAGAAGTCTGAACTAGGTACGCTTAGGCTTACGTTCAGATGACGCGTTGTTTTGCATAATGACTAATCCTTCGAAGTTTTCGTGCTAGTGTCCATTGTTGTTTAAGTCTGGGAAGTTTGATAACATGTACTCCGTCATAGTACCTTCATCATTCTTATGTTTAGTTTTGATTACGTTTCTTGGACTTTACCGACTTATTGAGTATATTCGAGGACTTCATCTACTATTTCTTGTTTTGTGTAGGAAACGAAGAAATGTGAAACAAAGATGAGTGATTACGGAAAACCTACACGAATTCGTGACAAAGTGATAAGAGGCAATATGTGCACGGCCACGGAACCAAATAGAACACCCGAGCATCGAGCAAAAGGAGCGAAAACAGCAAGATAACACAGCCCACTCGGGCATGGAAGAGGCCCCGCGCAGGCTGCAACTTCAGCAAAGTTTGCACGACTCGGGGAGGCCTTGAGCACACGCGGATTTGGCTGAAGAACATGACCCCGGGCGGGGTGGATAAGGAGCCCGCGCAGGCTGCCATTCCAGCATGAAGTGCACGAGTCAGGGAGGCATGTAACCCGCTCGAGCTTGTTGAGGAGCATGGGCCCGCGCGGATTGAGCATGAGCCCGCACGGGTCGCCGTTCTAGGAAAATTTCGTTTTGGATTTCAAACGAAAATTAAAAAGAGGAGAAGCCATCAAGGGCAAGGAGGACGACGCAAAGGCCGGGAGAGGGACTGAAAAACACAAGGAGAAACTCGGGAGAAGCTGGAGAAGAAGAGAAACAACAATCCGAACATTGTGATGTATTACTTTCTTTTCTATTTTGGGTTGCATGATTCTTATCACATGCTCTTCACGATAATACCCGCAATAGAGTAGACGTGTATAACATCCAACTGTATCACCAACTTCGAGAAAGCAAAATACACCAGGTGTACCCGTTCTTATTTTTTTTATCTTCTCTCGAGTTTTGGCATGCGAGTCCCTCTCATGGATTTTGAACACCAGGACTGTGTTCTGTTCAATTCTGGGGCACTCTTTGAGTGATATGATTTCTTTGAGTGATATGATTGCGATTAGGATTAGGATTAGGTGTTTATTTTTTTAATTCTTAGGATTTCTACCAGATACCTAATATGATACTACGAACTTTAGTCATCTTTGCACAACTTTGTTGAATCGGGAACAAAAGCCTAGGTTTGCTGAAAATTACTTATAGATAATGATTAGTCTAGTAGTTGTTGATGCGTTCTAAAAGTTAAATAAAATAACCTAAACTACCCGCAAGTGCACGGCACGTGTGTAGTATTTTAGGTGTCGATCCCACAGAGACTTCGCAACACTATCTAAACCCGAACTACGAATCAAACTTGCTAACGAACAAATATGGTGGAATAATGAAATACTGAAAGTAAAATAAATGAGTTGGTTCTTAACGATAGGACAAAACGTTCTAGGAATCCAGTTTAACCATAAGACTACCGAAACCGACAATCGATCTATCTATCATGCAATCCTAGTTTAAGTTTTCTAAGGCATATGATCCTAATATGATATCTACCCTCTATCGAGGCATAGACACGTGATCTAGACAAGTTGCCCCCTACTTTCGTGGCTGACACCTTGAACTAAACCCATAAAATCTGTGATTCATCCGTTTTACCCTCAACCGTTGCTACCCTACTATCGTGGCCTAACCTCGGTTGTTCTAAACCCGATCTTCTAGGACTAGAATTCTGCTTTCGGTCCTTCTCCTAATCCCTAACGCATGCATCTACGTGGCCTTTGTAAACATAAGTCAATTAAGCACTCAGATAGAGAATAGATGAACTAAAACGGGAAGATGCATTCAAAGATAAATAGAAAGTGGTTCCGGGATAGCCAAGGGCTAATCCCTTCTCCTAGAACAAACAAACTACTTGCTCATGCGTCTGTAAACAAACATAAAAAAGTAGAAAGTCTAAGGAACATGAAAACCAAGCGAAACTGAAGTGTCGGGTTGATCTCGAATGCTCCTTGCTTGCCTCCTCGCCAGAATTCTTCTCCAATCACGAACTGAATCAAAGGTGTCTTCTAATGTCGTCCTCTAGCCTCTTTTATGCCTCCTAAGTTGGTCTAAGTGTTCCCTTAATTCCCCCCACGAGTTCCCTTTTATTTTAAGTTATTTTTACTTAACTTAGCTGGTTACTCGGGTCGCGACCCGCTCGGGCGCTGAATGTGCCCGCTCGGGTGCGGCTACGTCAAGTCGCAAGTCGTGGCCTGCAAGGGATGCCCGATCGGGCATGAAGTCCGCCCGCTCGGGTATAAAGCAGCTGGTCGGGCATTTCCTTGCCCGAGTCGTGCGTGAATGCGCACCAAAATTTGACGTAGTTAATGCTGCACAGAGTGATTTGGTTCACGTGCTCTCTCGGGTTAAGATCAGGCTTTCTGGATAGTGTGTTGGGGTTCCGAGAGGATGAGGCAGCCTGTTGCGCTACGGAGTTTTCTAACATCTTCACATGTGTTTTCAGCTCATTGATCATAGTCCACATATCCACATTGAGCTTAGCGTGAAGCGATTGTCGCTGCCTTTGCTCCTTGATGAATTCAAGCATCACCGCCTAAAGGCTTGACGAAGGAGCTTGAGGAGGTTGAGACCCTTACTGAGCTTGTTGGAATTGTTGGGTACCTTGCTAGTACGGTTGCTGTGGTTTTTGTTGAAACCCCAAATACTTAAGGGGTTGAATCATTCGTTATGAGAAGTTCGGGTGGTTCCTTCAATTCGGGTTGTAGGTATTTTCGAATTGCGTGTTTCCCTTCTGTTGGGCGTAATTCATTTGTTTTGTGTCTTCTTGCACTGTGCATTGATACGCTACATGCTCCATATCTCCATAATTTACACAGTACATGGCGTTCGCTGCATGGCCCATTGCTCTGCTTTGATTTTGCTCATATAGACCTCTGGTCTTGTTCGACATACTTCTCCGTGTGGACCACATAGTTTGGTTCATAGCAAGGTTATCAATCTGCTCGTATGCCTCCTCAACACTCAGATCCATGAATGATCCTCTAGTAGCGTTATCCAACGTCTTTATGTGCTTATCTGAGATCCCATTGTAGAAGGTTTGGATAACATACCACTGCTCTAGACCATGGTGTGTACATATCTGTAAAATATCCTTAAATCTTCCCCACACTTCAAATAACGTTTCTCCATCTCTTCATATAAATGTCGTGATTTCTCCTCTCATCTGAATTGTCTTGCTGGGAGGAAAGAACCGTGATAGGAATAATGTGTAGAGCTAGTCCCAAGTAGTGATTGAACCAGTGGGAAGAGATTGCAGCTGAGTTTTTGCTCATCCCCCAATTGAGAAAGGTAAGAGACACAACAAAATTGCATCCTCTGAGACTCCGTGTATTTGAACATACCAGAAAAGCTCTAGAAAGTCTCTAAGTTACTGATGGGGATCTTTTCGATTTCCACCCATGAATTGCTTTTAATTAAGCATGTTGATCATCGCAGGCTTAATCTCAAACTGCTCCCTAGAAACTGTAGGCATCCTTATGGCGGTTTGAATGTTGTTCATATTCGATACCACATAATCTCTAAGGTGACGTGGTGTGGGAGCCTGTGGTTCTCGCGGTCGAGATGTGAGTTGCTGTTGTTGTAACTGTCCCAAATTATCTCTGGGTAATTGAGGTTGTCTGTGACCATTCAACATATGGTTTTGGTTATCCATCTCTTTTCTATCGGACGACTCTGCTTTCCATTCTTCCTTGCCCTTTCTCAGCTGTATATAAGTTCTCTCGATCTCGGGATCGATCTGAAGTAGGTTCGAAGTACCTTGAGATATGGTCATACACCAACAAAGGACAAATAAAAAGGAATTAGGCAGAAATAACAAAAGAAAAGACAATGAAAAAACAAAACAAGAATGACTCTAGGTTCGAATCTAAGACGTGTTGACAAATAGTCCCTAGTAGTGACACCAAAAACTTGATGTGATTCAAGTTAAACAATATTAACCTAAACTACCCACAAGTGCACGACACGTGTAGTACTCTAGGTGTCGATCCCACAGGGACTATGCAACACAAAATAAACTCAAACTAAGAATCAAACTCGGTACGAACAAAATATTGTTTAAGATGAAATTACTAAAATCAAATAAATTAACGAGTTCTTAACAATGAGACAAACTTTCTAGGATACGGTTTCACGAAAAGACTTCCGAAACCAACAATCATCTATCTAATCATGCATTACCAATCAAGTTATCTAAGGCCTAGTCAATTTATCCCCTACTTTTATGGCTGACACCTTAAACTAAATCCATAAGTTTTATGATTCATCCGATTAACCCTCAACCACTACTACTCTACTTTCGTGATCTTGTCTCGGTTCTTCTAAGCCTGATCATCTAGGATTAGAAATGTCCTTTTGGTCCTTATCCTAAGTCCCCAAAACATGCATCTACTTAGCCTTCGTAAATACAAGGCATTCAAATACTCAGACAAAGAAAGATAAAAGAAAATGAGAAATTGCATTCATAGATAAATCAAAAGAGGTTTCGAGATAGCCATGGACTAATCCCTTCTCCTAGAACAAAACAACTACTCGGTCAATCAAACAACATAAACGAAATAGATAGTTTAAAAGGCATAGAAATCAAACGAAACATAGTCCTGAGTCGATCTTCTAGTATGCTTGAATGTCTCTGCCAAGAGTACTCACGAACCAGCTCCTCTCTCTACTCTCTCTCCCGTCTCTAATATCCGAATGGAACTCTCTTCTCTTGCCCCTTCGTTCCCTTTCCTTCTTCCTTTCTTTCCTTTTCTCCCTCTTTCCTCTTTGGTTGTGTGTCTCAATTCTTGTTCATGCATTTCCTTTAGTGTTTAACCGGCAAAAAACTTTCCTTCTCGTTGTAGATACGTGCGTGTCCTTCATGCTCAACTGTACATCTGAGCAATCCGGTCATGCATGTGGTGCCCGACCATGCAGGAAATGAAGCGCGATCATTCTTGTTCTTCAACGGTGTTGCCCGATCGTGCATTATTTTATATCATAAAGTAATGTTTTATCGTCGTCTTCAGCATGAAGAATACTTTGAATATCCTACAAAAACAACAAATAACCACTGTGACCCTTGGACCATTGTGACCTTTGTGTAATTATTACCTTATAATCTTCGATCTGTTTGATCACGTTTACATACTTCGGGTTCAATTTGGATTTAACTCACTTCTTGCACATCCTTGGGCATGATGGATCGACATGTATAACATCAACATACCGCCCAAACTATGGATGGTTTCGAATGAAAGTAACTGAAACATTAAAACAAATGATACAAACATAAAAATATGAAAGCATTCATGTTATTCTAATAATATATACAACTTACCATGAGTGGGATCATGAAACAACCATAATCTCCATTTTTGTTTCGATGTTTCCCCGCTAACATGCTCATGGTAAGTATCCACAAGCTTCTCAAATGTGTAAAGCCCCCATGAAAAGCCTTCACAAAATTCCATTTCATCGACCATGTTAATAAGATTATGGCTGATAGAATTGTCTAATGAAAGTTTGTGATCCAGAACTTGCCACAACATCATCAATGTTGCCAACCTCTTCTAGTCGGAGAAAATTTTCGCCTTCACAAGCTTTTGACTCACTTGTGCGACGATCACCTTTCCACGATCGAAATTCTTCAGCATGAATTTATCACACCATTTTGACTCCTTTCCTCCGGGATAGAGTCTGCAGTTCAATCCATTAATTAGTGCATGCTCCACTATAGAGTACCGAATGAGTAACCATTTAAGATACAACCACATCTCTTTCTTTTCTCGTACAATCACAAAGTGATTTAATAGGACAAACATTTGAACCCTTTACGACCCAAATGACCCTTGCGACTCAATCGACTCACTGAGACTCCTGACTCTCTTTTGATTAAAGTGACTCACTCAGTTTAATGACCCTAGATTCATGACCGTCTTCCACTCAAACGACTCACCTCGGCTCATAACCCTCTTCTACTCAAGCGAGTCACATTCATGTGAAATCCACAACAATTTCGCTTTCAACAACCTAATTCATAATGTATTTCATCAGCCAAGTAAAACCCTACAAACCGATCCACTCACAAACACCAATGAAGTTTGACTCGTACTCTCTTCTTAATTACTTTGTCATTTCTTTCTTTCTTTTCTAACTTCAAAATTTTATTGCTCTGAACTTCGAAATTTCTTTTTTCCTCACTTGGAATTCAATCATTGCTTTCAACCTTTGAATAGGTTTCGTTTCGAAATTTTGCCAACCGTGTGTGTTTTCACGTTAAAAAAATAAGGGCATTTTTTTGCTATTTTTTCAATCTTTAGGTTTTGAGGGTACACGTGAAGCAAGGATACTTTAGGATGTCCTTGTTATTTCGCTAGTTTAGGGTTATCTATGTTTAATACTAAAAAATATATATCAAAACGAATGAATTTAATTGTCATTAAAAAAGTTAATTTAATAGTTTATAACTATTCAAATCTATATATAAATAAATGATAAATGTCTTAATTAAGGTGAATGAATTTATCATAATAAAAACAAAGTGGTTAATAATAATGTGGCTTGGTTTAGTGCTATCTTCTCTATTGATTATACTTTTTCGTAGAGTTCGAGAGGTAAAAATGATAGTTTGTGTTGGTTTTGCCCATTGTTCATGAGCTTAGAATTTGATTAAGCTCATGATCTCTCTTCTCTCATGATCATAGTGCAAACAAAAATAGGAACTTTTGTGAAGAAATTTGTTGTTTGCTCTTATGTTATGTTGCTGGAAATTAAGAACAATTTTGAGGTTTTTAGGTTGCAGAAAATATGGCTGGGGTGGTGTTTTTGGGGGAGTGTATCTCCTCCCCCTCTTCACATTTCATATATATAAAAATACCATACAAAAGCTCATGTATCCTAGTTCACATGCCTAGGTCTTTAATAACATATCACTATATATATTCTGCATAAAAATTGACCATTACATAGGCCATAACCGTTTTGATTCTCTGTATTCTCAGACTTAGTTTTTTTTTCATTTTCATGTCATTTTCGTCCAGATGGGTTTCTAGGCTTCATGAATTCTTGGGCTGGGCTGACTAAAAGCTTCTTCAACTTGTTTTAACATGGGCTTTATATGGGCTTGCTCCTAGTGGCCCATCTCCTTCATTTTCAGATTAGGGGTCATCTTTTTTTCACCCAAATTAGGGTTTGCCGCCTCAAACTTTTCTCTGCAGATTGTGCTTCTTCACCGGCGATTTCTTCAGCCGTCCGTGCGTCGTCGCCGCCCGCCCATGCTCTGTCGCCTCCTCATTTCTCCGATGACAGCAACAAGGGTAAGATTCCAACACTCCCTCTCGAACCCTTAGTGCTGTCGGTCGAGATTTTGATTTCTTCTCCGCCTCTGCAGGGTACTTCTCCGTCGTCACGAGTTCCTTCTCCGTTGTCACAGGTTCCTTCTCCGTTGTCACAGGTTCCTTCTCCGTTGTCACAGGTTCCTTCTCCGTTGTCACAGGTTCCTTCTCCGTTGTCACAGGTTCCTTCTCCG
>CM071867.1:23072319-23090604 GCA_036759665.1 Gynandropsis gynandra
TTTAGAATAGCTTAAGGAATCCCATTTTAGTGGGTAGACCTTAGCAACCTTAGGAATAACAGCAATTATAATACCTTCCTTATCGCCGATTCTGCATTCGTTCTTTGTAAACATAACTTGATAGCCCCTCCTTGTCATTTGTGCTATGCTTAGTATATTTGCTCTTAGTTTTGGAACTAAGTATACACCTCTAACAATCTTTCTTCCTTGTTTTGTTGTGACAGATATATCTCCTTTTCCAGCGGTCATCAACAGCTCTCCATTTCCCAATCGAATGGGAACTCGAACACTTCTATCCAGGTATGTAAATTGCTCCTCATGGTGCGTCATGTGGTTTGACGCACCGCTGTCCAGCAACCAAGTATCCTTGTGTATGATTTGTTGCGTGTCTTGGTTGGCTGTAAACAACAGGTCGTCGTTGTCGCTTTCATTTTCTTGTGTTTGATGTGCATGTCCATGTGTTGGCTGTATTTTTCGGTATTTGCATTCTTTCGCTTGATGTCCTGTTTTGCCACACACAAAGTATGGTCCCTTAGGTTTATATTGCATAGTTTGTTCAGCATTTGTACCTTTGTTTTTGAAGTAACATTCGTCCTCGTTATGGTTGTTTTTCTTGCACACATTGCACCACTTTCCCATGTGTGTTTTCTGGTTTGTTTTGTAAGCTTTAGGCTTACTAGAATCGCCATAATTTCCAGCCCATTGTGGCTGGAAACTAGCCTTGAGTGCTCCCTCTCCTTCACTTCTCTTTTGGCTTAGAACCCTTTGCTCTCGGTTTTGTAGCGCGTTGATTAAATCTGAAACTGTTAGGGTCCTTAAGTCTTTAGTTTGTTCTATTACCTCAACTGAAACTTCGTAGTCCTTGGTTAGAGAACCTAGGATCTTCGAAGCCAACTCATTGTCCGTAATCTTTTCGCCATAGCTCCTCATTTCCGCACCTAAGTCAGTAACTCTTTTAGAGTACTCCTTAAGTGATTCCCTTTCTTCCATCGAAATATCCCAAAACGCCTTTTTTAGTTGTTGTAACCTAACCATTACAGCTCGCTCATCTGCTTGATATTCTCCTTTTAATGCTTCCCATGCTGTTTTTGCTGATTCTATCTCTTGAATTTGTGTGAAAATGTCTCCTGTGATAGCTCGGTGAATGATTCTTAATGCTCTTTGATCTTTTATGTATTTTCCTTCCACTCTTTCAAGTTATCTTGTTGTTCTTGAGTTGCATTTCGCCAAACTCTAGGGTGTTCCGGTAGTCCCTCGGACACCACTTCCCACAACTCTTCCGACCTAAAGATGGTCTTCATCTTTGCTACCCAAGCATTATAGTTCTTCCCTTCGAAAATGGGCACAAATTCCTCTTTTGTGCTCATTGTTGCTTCTCCTCTTAGTTTTTAGAATTTTTCTTATCGTTTGTGATAGAAAATACCTCTTTCTTGCTTCTACTCCCTCTTGGACAGATTTAGTGTTTCTCCAGTAACTTGTGCTCGCTTGTGATTTGTTGCTTGTGCATTTTTTGTGCGTTTCGGTCTCCTTGAACCATTATAGCTCTGATACCAATTGTTGGTTTTGCCCTTTGTTCATGAGCTTAGAATTTGATTAAGCTCATGATCTCTCTTCTCTCATGATCATAGTGCAAACAAAAATAGGAAAAACTTTTGTGAAACCTAAAACTAGACCTAAGAATGATATAAAAACTACAACGGATTACGTGTTATCAAACAATTTTGGGGTTATGAGTTGCAGAAAATAAGATGGCTGAGTTGGTGTTTTTGGGTGAGTGTATCTCCTCCCCCTCTTCACATTTCATATATATAAAAATACCATACAAAAGCTCATGTATCCTAATTCACATGCCTAGGTCTCTAATAACATATCACTATCTATATTCTGCATAAAAATTGACCATTACATAGGCCATAACCGTTTTTATTCTCTGTATTTTTCAGACTTAGTTTTCTTCATTTTCATGTCATTTTCGTCCAGATGGGCTTCTAGGCTTCATGAATTCTTGGGCTGGGCTGACTAAAAGCTTCTTCAAGTTGTTTTAACATGGGCTTTGTATGGGCTTGCTCCTGGTGGCCCATCTCCTTCATTTTCAGATTACGGGTCATCATTTTTTCACCCAAATTAGGGTTTGCCGCCTCCAAACTTTTCTCCACAGATTGTGCTTCTTCACCGGCGATTTCTTCAGCCGTCCGTGCGTCGTCGCGGCTCGCCCATGCTCCGTCGCCTCCTCGTTTCTCCGATGACAGCAACAAGGGTAAGATTCCAACAGTTTGGTGCAATACCATAACGAATTCTAAGTAGACTATTATAAAAGAGAATCAACCCTTGTGTTGTAAATTAATGTATTATTCGGTTTAATGAAATTCTGTAAAATTAAGTACTCAAACTAATTTTTTCTTCAATTAGATTGTATGGATGAATCCACATAAAATTCATCCCAGTTTCTTCAATCAAAATTCAGATACTTCACCTAAAAAAGAAAGGGAAGAAATGAATGAAATAACGCGGCGTATACAAAGTGTTGATGCTACGCAAAGATCCATGCGGGGGAATTTCTACATGCAGAAACGTCACGATCATAAGCGCATAAGGCGTCAAGCACCCACTTTGTTCTAATATATATTTGTGTCTTCATGCAATGATTTTACATGAACAAGAGAGAGAAAAAAAGACAGAGAGGGAGAGAGAGAGGGAGAAAGAGAGAGATAGGGGGAGAATGGGTGAAATAGGGAGGAGTGAAAAGTATGGAGCGATGGTAGTAATGGTGACGAGGAATATGGCAACAGGTGTGGTGAATGTGATGACAAAGAAGGTACCCGACGATGGCCTTAACCATATGGTTATCGCTACTTATAGACTCGCTTCTTCTGCTCTCTTCTTATCTCCTCTTGCCCTTTTCATTGAATGGTATCTTCTCTCTCTTGTTGTTAATTTGAAGACCTTAAGCAGTGATTCCATTGCATCTATTGATCCTCAATCTCATCCCTGTTGTTAATTTGTGCAGGCAGAAAGAAACGATGCGAGAAGGTGATGCAGGATCCCAACAATATGCTTGTGAAATTGAACACCCGAGAAGAGAGGAGAAGAGAAGATGAAGAAGAGAGGTAATGTGATTTTTCTGAAAATTTACTTAGATTAAACTTTCACTTATAAAAGGGTATATATGTAGATGTCATTGTTAGCATATTAATTCTAACACTATTGTTGCAACACAAAATTACTAATAATAGCAAAACAATAGGTTTTGTTTATCATACTATAAAACCTATTTAACTCCTACTTTTAGCAATATTCCTTCTGGTTACTCCTGCGTGTAGACAGCCTCTGTCCACGCTCCATGCTCCAGTTCATGCTCCTTAAACTCCTTGTCCTTGCTTCCTTTTGCTTTAATTCTCCAAGCTCCAGGTTCTAGCTCCTTGCACTGATGTCCTCTATTCTGCAGAATGTTGCCTTCTGCAGGGTGCTGAAGTTGCTCAATATCTTCATTCTCCCTCTTGAGCTTCTTCAGCATCACCCCAAGCTTGCTTCTCAATGCTTCAAACCTTTTAGTCCCAATTGTTATAGCCGCAGTGTTATCATAGTGAATGGTACCACATTGACTCATAACAAACTCCAATTCAGTGAACAATCTCCTTAGCCAAACTAAATGATTCGTTGCACCAGACAGGGCTGTATATTCAGCCTCTGCTGTGGATTGAGCAATGGTGCTCTGCTTCTGAGTCCCCCAAGTAAAAACAACACTTCCCAGATTGAAACAATAGCATATTGTACCCCTCGAATCACTCTTACTCCCAGCCCAATCAGCATCAGCATAACCCACAAGTTCAACTTCCTCTTCACTTCTAAACATCAATCCATAATCCAAAGTTCCAGTGATGTACCTCAATACTCTTTTTGCCTCATGCAAACTTCTTTCTGTTGGATTAGAATTTATCCTTGAGAGATATGAGACTGCAAATGCCAAGTCAGACCTTGTGGCTGCCACATACAGCAAACCCCCAACCATACTTCTGTATTTGGTTGGATCCTTCTGCTTCTTTTCATTTTCTGCATTCTTTCCATAAGGTGATAATGGAGTACTCGTACTTTTGGAATTCTGTATTCCAAATTTCTTTAACAATTGCAGTGCATACTTGGATTGATTCAGAAACACTCCCTCTTGGCTACAGCTCAACTCAAAACCCATGAAATATTTGAGTTTCCCAAGGTCATTCATCTCAAAAGCCTTGCTCAATTTTCCCCTAAACTCTTTAATCAAGAGTTCATTGTTTCCTATGATGATTAAATCATCCACATACAAGCAAATAACCAGCAGCACCTTGTCCTTCTATTGCAAATACATGGCAGCATTACAGTCACTCCTTCTGTAACCTTCAGTTATTAAAAATGAATTGATCTTGTTGTACCAAGCTCTAGGAGATTATTTCAGCCCATACAGTGCCTTTCTCAACCTTAGCACCTTGTCTTCTGTTCCTTTAATTATATACCCTGAAGGTTGCTCCACATACACTTCTTTCGTTAGGTCTCCATTCAAAAATGTAGACTTCACATCCATTTGGTGTAACATCCACTTCTCTTGTGCTACCACTACAATAAGGGATCTTATTGTGTCATGTCTAGATACTGAAGCAAATGTTTCTCCATAATCCAGACCATAGGTTTGTGTAAACCCACGAGCCACCAGCCTTGCCTTTAGTTTCTGCACTTGTCCTTTTTCATCACTCTTGATTTTATAAATCCATTTAGCGCTGATCAACTTCTGATTTTCTGGTAGATCAGCTAACTCCCATGTCCCATTCTTACTGATCATCTCCATTTCAGAGTCCATTTCCTCTCTCCAGCCGTTCTCAGCTATTGCTTCTTCAAATGTTACAAGTTCAGCAACTGCTACGTAAAAACTCTCATAAACTGGATTGGATTCTTCATTTCGTGTTCCGTGATCCTCATATATATCACTTCACCTCCTCATCCTGTGTATCAAACGCGATGAGCTTCCACTGCTGTCAGAAGCCTCTCTTCCACTAATCTAAGTATCAGACGGATTGAATGGAATAGGTGAGAAATGGGATGAATCTCCCCTACTCCCTCCAGATTCATGTCCTTGTAGAGAAGCAGTTGACTGTATCCTCTGATTCTTTGACACTCCCTCCAACCGAGTATTCAAATTAGGACAAATACTAGGAACAACAACCTGTGTTTTGATCTCAGTTTGTGTATCCCAATCCCATCCCTTGCCTTCTTCAAATACTATGTCCTGGCTACCTCCACCTTCCCAGAATTGATTTTGTAGATCATGTATCCCTTGCTCATACTGCTGTATCCAACAAATATGGCTTTCTCAGATCTGTCATCCAATTTCCTCCTTTGTTTTGATGGTACCAACACATGACAAAGACAACCAAAGACTTTGAAATGGCTCACTGATGGTTTGTAACCACTCCAAGCCTCCAATGGAGTCTTGTCCTTAAGGGCTCGAGTTGATATCCTATTTTATATATACGCAGCAGTGAAGACTCCTACCCAAAATTTGTTAGGTAATCCTTTGTCTTTCAACATGCTCCTTATCATTCCATCAAGGTTCGATTTCTTCTCTCAGCCATCCCATTCTGCTGAGGTGAATAAGCTACTGTAAGTTGGTTTTCACCCCATTTTATTCAAGAAACTCAATGAGTTCCTTGGAGTTGAACTGCCCTCCTCGTCAGATCTCAACTGCTTCAATTTCCTCCTTGTCTGAGTCTCAACCATAGCCATAAACTTCTTAAACATAGCAAATGTGTCCGACTTTAACTTCATAAGATATATCCACAACATGTGTGAGTAATCATCAGTAAAAGTCAGCACATAAGCACTCCCATCTAAGGACAATGTTTGCATAGGTCCACAGAGGTCTGTGTGGACTAAATCCGGAATTGCTTCAACCTTTGCTTCTAAAATTTTAGGAAACTTCTCCCTGCATTGTTTCCCTTGCATACAAGCCTCACAAATCCCTTTAGATACCTTAAATCTCGGCAATCCCTTCACCAGATCTTGTTCTTGCATTTTCTAAATATTGTGTAAGCATGCATGACCCAGTCTCTTGTGCCATAACTCAGTGAGATCAGTTTCACCAACCATCCAAGCTCCTTATGTTGCCAGCTTCCATTTCAAAGGATGTGCCTTCTTCACCATGGGCACTTCAACAATCCTTTCTCCATTCCTTCCTCTGATCTCACATTTATCCTCTGTAAACACAACTTTATATCAATGCTTGACCATCTATGGCACACTAAGCAAATTCTTATCAAGACCAGGGACTAGAAAAACATCTTTAATTGTTTTCCTTCCCTTCTTAGTCAGCAAATCAACATCCCCCTTTCCAGTCGTGACCAATGTAGCTCCATTTCCAACCTTGATAGGGATATTGAATGATCTGTCAAGGCTAGTAAAGAAACCCTCCTCCTTGTCATATGGTTTGTTTCCGCATTGTCAATCAGCCAAACATCATCTTCAAATGTCCGATGAACAATGTGAGCTGCTGTAAATAAAGAGTTGTCATTCTCTTCCTCTCTCCTAGTTTGTGCTTGATTTGGGGTACTCTTCTTAGTTCTGAAATCCCTTGAGAAGTGGCCTACCTAGCCACATTTATAGCATTCGTTTTTAGACTTGTATTGCTTGAAACCATCAGATTTGTCTTGCTCTTTGTTTCTGAAATAACACTGTGATTCCACATGGTTATCCTTCTTACAAATCTCACACAATTTCTTGCCCTTAAACTTGAATTCTGGTTACCCTTCTGCATATATTTCTGTGTCTTAGCCTTGGCTTGGAATGCTCCTTCCAGCCCTCCATGTCTCTCATCAAGTCTGAACTCTTGAGACTGCAGAGCTATAACAAGATCTCCTATTGTCAGTGTGGATAGGTCTTTAGTTTGTTCTATGACTCCCACATAGGGATCAAAACATTCTTGTAAAGAACACATCCTTTGAGGTATCACCCTTTGATCTTAAGGTAGCTATGTTTTTTATAATTCATAGACTGTAGTTTCTTCCATCAAACACTGGAACTGGAGGCTGGTTCTGCATTTCTTCTTTTTCTTCTAACCAGCAACAACACAAGATTAGTGCATGGGTTTAGAAAGAATACCATGGTTGTTTCTTGATCTCAGTTTGAAAACTCTTGTGCTCAGTCTAGTGCTTCAGCTTTGTGCCTTTGTGCTCCTTCACGGTCTTGAGAACCGATAGGGCTCTGATACCACTGTTGTTTATTTGAAGACCTTAAGCAGTGATTCCATTGCATCTATTGATCCTCAATCTCATCCCTGTTGTTAATTTGTGTAGGCAAAAAGAAAAGATGCGAAAAGGTGATGCAGATTCCCAGAAATATGCTTGTGAAATTGAACACCCGAGAAGAGAGGAGAAGAAAAGATGAAGAAGTGAGGTAATGTGATTTTTCTGAAAATTGCCTTAGATTAAACTTTCACTTACAAAAGGGTATATATATGTAGATGTCATTGTTAACATATTAATGCTAACATTACCGTTGCAACACAAAATTAATAATAATAGCAAAACAACATGTTTTGTTTATCATACTACAAAACCTATTTAACTAGTTTTAGCAATATTCCTTCTGGTTACTCCTGCGTGTAGACAGCCTCTGTCCATGCTCCATGCTCCAGTTCATGCTCCTTAAACTCCTTGTCCTTGCTTCCTTTTGCTTTTATTCTCCAAGCTCCAGGTTCCAGCTCCTTGCACTGATGTCCTTTGTTCTGCAGAATGTTGCCTTCTGCAGGGTGCTGAAGTTGCTCAATATCTTCATCTCTTAATATTTTTTCAATTCCAATTCCATTAATAGATAGATACACATATATTCCATACAAATGTAAATGATCAAACATTACATGTTTTCATTAGACATCACATAAATATTTAAAAAACAATGTTTTCATATAGGAAAGGGAGGCCAAAGCTGACATTAACCATCTTGTGCTAACATTTCTTCAGTGCTTTAATTGGGTTGGCTCCATATGTTTCACTCTTTGTTATATTGTTTCAACTCTCTAAAATCACGATTAATTCACAAGGAACGTTGTTCATCAATTATTTTACATACTCTAATAAAGACCCTTTTAGTTCATTTGTTTATAATTGTTTTTTGCATGCAAGGTAAGCTTAGTACAATACTTCACGTTAGAGGGACTTTATTACACTTCAGCAACTGTAGCATGTGCTTTCTTCAGTTTGTTTCCCGCAACTACATTCGCCTTGGCTTTGCTTTTTCGATTTATAACCTTAAATCTTAGAATATTTCATTATTTTAATCATAATTCTTCCGACTAATAAGTAATCATATACACAGGATATAGAGACTGCACCTCAAGAGTAAAGTGGAATTGCCAAGGTTGTGGGAACTCTTATATGCATAAGTAGATCCCTCGTTTTAACGTTTTACAAAGGGTTTCCTATATCAAAATCTCGGCCTCAGCCAGAGGCTTTGGAAAAAAAACATACCAAGAATTGGTTGATTGGTTGTGTATATAACTTGATGGTAGACTTGTTGTTATATCTATGGATGTTGTATCAGACAAATATCGACTTTAGTTTCCCTTGCAAGTACACAAGTATTGCCCTTACATCTCTTTTCGGCACTCTCCAGTGTGCCCTTTTGTGTTTGATCAAATCTAGAGATGCCCGAACCTGGATTTTGAGAGATAATTTTGACGTATTTGTAATCGTCTTCACTGTAAGTATATGTTGGATTCTAGGTTTTGTTCATGAGCTGAATTTGTTTAAGCTCATGATCTCTCTTCCCTCATCTCAATGGTGCAAACACAGAAAATAAATCACACGAATTGAATTTGGTTTATGTTTATGGTTTGCTGGAAATGATGAACTGGTTTAGGTTTTTTGATATGTGTTTGAGATGGTAGTTTCTTGGTGGTGATACTTGATCATCTCGTTTTTATACGTATTTCTTGCATGATTTTAGAGATGTTTATGATACAGATATGATGCTTTACGTATGATTCCGTATCCGTTTCATTTTTTTCGTGTTTCCATGCTCTTATAGGTTTTTATGTGTATTCTGTTCGTTTCGGAACTAAAGGACGTGCACGAGACAAAGTACCAACATCGAGGATCATCACAGAACAAACGGGACGAGAATCAGCGAAGAACACACACTACCCGCTCAGGTAACTCCCTAGTCCGAGCGGGCATTTGTTACGGTGATTTTGTCTAGCAAATTGAGCACGAGTCGGGCAAGAACTACCACGCCCGGGGCCTCAGCCCGAGCGGGCAACCGCACAGCCCGACCGGGGCACCTTCTAGCCTGAGCGGGCTGCCTCATTCTCCATCGCGTTCTTGCGCGATCTTCCGCGCCGCACCCGAGCGGGTCATTTACCCAGCCCGCGCGGGTCGCATCCGTCACCTGCAACTCCAAATAAATTAATTTGACTTAAAACAAATGGGAGTTCGTTGGGGACTTATACAATAAAGAAAACGATTTTAGAGAAGAGGAGTATGTGATATTTTGCTGGAGAAAGTAATGGAAACGTCATTCAACTTATTCAAGAATGAAAACTCATAAAAAGACGACAATTGGTGGCTACTGCAACATAAGGAAGAACTGAACGGTCGAAAGGGAAAGAAGGGAGAAAAGGAAGAAAAGAGGACGGAAAGAAGAAGAGAGTAGTGAGAGGTCGAGCTTATTCACTCAGTTTTCAGTTCTTGATCGAGGAGAGAAAATAGAGAGAGAAGGAGGAGGTTCTTGCGAAGGAGATTTACAAGGAGCATTGGAGATCAACCATACACTTCGGTTTCGTTTGGTTTTCATATTCCTTAGACCTTCTATTTCGTTTATGTTTCTTTACGGACGCATGAGCGAGTAGTTTGTTCGTTCTAGGAGAACGGGTTAGCTCATGGCTATCCCGAAACCACTTTTGATTTATCTATGAATGCATCTTCCTGTTTTCATTTATCTATTCTTTATCTGAGTGCTTAATTTACTTGTGTTTGCGATGGCCACGTAGATATATGTGTTAGGGATTAGGAGAAGGACCTAAAGGAGAATGCTAGTCCTAGAAGATCAAGTTTAGAAAAACCGAGGTTAGGCCACGAAATTAGGGTAACAACGGTTGAGGGTAAAACAGATGAATCACAGGTCGTATGGGTTTAGTTCAAGGTGTTAGCCATGAAAGTAGAGGGTAACTTGATTAGATCACGTGTCTATGCCTCGAGAAAGGGTATATATCATATTAGGATCGTGTGACTTTGATAACTTGACTGGGATTGCATGATAGATAGGTTGATTGTTGGTTTCGTTAGTCTTGTGGTGAAACCAGTTTCTTGGAACGTTTGTCTAGTTCGTAAGAACTAGTTTGTTTATTTGTTTTTAGTATTTCATTCTTAAAACCATATTTCATTCGTTTGCAAGTTTGATTTGTAGTTTGAGTTTAAGTTGTGTTACGTAGTCTCTGTGGGATCGACACCCGAAGTACTACACACGTGTCGTGCACTTGCGGGTAGTTTAGGTTATTTGTTTAACTTTGATAACGCATCAAGTTTTTTGCGCCGTTGCCGGGGACTATTGTCAACACGTCTTAGATTCGAGCCTAGAGTCTTTCTTGTTTGTTTTTGTTTTTGTTTTCTTTTCTTTCGTTTCTTTCTACCTAATTCCGTCTATTTATCCTTTGTTGGTTTATGACCAAGTCTCAAGGTGCTTCAAATCTACTCCAAATCGACCCAGAGATCGAGCGAACTTGCAGACAATTGAGAAAGGGCAAGGAAGAAGGTAACACAAGGCCATCAGATCAATGAGATATGGATAATCAGAACGGCCACAAACAGCTTCAATTACCTCTCGGTAATTTGGGGCACTTGCAGCAACAGCCACTCGCGCCTAAACCCCGGGAACCACAGGCTCCTCCACCACGTCGTCTCAGGGATTACGTGGTGCCGAACATAAACAACATGCAAACATCCATAAGGATGCCTGCTGTTGCGAGAGAACAGTTTGAGATTAAGCCGGCGATGATCAACATGCTTTATCAGAAGCAATTCATCGGTGGAAATCACGAGGATCCCCATCAGCACCTCAGAGACTTCCTTGAGCTTTCTGGTACGTTAAAGATACACGGAGTCTTAGAGGACGCGATCTTATTGCGTCTCTTCCCCTTCTCAATTGGGGGAAGAGCGAAAACTTGGCTGCAATCGCTCCCCGCTAGATCTATCACTACTTGGGATCAGCTCTGCACATTGTTCTTCTCACGCTTCTTTCCACAGAGCAAGACGATTCAGATGAGGGGAAATCACAACTTTCAGATGCAGAGATGGAGAAACTTTGTTTGAGGCGTGGGGCAGATTTAAGGATATTCTACAGTTGTGTCCACACCATGGTCTTGAGCATTGGTACGTTATCCAAACCTTTTACAACGGAGTTTCAGATGAACACTAAACGATGTTGGATAACGTTGCCAGAGGATCATTTATGGATCTGAGCATCGAGGAGGCATACGAGCTGATCGATAACCTTGCCATGAACTATACCATGTGGTTAACACCGAGAGGTATGCCTAACAACACTCGTCGTTTATATGAGTCGAATCAGAGCAGGGCAACGGGTAATGTAGCAAACGCCATGTACTCTGTGAATTGTGGAGATACGGAGCATGTAGCGTATCAATGCACAGTACATGAGGATTTCGAAGAGATGAATTATGTCCAGCAGCAAGGAAACACTCAATTCGGGAATACCTACAACCCGAATTGGAGGAATCACCCGAATCTTTCGTATCGAAGGACTCAACCGGTAAAGTATTCGGGCTTTCAGCAAAGACAGCAAACTTTTCAGCAAAACAATCAGCAATTCCAGCATGCTCAGCAAGCTCCGCAAGCTCCTCAACCTCCTCAAGCCTCTTCGTCAAATCTTGAAGAAGTGTTGCTCGAATTTATTAAGAAGCAAAGGCAGTAGCAATCGACTCAAACCAAATTCAATGCGGATGTGGGGACAGCGATTAATGAGCTTAAATCTCATATGGAATCCTTGAGCACACATGTGAAGATGTTAGAAAATTCCATAGCACAACAGGCTGTCTCATCCTCTCGGAATCCCGGACAGCTTCCCGGTAAACCCGATCTTAACCCGAGAGAGCACGTGAATGCCATCACCTTGCGCAGCGGTAATGTGCTCGAGAATCCACCCCCGAAAGAGCACGAGAAAGCTGCTGAAAAATCAGTGGATAAAGGAAAGGGCATTATGAATGAGGGAGGAGCTGAATCAGAATTGGAGAAACCGTACGTTGCTCCACCGGCGTACAAACCTCCAATACCGTATCCTCAACGGTTGGTGAGCAGCAAGAACGAGGTAAGGTATGGCTGGTTTGTAGAGATCCTTAACAAGCTTCAAATCAACATACCATTCGTAGAGGCCCTCCAAAAAATGCCCACGTACGCCAAGTTCCTCAAAGAAATTCTTTCCAACAAACTGCGTATCAAATATAGTGAGACGGTAGCACTCACCGAGGAATGCAGCGCTATTCTTCAAAACAAGCTGCCCCCGAAGTTGAAGGACCTTGGAAGCTTCTCCATTCCGTGCACAATAGGTGATCTTGATATTGATAAAGCTTTAGCGTGAGCCTCGTGCCACATTGGATCTTCAAGCGGATGAACTTCGGCGACTTTAAACCTACCAAGATGTCTCTCCAACTTGCTGACCGTTCGGTAAGATATCCGGTGGGGATGTTGAAAACATTCCCACCAAGGTAGGTAATTTTTGTATACTCGCTGACTTTGTTGTACTTGATATTGAAGAGGATGCTAAGATACCTATTATTCTTGGTAGAACGTTCTTAGCTACTACATGTGCGATGATAGACGTACAACAAGGAAAACTTTCCCGTGTCGAAGACGAAACGATTGAATTCAACTTGTCCAATGAACGAACCCTTGATCAAGGAGTCTTGCTTTCGAATTGACTTGCTAGACGAGTTAACAAACGACACGTTTGATCAAGTAAGTATTTCTGATCCCCTCGTTAGATGCTTAACTCAAGTTTGAAAAGATGCAGGTTTTACCGATGAAGAAGCTGAGGCATACGCAGAATTTATGAGTGCTATTGAAGCACTAAGAGACGCCCCCATGTGAGGAGATACCACACGAAGCACAAGCTGACTTCGCAGTGGAGAAGGCGCCCAAACTCGAGTTGAAGCATCTACATTCTTCTCTTCGGTATGAATACCTCGGACTTAATGATTTATACCCCGTTATTGTTAATGCTGACTTGAATGCTGATGAGACGCAAAAGCTACTTGAATGCTTAAGGAAGCATAGGAGAGTGATCGGATACACCATCGAGGATATGAAGGGACTAAGCCCTTCATTATGCATGCATCGAATACTCATGGAAGACGGGCATAAACCATCCATTGAAGCACAAAGGCGGCTGAACCCCAACTTAAAAGAGGTAGTGAAAAAGGACATACTAAAACTTTTGGATGCAGGTATCATATATCCTATCTCGGACAGCGGATGGGTAAGCCCCGTGCATGTCGTACCAAAGAAAGGAGGAATGGCAGTAGTACGCAACGATAACAACGAGCTGATTCCAACAAGAACCGTCACGGGATGGAGGATGTGCATAGACTACCGCAAGATCAACAAGGCGACGAGGAAAGATCACTTTCCTCTCTTATTCATCGACCAAATGTTAGAACGGTTAGCGAATCATGCCTATTTTTGTTATTTGGACGGGTATTCTGGTTTCTTTCAGATTCCCATTCACCCTCAACACCAGGAGAAGACGACTTTCACGTGTTCTTATGGGACATTTGCTTACCGTTGTATGCCTTTCGGCCTCTGCAATGCTCTGGCTACTTTCCAGCGTTTCATGATGGCAATCTTCTCCGATTTAATTGAACATATCATGGAAGTATTTATGAATGATTTTTTGGTTTATGTCTCTACATTCGGTGATTGCCTCGTTAACCTTTCTAGCTTATTGCAGCAATGTGAGGAAGCGAATCTTGTTCTTAATTGGGAAAAGGGTCACTTTATGGTGAAGGAAGGCATAGTACTTGGACATATGATCTCATCGACGGGCATAGAAGTCGACAAAGCCAAAATTGAGGTAATCGAAAAACTTCCTCCACATGTTTCAGTTAAAGAAATTTCGTAGCTTCCTAGGGCATGCAGGTTTTTATCGGAGGTTCATCAAAGACTTCTCAAAGATTACAAAACCATTGACGGAGTTGCTGGCCAAAGACGCTACATTCAATTTCTCTCAAGAGTGCCACAACGCCTTCAACACCATCAAGACAACATTGGTTTCGGCCCCTATCATTCAACCACCCGATTGGAGCCTTCCATTCGAGATTATGTGATGCTAGCGACTACGCCGTTGGGGCTGTTTTAGGACAGCGAAGAGACAAGGTCTCTCATGTCATCTCCTAAGCTAGCAAGACACTAGATGACGCTCAAATCAACTAGGACACAGCCGAGAAGGAGCTCCTTGCTGTCATCTTCACTTTTGACAAGTTCAAATCCTATCTCGTAGGGTCAAGGGTAATCATTTACACTGACCATGCAGTGCTTAAATATCTTCTAGAGAAGAAGGACGCGAAACCACGCATCATCCGATGGATCCTTCTTTTACAAGAGTTTGATCTCGAAATAAGAGATAGGAAGGGGTCCGAGAATGTCGTTGCAAATCACCTCTCTCGCATCATTGTAGAGGATGAGAGACCTATCGACGATTCCCTGAGATACGACATCATATGCGCACTCACTTCAGGTAACCCCGCTCCTTGGTATGTTGATTTTGTTATTTTCTTGTGAGCGGTATACTACGCCCCGACCTTTCTTTTCACGAGCGCATGAAGTTCTTTGCAGACGTCAAACATTACCATTGGAACGATCCACTTGTGTACAAGAGATGCGCGGACGGGGTCTTTAGAAGATGCATCCCTGAGGAAGAGGTAGAGAGCATCCTATTCCATTGTCATGGATCAGATTATGGAGTTCACTTCAGCAAGTCCAAAACCGCTTCAAAGGTGCTACAAGCAGGTTTTTATTGGCTGAACCTCTTCAAGGATGCCCATAGGTACGTTCCCTCTTGTGATAGATGTCAAAGAATGGGAAATTTAGGTAAGAGGAACGAGATGCCACAGAACTACATCTTTGAGGTAGAATTGTTTGATGTTCGGGGTGTAGATTTCATGGGAACTTTTCCCTCGTCGTGTGGCAACCAATACATTTTGGTAGGTGTAGATTATGTGTCTAAGTGGGTAGAAGCCATAGCAACGCTGACTAATGACGCTAGGGTAGTGATGAAATTCTTTAAGAAGATCATATTCCCTCGTTTTGGAGTTCCTAGATTAGTCATTAGTGACAAAGGCTCACACTTCATTGCACGACAATTTGAGTCCCTCCTTAAGCATTATGGCGTGAAACATAGGATAGCTACACCGTACCACCCACAAACTAGCAGACATGTAGAGGTTTGGAATAGGGAGATTAAGAGCATACTAGAGAAAACCGTGTCTAGGTCCCGTATAGGACTGCGTTTAAAACTCCCATTGGCATGACTCCTTTTCAGCTTCTTTATGGCAAGTCTTGCCACCTACCTGTCGAGCTAGAGCACCGCGCCTATTGGATGACAAAGCTCCTTAACTTTGATCTTAAGAGTACAGGTGAGAAACAACTTTTGTAGGTGAAAGAGCTCAACGAGCTCCGTCTTGATGCATACGAGAACTCTTAAGCTCTACAATGAGCGCGCTAAGAGATTGCATGACAAGAAGATCCTACCTCATGACTTTCAGCCAGGTGACTTGGTTCTACTCTTTAATTCTTGTCTTAAGCTTTCCCCAGGCAAACTACGGTCCCGTCGGTCCGGCCCTTTTCAGGTACGAGAGGTATTCCCACATGGAGCAGTAGAACTTTGGAGCGAGACAAGTGTCACATTCAAAGCTAATGGACAGCGGCTAAAGCTCTACCAAGCCGCTCAACCGATTGAAAGTGGAAACTCCATTTCCCTTTCTGATCCACCCGTCGCGCACGCATGAGGAATGGAGACGTCAAAGCTTAAAGACGTTAAATAAGCGTTTTCTGGGAGGCAATCCAGCTGTTTGCTTTTAGTTTTCTTAGTTTTGAGTTTAAGACTCTGTTAATCATTTTCGTTAAAAAAAAGATACCACTACAAACGTGACTTCATTTCCCTTACCCTCCATCGGAGCTTCACGTCGAGCATGCCGTTCAATTCAAGTCTGGGGGAGCAGCTCACGTTTGTTAGGTGATTTTGTTTCATTTTCTTTCATTTTCTCTTTGATTTTGTATTTTTTAGTTTGTTTTTGCTTTCGTGAGTCCGAGTCGTCCCAGGCACTTGTCCGGTGCCACATTTTGAGATGAACCCTGAATCTAGGATGCTTAAGAAGTTGGCCTTTCCCGTTAGATTTTACACGTTTGAGCTAGGTTTTCCTAAGCGTTAGTGCTTATTAGTCGGCTGAAAAACAATAGGTCGTAATTCTTTGGGAATCCTAGTGTTGCTTGTGGGGGGTTTAGACGAGGTTGCTAGGCTAGTTTATCGTTTATTCTCTCTATCCAGATGGTCATACTTCGTGTAGACGATGCTTTACTTCACCTTTTTATGAGGATTATTAGATCGTATAGAATCGAGCTTATTTTTGAGATTAAGAGCGCACACTAACACTCCACTGTCGATAGAAATAATGCCTAAAAGCATGATCTAAAATCGATATAAATGCATCGACCTTGATACTCTTTCGATTACTCGGGTCTAACTGGTGGGTTGGCGATCATCTTTCTACGTCCTAAGGGCATGACGCAATAAAACGCCGCCTGCTCCGCTGCACTCTTGAACGAGATGCATGAGTATACCGTCATCGGTAGTCTGGGTCTAAGTAGAGGCTGGATCCCTTCAAATCCGACGTCCTAGAAGCCTAGTGTGTATGCGAAGAAAAATAAAAAAAGGAAATGAAAAAGATGACATAAAAAGAAAATAAAAAGAAAGAAGGAAAAGAGAAAGAAAAAGTAAAAAAGGAATAAAGAAAGAAAGAAGCTCGGAAAAAGAAACATGTATCCTCGGTTGTTCTAGGTTTAACATATGTCTAAAGTCTTGTTTGGTGGAGAGAGTTACGGTGGCTTGTTTAGTTTTCGTTTGATTTACTTTCTCGTGGGTAGCCTTGGTGAACCTAGGATAAAGACTGAAAACTTAATTAGGCCGAATTTGCTCTCGACGTGCCAGTTGATCGGTTAGGTTCACTTTAGCAGTATTTCTAGGAGAAAGGAGAATTCTAGGATTTTGTACACCCCACGCGTTCCACGTTTACGTTTGCTTAAGGACAAGCAAACATTCAAGTCTGGGGGATTTTGATCATCTCGTTTTCATACGCATTTCTTGCACGATTTTAGAGATGTTTATGATATAGATGTGATGCTATATATGTATGATTCTGTATCCGTTTTACTTGTTTTCGTGTTTTCATGTTCTTACAGGTTTTTATGCGTATTCGGTTCATTCCAGAGCTAAAGGACGTGCACGAGACAAAGTACCAACATCGAGGATAATCACGGAATAAACGGGACAAGAATCGGCGAAGAACACACACTACCCGCTCGGGTAACTCCCTAGCCCGAGCGGGCATTTGTTACGGTGATTTTGTCCAGAAAACTAAGTACGAGTCGAGCAAGAACTACCACGCCCGGGGCTTCAACCCGAGTGGGCAACAGCACAGCCCGAGCGGGCAACCGCACAGCCTGACCGGGGCACCTTTGATAACACTGAAAGTGTATCAATATTAGGATAGATTTTTAGCACCATTTTCGCATGTATCTTGTATAGAGACGTACATCTCCGATATGATTATGCGGTTCACACACCCGTTTTGTTGGTTTTTCAGGTTTTTAGGTGACAAGGCCTAAATGAGCATGAAATGACGGATTCCTGATCAAACCCACCTGAATTGCAGAAATATCTACTCAGAGCCAAGATCGAGCTTCAGAACCCAAAGGAACATCCGAGCAACGAGCGAAAAAAAGTAATTTCAAGGAGACAAGGGTGCCCGGTCGGGCACTATTCATTTACCCGCTCGAGTAAAACCTACGGAATTTTATCCGCACACCCAGCACGACGCGGGCACAAAGGCAACGAGATCGGGTAGCCTTACCCGATCAGGCACAAAAAGTATACCCGCTCGGGTTGATCCATCCAGTTTGCCCCGAGAGTTTGCACGACTCGGGCCGCTCAACCAAGCGATCGGGTGACTTCCACCCGATCGGGCACTATGACGCA
>CM071867.1:23133790-23195545 GCA_036759665.1 Gynandropsis gynandra
CAAGAGATGATTTGGTGCTTGTTGTAGCTTTACGGTTTTTCCTCCTCTATTTATAACGAAAAATAAATGGACTCCTAAAATTCCAGAAAGACAATAAATACAAAGAATGACCAAGGTGCATGTATTGACCACATTAAAGAACCTTTAATATAGGTCTTGAATGTGGCATTCGTAAAATAAAAAGCATAGCTAGCACCTGGAAAAAGCAGTAGTCTGACATTGAAAAGACTAGTCGAAAGGGTCGAAATGGTCGGAAGGGTCGCAATGATCGGAAGGGTCGCACGGGTCCGACATATTTTGATTTGAGCTGTATTTTAAAAATTTTATTCATATTATTTGTAAATAATTTGTAAATAATAAATTAGTATCGCAGGGGTCCAAGGGTCGTAGAAGGACAAAGGTCGCAGGGGTCCAAGGGTCGCAGAGGAACAAGGGTCGTAGAGGGACAAGGGTCGTAGGGGTCCAAGGGTCGTAGAGGAACAAGGGTCGCAGAGGGACAAGGGTCGCAGGGTCGAACTGGGTCGCTGGATTGAACTGGGTCATAAGGTCGTAGGGGTATTTTGGGAATATCAACATTTATAAGGGTATTTTTGAGGTTAAAATTTTTTTCTTTTTCGGGAAGGGTATTTTTGAAGTGTTTTAGCCCTCAAGGGTATTTTTGAAGTTACCCCATTTTAGTTTGGCGGAATATCAGAAATACCATTATAAGGCTACACCGATTCAAAAATACCATTCCCTAAAATAATTATTAAATCGGAAAAAACTGAAGAAAAGACAAATTTGCCCTTAATGTTCGAACGTGAAAAACGCCACGTTCTGCAGTTTTTCGATGTGAAAACTGTCAAAAGCGAGAAAACCGAAGAGTTTTCGATGTGAAACCTGTTTAAAAGTTTATAACAAGAAAGAATAAGTGTTGTCGAACTTGAGAGGGATCTATTTGAAGTTGGCAAGAAGGAAAATGACTAGAATCAACAGCAGCAGCAGCAGTGAAGAAGAGAGCATGAGTTAATCTTCAATGGCGTCAATAAGTGTAGGTAGATCGATATCTAGGATTTTGCAAGCTTTCGAGTCACAAAATGGTTTATTGATTTGAAATGGGTGAGTGTTAGTGAGTCGGTTGGGTCGCAAGGGTCGCAGGAGTTGCATGAACATCTTCGACTCAGTGAGTCGGTTGAGTCGCAAGGGTCGCACGAGTTGCATGACCATCTTCGACTCAGTAAGTCATTTGTCTCAGTGAGTGGGATGGGTCGCAATGGTCGTATGAGAGGCGTGGGTCGGTTGAGTCTCAGTGAGTCGGTTGAGTGTCGCAGAGTGTCTGAGGTTCATTTGAGTTGCATGGGTCGCATGGGTCGGCTGAGTCGCACTGGTCGGTTGAGTCGCATGAGTCGCACGGGTCGGTTGAGTTGCATGGGTCGCTTAACTCGGTAGAAGTATAATGTATTCGTAATTGGTTATTTTGCAGGTGGTGCCAAAGCCGAAGTTTGTGTCTGAATTCATTCACATGGACATAATGCCAAAGATCACCACCAAGTGTTATCCTCACGAGACAATAACGACGCTGAGAGGAATCTTAGATGAACACGAGTTGCATTACTTCGAGAAAAAGTCACAATTTAGGCATTTATTTCATTTACAATGTGACTCCACATTGACGAATGTTCAAATGTCTATCCTACTAAATCACTCCGTGATTATACGAGACAAGACGGAGTTGTGGTTCGTCATAAACGACATTCCCATCCGGTACTCTATAGTGGAGCACGCACTAATTTTTGGATTGAAATGCGGACCATATCCCAAAGGATAGAAGTCCATGATGGGTGTCACATTCAGGCTGAAGAATTTCGGCCGTGGAAAGATGACCTCCGAAAAAGTCAGTGAAAAGCTTGTGAAGGCGAAGAATTTCGAAGACCGGAAGAGGTTGGCAACTTTGATGTTGTTGGCACAAGTTATGGCTCACAAGCCTTCAGCAGAAAACTCTATCAGCCATGATCTCATTGACATGGTTGATGACTTGGAATTTTGTGAAGGCTTTCCATGGGGTCGTTACACATTCGAGAAGATTGTGGATACTTGCCGCAAGCACGTTAGCGGGGAATCACCGAAACCAAAATTGTATTGTGGTGGTTTCATGATCCCACTAATGGTAAGTTGTATATATTATTCGAATAACTTGAATGTTTTCGTACTTTTTGCAATCTTATCATTTTCTTTTAATGTTTTAGTTACTTCTATTCGAAACCATCCTTAGTTTGGGCAGAAAGGGATGGTATGTTGAGGTTGTGGATGCGCATCGATCATGCCCAAGAATGTGCAAGAAGATGGCTAAATCCAATTTTAACCCGAAGTTTGTAGATGTGATAAGGCAGATTGGAGATTATAAGGTAACAATTACACAAGGGTCACAAGGGAAACAAGGGTCACAGAGGGTAATAATGGTTATTTTTTGTTTGTCAGCATATTCTAAGTATTCTTTGTGCTGAACACGAAGAGGAAGCTTTACTTTCTGATATGGAGGATTACGAGGGATATGACGATCTCGATGTTCAGATATGGATGAAACATCTTCGTAGAAATCCGAAGCTATTTGTTGGGAGGATATCCGTAAGCAAGAACTACTGAGACGAAAAGCAGCTCTTGGTGATCAAAAAAAGGAGAAGGAAAAATGGACTAATAGGAAGGAGAGCGTGAGTGAAAAAATAATAGAGGTCCAAGATGATGCTGATGTTGATGCTGCACTCCTTCTGACACTGGAGCAGAAATTAATAAGGGAAATAAGGAAGTCGGAGAGGAGAATCATCAACGCCGTAAGACACCTTCTGAGGGATACCGGGATTCATATGCCTGCCGAGAAAGTTGCGATCACTGAAAACCAATCTTCCGACACTGTTAGTGATTTTGGTTTTGAATTCCTTCGACGTCCAAATCCAGTGTCAAGAAAAGAGCCAAGCGGAGATGGCTCAGAAGAGGATTTGGCAAACATTGCTCCTGATGGAGTTCCACCAAGTAAGTAATATTTAGTGAAAAGGTCATTTGAGTGTCAATTTCCATCGAGAGTCGGCATGGGTCGCAAGAGTCGGATCGGTTCCAGGGACATATAAGTCGTAGGATCGCATAAGTCGTAGGGTCATTAGAGTCCTATGGGTCGCATGGGCTTCATATGTCGCATGGGTCACTGGGTCGCAAAAGTCGAATGGGTCGCAAGGGTCGCAGGTGTTACATAATCAATGTAACGAACGATGAGTCTAATAAATGAAATAAGTTTATGCAGATGCTCCAATGGATCCTGTCGAAGAGATGCACACTAAAGATACTTTAGTGGGTCATGTCGATGACATCGCCGAAAAGGTTCTTGCCAAGGATACTCCAGCAGTGGGTCATTGATCATCTCGTTTTCATACGTATTTCTTGCACGATTTAGGAGACGTTTTTGATACATATGTGATGTTTTACGTATGATTCCGTATCCGTTTTACTTGCTTTCGTGCTTTTCATGTTCTTACAGGTTTTTACGGTATTTGGACCTATTTTGGAGCTAAAGGAACATGCACGGAGCTAAGGAGCAACTTGGGGGATCATCACGGGACAAACGGGACGAGATTGAGCATGGAGAAGCCTCCACCCGGTCGGGTACAAGCCTTACACGATCGGGCAGAACCCACGGGGCTTTGGACAGGACAAACCACACGACTCGGGCAAGCACATGCCCGAGCTGTTGCCTAGCACCCGAGCGGGCACATACCTAGCACCCGAGCGGGCATTGAGTCAGAGTCGTCCCAAGGCACTTGTCCGGTGCCACGTTTTGAGATGAACCCTGAACTTAGGAATGCTTAAGAGGTTGACCTTTTCCGTTAGACTTTGCATGATTGAGCTAGGTTTTCCTATGCGTTAGAGCTTATTAGTCGGCTGAAAAACAATAGGTCGTAGTTCTTGGGAATCCTAGTGTTACTTGTGGGGATGTTTAGACGAGGTTGCTAGGCTGGTCTGTCGTTTATTTTCTCTACCCAGATGGTCATACTTCGTGTAGACGACACTTTACTTTGGTTACATTGAGGATCATTGGATCATATAAAATCGAGCTTGTTTTGCAGATTAAAAAGCGCACACTAACACTCCGCTGTCGATAGAAATAGTGCCTAATAAGCATGATCAAAAATCGATATGAGTGCATCGACCTTGTTACTCCTTCGGTGGCTCGGGTCTAAGTGGTGGGTTGGCGATCATCTTTCTACGTCCTAAGGGCAAGGCACAAAAAGCCACCTACTCCGCTGCACTCTCACACGAGATGCATGAGTATACCGTCATCGGTAGTCTGGGTCTAAGTAGAGGCTGGGTCCCTTCAAATCCGACGTCCTAGAAGCCTAGTGTGTATGCAAAGAAAAAGAAGAAAAGAAAAATGGAAAAATAAAAGAAAACAAAAGAAAGAAAATTCATAAAAAGAATAACAAAAAGAAGAAAAAGAAAAAGAGAAAAAGAAGAAAGAAAGAAGCTCGGAAAGAAAGAAACAAGTATCCTCGGTTGACCTAGGTTTAGCATAGTCTGAAGTCTTGTCTGGTGGAGGGAGTTACGGTAGCGTGTCTAGTCTCCTTTGATTTACTTTCTTATGGGTAACCGTGGTGGACCTAGGATTAAGGCTGAAAACTCGATTAGGCCGAATTTGCTCTCGATGTGCTAGTTGATCGGTTAGGTTCGCTTTAGCGGTATTTCTAGGAGAAGGGGGATTCTCGTATTTTCATACCCCATGTATTCCACGTTTACGTTTGCTTAGGGACAAGCAAACATTCAAGTCTGGGGGATTTTGATCATCTCGTTTTCATACGTATTTCTTGCACGATTTAGGAGACGTTTTTGATACATATGTGATGTTTTACGTATGATTCCGTATCCGTTTTACTTGCTTTCGTGCTTTTTATGTTCTTACAGGTTTTTACGTGTATTTGGACTATTTTGGAGCTAAAGGAACATGCACGGAGCTAAGGAGCAACTTTGGGGATCATCACGGGACAAACGGGACGAGATTGAGCATGGAAAAGCCTCACCCGGTCGGGCACAACCTTTGCACGATCGGGCAAAACCTACGGCCAATTGTGTGGACCATTTAGCACGACTCGGGCAAGCATTTAGGACCATTTTGCCTTGTGCCCGAGCGGGCACACATGCCATGCCCGATCGGGCACCATTCCAGCACCACAGGACGCGCACGAACTGCCCTAGCCGCACCCGAGCGGGTACACTCGCTACCCGAGCGGGTAGCGGCCCGAAACCTCTCAAAACTTAAGTAAACTTAACTTAAAACATAAGGGAACTCGTGGGGCAATTTAGGCAACAATTGGACCGTTTTAGGAGGCTTAAAAGGAGGCAAAAAGACGCCGTTACAGCAAGCATACAGAGGAGAAGAATTCAGCGAAGTTAGAGCAGATTCTTGCGAGGAGATAAGCGAGGAGCATTGGAGATCAAGCAGCACCACTTCGGTTTTGTTTGGTTTTTATGTTCCTTAGACTTTCTACTATGTTTATGTTTCTTTACAGACGCATGAGCGAGTAGTTTGTTTGTTCTAGGAGAAGGGATTAGCCCTTGGCTATCCCGAGACCTCTTTTGATCTATTTTGAATGCATCTTCCCGTTTTAGTTCATCTATTCTTTATCTGAGTGTTTAATTTACTTGTATTTGCGAACGGCCGCGTAGATACATGTGTTAGAGATTAGGAGAAGGACCGAAAGGAGAATTCTAGTCCTAGAAAGTCAGGTTTAGAACAACCGAGGTTAGGCCACGAAAGTAGGGTAGCAACGGTTGAGGGTGAACGGGCGAATCACAGAGTTTATGGGTTTAGTTCATGGTGTCAGCCACGAAAGTAGGGGGCAGCTTGTCTAGATCACGTGTCTATGCCTTGAGAGAGGGTAGATATCATGTTAGGATCGTCCGCCTTAGATAGCTTTAACTGGGATTGCATGATAGATAGGTTGATCGTTGGTTTCGGTAGTCTTGTGGTGAAACCGGTTTCCTAGGACGTTTATCTCATCGTTAGAACCCAAGTAGTTTAGTTTACTTTCAGTATTTTATTCTTCATCACCACTCTTTCGTTAGCAAGTTTGATTCGTAGTTCGGGTTTAGGTAGTGTTGCGTAGTCTCTGTGGGATCGACACCTAAAATACTACACATGTGTCGTGCACTTGCGGGTAGATTAGGTTATATTTAACTCTGATACGCATCAAGTTTTTGGCGCCGTTGCCGGGGACTATTGTCAACGCGTCTTAGATTCGAACCTAGAGTCCTTCTTGCTTTGTTTTTATTTTTGTTTTCTTTTCTTTCGTTCCTTCTACGTAAATTGTTCTTTGTTTGTCCTTTGCAGAACTTTCAGGTCGACAAAAGATGGATAACCAGAACGGCAATGGACGTATGCAATTACAGGCTCCTCCACCACGTCGTCTAAGGGATTACGTGGTGCCGAACATGAACAACGTGCAAACAGCCATAAGGATGCCTGCTGTTGCAAGAGAGCAATTCGAGATTAAGCCAGCAATGATAAATATGCTTTATCAGAAGCAATTCATGGGTGGAAACCATGAGGATCCACATCAGCACCTCAGAGATTTCCTCGAACTTTCAGGTACGTTCAAAATTCATGGAGTCTCTGAGGATGCAATCTTGCTGCGTCTTTTCCCTTTTTCAATTGGGGGAAAAGCGAAAGCTTGGCTGCAATCACTCCCCGCGGGATCTATCACCACTTGGGATCAGCTCTGCACACTGTTCCTATCACGCTTCTTCCCTCCGAGTAAGACGATTCAGATGAGGGGGGAAATCACGACATTCAGGTGCAGAGATGGAGAAACGCTATTTGAGGCGTGGGGTAGATTCAAGGATCTTCTACAGTCATGTCCACACCATGGACTTGAGCAGTGGTACGTTATCCAAACTTTTTATAACGGAATTTCAGATGAGCACCGCATGAGGTTGGATAACGCTGCCAGAGGATCATTCATGGATCTGAGCGTCGAGGAGGCATTTGAGCTGATTGATAACCTCGCCATGAACCACACCATGTGGTCCACTCCAAGAGGTATGCCTAATAGCACTCGTCGATTATATGAGCCTAACCAGAATAGAGCCATGGGTAATGCAGCGAATGCTATGTACTGTGCGAATTGCGGAGATACGGACCATGTAGCGTATCAATGCATAGTACATGAGGATTACGAACAGATGAATTATGCTCAGCAGCAAGGCAACACGCAATTCGGGAACACCTACAACCCGAATTGGAGGAATCACCCGAACTTGTCATATCGAACAACTCAACCGGTGAAGTATTCGGGGTTTCCACCAAGGCAGAATAATTTCCAGCAAAACAACCAGCAATTCCAGCAAGCTCCGCAAGCTCCTCAACCTCCTCAAGCCTCTTCGTCAAACCTTGAGGCGGTGTTGCTCTAATTCATGAAGGAGCAGAAGCAGCAACAATCGATTCGAACCAAATTCGACGCGGATGTTGGGACAGCGATTAGTGAGCTTAAAACTCAAATGGAGTCTCTGAGCACTCATGTGAAGATGAAGCAGGAACAGCAACAACAGGAGTTTAGATCTCAGATGGAGTCTCTGAGCACTCATGTGAAGATGTTGGAAAACTCCATAGCACAACAGGCCGCCTCATCCTCTCGGAATCCCGAACAGCTTCCCGGTAAGCCCGATCTTAACCCGAGAGAGCATGTGAATGCTATTTCTGTGTGCAGCGATGATGAGGATGAGAATCCGCCCTCAAAAGAGCGAGGGGATGCTGCTGGTACGTCCATGGATAGAGGAAGAGGTAAGGTTGCGATTATGGAAGGAGTCGAACCAGATTTAGATAAGCCATACGTTCCTCCTCCGGCGTACGCTCCGCCGATACCGTATCCTCGACGATTGGTAAGCAGTAAGAACCAAGAGAAAGTGGGAAGATCTATAGAAGGTCCCAAGAAGCTAGACATCAACATGCCATACGTGGAAGCAGTCCACAAGATGCCTAATCGCGAGGTAATGACCAAAGAGAAGCACACCGAAGAGAACGAGACAGTAGCACTCACCGAGGAATGCAGTGCAATTCTTCAGAACAAGCTGCCACCAAAGCTAAAGGACCCCGGAAGCTTCTCCATCCCATGCAAAATAGGTAATCTCGATATTGAAAATGCTTTGTGTGATTTAGGAGCAAGCGTGAGTATCATGCCACAAACAGTTTTCAAGCGGATGGAGTTCGAGAACCTTAAACCGACGAAGATGTCTCTACGCCTCGCGGATCGTACGGTAAGACATCCGGTGGGAATCATTGAAAACGTTCCCACCATGGTAGGTAAGCTTTGCATTCCCACTGATTTTGTTGTACTTGAGATAACGGAAGACACTAGGACACCTATTATTCTTGGTAGGCCGTTCTTAGCTACTGCAGGTGCGATGATAGACGTACAACAAGGAAAGCTGTCCCTACGTGTCAAAGACGAAACGATCGAATTCATCCTGCCCAGCCCCATGGACGAATCACAACTCAAGGAGTCTTGCTTTACAGTAGATTCGCTGGACGAGTTAGAGAAAGACACACACGATCAAGTAAGTCCATCCGATTCTCTTTTACGGTATTTGACACAAGTTGGCAATAATGCAGGATTTGCGGACGAAGGAGCTGAGGTATATACGAAATTCATGAGTGCAATTACAGCACTAGGAGACGTCCCATGGGAGGGAATCCTAGTGTTATTTGTGGGGATGTTTAGACGAGGTTGCTAGGCTGGTCTGTCGTTTATTTTCTCTACCCAGATGGTCATACTTCGTGTAGATGACACTTTACTTCTGTTCTATTGAGGATTATTGGATCATATAAAATCGAGCTTGTTTTGCAGATTGAAAAGCACACACTAACACTCCGCTGTCGATAGAAATAGTGCCTAATAAGCATGATCAAAAATCGATATGAGTGCATCGACCTTGTTACTCCTTCGGTGGCTCGGGTCTAAGTGGTGGGTTGGCGATCATCTTTCTACGTCCTAAGGGCATGGCACAAAAAGCCGCCTACTCCGCTGCACTCTCACACGAGATGCATGAGTATACCGTCATCGGTAGTCTGGGTCTAAGTAGAGGCTGGATCCCTTCAAATCCGACGTCCTAGAAGCCTAGTGTGTATGCAAAGAAAAAGAAGAAATGAAAAGAAAAAAAAATGGAAAAGAAAAATAAAAAGAAAACAAAAGAAAAAAAAGAGAAAAAGTCATAAAAAGAAAAAAAAAAGAAGAAAAGAAGAAGCTCGGAAAGAAAGAAACAAGTATCCTCGGTTGACCTAGGTTTAGCATAGTCTGAAGTCTTTTCTGGTGGAGGGAGTTACGGTAGTGTGTCTAGTCTCCTTTGATTTACTTTCTTATGGGTAACCGTGGTGGACCTAGGATTAAGGCTGAAAACTCGATTAGGCCGAATTTGCTCTCGACGTGCTAGTTGATCGGTTAGGTTCACTTTAGCGGTATTTCTAGGAGAAGGGGAATTCTCGTATTTTCATACCCCATGTATTCCACGTTTACGTTTGCTTAGGGACAAGCAAACATTCAAGTCTGGGGGATTTTGATCATCTCGTTTTCATACGTATTTCTTGCACGATTTAGGAGACGTTTTTGATACATATGTGATGTTTTACGTATGATTCCGTATCCGTTTTACTTGCTTTCGTGCTTTTCATGTTCTTACAGGTTTTTACGCGTATTTGGACTATTTTGGAGCTAAAGGAACATGCACGGAGCTAAGGAGCAACTTTGGGGATCATCACGGGACAAACGGGACGAGATTGAGCATGGAAAAGCCTCACCCGGTCGGGCACAACCCTTGCACGATCGGGCAAAACCTACGGCCAATTGTGTGGACCATTTAGCACGACTCGGGCAAGCATTGTGCCCATTTTGCCTTGTGCCCGAGCGGGCACACATGCCATGCCCGATCGGGCACCATTCCAGCACCACAGGACGCGCACGAACTGCCCTAGCCGCACCCGAGCGGGTACACTCATTACCCGAGCGGGTAGCGGCCCGAAACTGCTCAAAACTTAAGTAAACTTAACTTAAAACATAAGGGAACTCGTGGGGCAATTTGGGCAACAATTGGACCGACTTAGGAGGCTTAACAGGAGGCAAAAAGACGTCGTTACAGCAAGCATACAGAGGAGAAGAATTCAGCGAAGTTAGAGCAGATTCTTGCGAGGAGATAAGCGAGGAGCATTGGAGATCAAGCACCACCACTTCGGTTTTGTTTGGTTTTTATGTTCCTTAGACTTTCTACTATGTTTATGTTTCTTTACAGACGCATGAGCGAGTAGTTTGTTTGTTCTAGGAGAAGGGATTAGCCCTTGGCTATCCCGAGACCGCTTTTGATCTATTTTGAATGCATCTTCCCGTTTTAGTTCATCTATTCTTTATCTGAGTTCTTGAATTTACTTGTGTTTGCGATGGCCACGTAGATGCATGTGTTAGGGGTTAGGAGAAGGACCGAAAGGAGAATTCTAGACTTGGAAGGTCAGGTTTAGAACAACCGAGGTTAGGCCACGAAAGTAGGGTAGCAACGGTTGAGGGTGAACGGGCGAATCACAGAGTTTATGGGTTTAGTTCAAGGTGTCAGCCACGAAAGTAGGGGGCGACTTGTCTAGATCACGTGTCTATGCCTTGAGAGAGGTTAGATATCATGTTAGGATCGTCCGCCTTAGATAGTTTTAACTGGGATTGCATGATAGATAGGTTGATCGTGTGTTTCGGTAGTCTTGTGGTGAAACCGGTTTCCTAGGACGTTTATCTCATCGTTAGAACACAAGTAGTTTAGTTTACTTTCAGTATTTTATTCTTCATCACCACTCTTTCGTTAGCAAGTTTGATTCGTAGTTCGGGTTTAGGTAGCATTGCGTAGTCTCTGTGGGATCGACACCTAAAATACTACACACGTGCCGTGCACTTGCGGGTAGATTAGGTTATATTTAACTCTGATACGCATCAGTCATGTCCAAGAGGTCGTTGCTATTGTCGAAGTACCACCAAGTAACTACGATCATTCGAGGTCGCATTGGTCGCATGGGTCGCATAGGTCGCATAGGTCACATTGGTCGCCATATGTTTAATGAAGTAAATTTTATGTAGGTGCTAAACCTTTATCGAAGGAGTCTACGCCATATGTTGAACCTCCACCGGAGAAAAGAGGAAGAAAAGTGGTTCAAGAACCTGAAGGGGAAGAGGAGTTTGTGTGGATTCCCAAGGGATTAGTAAAGGGCTTGATAACACGATTTCCTTCCTTCATTGAAGCTAGCGGTGAAAAGTTGACTAAACTATGTTTGTTCCTGAAGGCACCTCGACATGAGCGGTGTAGGAAATCTAAGCTAGATATTCCCCGAGGGCCAAAGTTTTGGGAGATTATATTAAAGACCATCGTATGGCTTGAAAATGATGTAAGTTTTTTTTAATTCCTTAGTCTCACAGAGTTTTGTGTCATATGTATTCATGTGTGTTAGTTTTTTTTACAGCAATTGGATGAGGCGTTGTTGGTGCTGTCTTCTTGCTCGACATTGAATCCCAGTGCGAATTAGAATTATTACGTTTGTCCTGTTGCTTTCATGCAGACGCTCTCGCTGTGGATGTACGAGGATATGGAAAGTATTTTGAATGCCAAGTATCCATTCAGAAGTACGAAGACACCAATTAGTGATTATGAAGGTTTTGTCTCGGTTCTAAACATTCCATCGAAGGAAAGTCGATGGGTAGGATGTCATTGTATGGCCATCAAAACAGATTTCAAAACCCGATGCATCATGGTATACAGCTGCCAGATGAGGCTTAAGAAAACGCATATTGATCCGGTGATTTAGAAGATAAGAAAAGTTGTCCCCAAGATGCTCATTCTCGGAGGGTTTCCTTCTTTGGCTTCTGGAGAAGATGAATGGAAGTACGAGTATTATGATGGTTTGTCACAGAACCAAAGCGGGAATGACTGTGGTGTTTTCTTCTACAAATTCCTAGAAGCCATGTTATTGAGAAGGAGGAATATGTTTCACTTAATTTGTGACGACAATGTTACTCCCATGCGTGAGAAGATGGCGGTTGATATATTTAGTAATAGAGAACGTATCTATTCACCCCAAGAAGACTAACTTGATATTTGGTACATTTTTTTAATGGAAGATGTAAACATTTGGTTCATTGTTTTTTTTAAATATTTGGTACATTGTCGCAGGGGTCAAACGGTAACAGAGGTACAAGGGTCGTAGAGGTACAAGGGTCGCACGGGTCCAAGGGTCACTGAGCCTCAAACGACCCTTGCGACCCATGTGGACATTGCGACCCTTGCGACTATTGCGAACCTTGCGACCCATTTGTCCATTACGACCTTTTCGACTAGTCTTTTCAATGTCAGCCTACTGGCTTTTCCAGGTGCTAGCTATGTTTTTTATTTTACCAATACCACATTCAAGACCATTGGGACACGTCTCTGTTACCCCTATATTAAAAAGTTCTTTAATGTGGTCAATACATGCACATTGGTCATTCTTTGTATTTAGTGTCTTTCTGGAATTTTAGGAGTCTTGTAGCATTTATTTTTCGTTAAATATGGGTTTATAAATAGAGGAGGAAAAACCGAAAAGCTACAACAATTTGTAGCACCATACGACCCATGCGACCCTCATTTAGCATTAATTAGTTTGACGTTGTAGATGTATTGTTTGATTGGTTTTGGTCATTTTATCATCATAAACCCATAAATTCGTCGAGTTCGCATCTATTCATCAATATATGCGATCATGCGACCCATGCGACCCTCATTTGGCATTAATTATTTTGACGTTGTAAATGTATTGTTTTGATTGATTTTTGTCAATTTATCATTATAAACTAGTAAATTCGTCGATTTCGCATCTATTCATCCATATATGTGACCAAGCGACCCATGCCATTATCAATATATTTGAGTTGTAAATGTCTAGTTTAGAATCAATATAGATAATAATATAAATAATCCATATATGCGACCAAGTGACCCAATGCAATACCAAACAAGAAGAATGGAAGATGGAGACAGACTGCGACCAAGCGACCCATGCGACCCTCAATTGGAATATATGCGACCAAGCGACCCATGTCGTTATCAATATGCCATTACCAATATATTTGAGATGTATATGTCTAATTTAGAATCAATATAGATAATAATATAAATAATATCGACATTTGAACAAAATGTTAAATGTATTGTTTAATCATCCGACGAGTTCTTAAAAGACTAACTTTTGAAACACAGGCATTGGTTATACACAACTCAATTAGGTACACATGGGTCATAATTTGTTTGAACCGTTGATTGACATTGTAGATGTATTGTTTTCATTGGTTTTTGTCATTTTATCATCATAAACCCGTAAATTCGTCGAATTCGCATCTATTCATTAATATATGCGACCATGCGACCCATGCGACCCTCATTTGGCATTAATTAGTTTGACGTTGTAAATGTATTGTTTTGATTGGTTTTTGGAATTTTATCATTATAAACCTTTAAATTCGTCGAGTTTGCATCTATTCATGCATATATGCGACCAAGCGACCCATCCGTCCCATGCGACCCTCATTTGGCATTAATTAGTTTGACGTTGTAAATGTATAGTTTTGATTGGTTTTTGGAAAAATTCGTCAATTTTGCATATATGCAACCCATGCCACCCTCAGTTTTGATTGGTTTTTGACATTTTATCATTTTCACCAAAATTCCCGCCGAACTTTTCACCAAAATTTGAAAAAATATTTCGAATTCCATCTGACGGCGATTCGATGTCAGGGTCATGTCTTTTCGTATTCCAGCCGTTTCCTTTGTTCTAATAACGAGACACACTCTCTTTCTCTCTAACTCTCATCATCTTCAATCCATTTTTTTCCGAAAATGCCACATTTCGTAGAAGCAGGGTTATCTTCTTCTGGTGAGAGGATTTTCACGGTACCAGTCACGTGTTCAAATCTGGCCGTAGATGCAGTGGTAAGTGAACTCAAACCGATTTATTCGATTCATCAAATCTGGCCGTATATGCATTAGTTTGGCGTTGTTGTAAATTTATTCGGTTATCGCAAACACTTCCGATAGAGTTTGCGAGGTTGAATGGTCTTTGCGGTAGACGAAGTAAGATTGATCTGATAACCAATTACACAGACATTTGGGAGGCACATCTAAGGCCCGTGAAACGCGGTGGCGCTAGTATCACCAGGGGTTGGACAAAGTTTTGTCACGATAATGGCTTTAACGTGGGTTGTACCCTCAAAGTCGAACTGGACACCGTTCTTGATGATGTACCTTGTCTACTACTTGCCCCTATAATCATCATAGATTGAATTCCGTTGTATTTTGGTTGCTTTGAACCTCATTTGAACAACAAAATTCATGTTTGTATTTGGTTAGTTTTTTATATTATTCAATAGAATGTATTATTGTTAGTATCGATGTTTTTTGTGGATTTACTATTATTGTAATAAGAACCGCATAGGGTCCAAGGGTCGCAGGGCACAAAGGGTCGCAGAGGTACAAGGGTCGAAGGGAGATAAGGGTCGCAGAGGGTCCAAGGGTCGCAGGGGACAAAGGGTCGCAGAGGTACAAGGGTCGGAGGGAGATAAGGGGCGCAGTGGTCCAAGTGGTCGCAGAGGTCCAAGTGGTCGCAGAGGTACAAGGGTCGAAGGGAGAAAAGGGTCGAAGGGAGACAAGGGCCACACGGTCCAAGTTTTAAAAAAATGTTTACTCGTTGATTATGGAAGATGTAATTTGGTACATTGTTCCTTTTTTAACAGTTTATTTGTAACATAATTTTGAGAATGGATAATTCAACTTTGTACATTTGTCCCTTGCGAACCTTTTACCCGTTCGACCCTTGACCCTGCGACCCTTTTACCCGTTCGCATGGGTGCAATGGTCACAGAGGTACAAGGGTCAAATTGGATGGCTCCAAATTCACTGATGAATAGACAGATTTCTACAACGACCAAAACATTCGTATTGCGGATGCCGTGCTTTTCCATCACGAAAAAAGTGATATGGTCTTTAACATCACCAGATCCACTCTTGATGAAAGGGTTTTCATTGTACCAGTCACGGTCCAAGGGACGCGAGGGACAAGTATTATTTTGTAAATAATTTGTAAAATAATAAACTATTTTGACTATATTGTTAGTATCGCTATTTTGTGGATTTAGTATTATTGTAACAAGAGTCGTAGAGGGACAAGGGTCGCAGGGGTCCAAGGGTCGTAGAGGAACAATGGTCAAAGGGATCCAAAGGTCGCAGCGACACAAGGGTCACAGGGGTCCAAGGGTCGCAGAGGGACAAGGGTCGCAGAGGTCCAAGGTTCGAAGAGGTAAAAGGGTTGCAGGAATTCTAGGGTCGAAGAGGTCCCTCTGTGACACTTGTACCTCTGCAACCCTTTTACCTCTTCGACCCTTGAACCCCTGCGACCATTTTACCCTCTTCGACCCTTGGATCCCTGCGACCCTATCCTAAACCCTGCGACCCTTTGACCCTTTTCGACCCATTTACCCCTACAACCCTTAGACCCCTAAAACTCTGTCACCCAATGCAACAGTTTTTCTGCGGAACCTGCTTAATTGCAAGCTTCTCTGTTGACAACTAACGATTTCAACCTATTAGCAGCGAATCTGATGTCGATTTCAAACTATTCTCGCCGAATCTGTCGTGATGTGGGAAAACAATTATTTTCGCGCCACAGTAGAGAGCGAAATCGAGATGCTCTGGAAGAGAGAAAAAAATTGTCGACAAAAATAATATAGAATTATGTATTGTATCCATGTCTCAAAATTTCCTTGCCAAACGATATTTTAAAAATAGATTTAATGTTAAAACTTTTTTTTCAACGAAATGTATTTTTTAAACACTTTAACCCTATAAAAATATTTTGATTTCCTTTTAATTTCTCAAGCATGCAATTGAGCCAAGTGTTTTCGCTTTATGAACGTATGCAAAAGGAAGAATAGTGAACTATTTTGGATTAGACTATAATAGCTTGATGTGTACACACACATCTCCACCACTACGACCAAAATCTTGTCACCAATACATATGTGTGTCCATATATAAATATATATGATTGCGTGTATACATATATACTGTATAGTGCGAGTGTATATACGGGTGTATACATGCGTGTATATACACATTCACTCATACATACATATATACATATATATATATATATATATATGTGTGTGAAGAATCGTGTAAAATTTATTCACGTGGAATAAATGCATGGTCTTGTTGGTAAATTGGTATCATTACGGACACCTAACTATAAGTGTAGCAGCATATCATATCAGCATTAACAGTCATCTCCACATCCTTTCTGTTTTCTTTTTTTTTTCCTCGTTTTGGTTACAAAAGGTAGATATTGGACCATTATTATTTCAGTTTTTTCAAATAAAAATAAATTTCAAAGTAAACGAAACGTTATTGTATTCGACGCCATACAATGTCAATTTGAGGGAAGATTAATGCAAAACTTAAAACAGTAATTAAAATATTTTATGTTTATTGTACATAATTGTAATGCCACTCATCTCAATCAGCCTATCACATTCACTAATTAAAAACCCCCCCTTATCCTTTGTTACGTCCTTCTTAAATATTGTTTAATTGTTTTCAAAATTATTATCAAATATAACGTGCGTGTGTGTATATATATTTGTAAAATAACGAAAGAAACGAAACTTTTTGGGGTTCTTTTTTATAAAACCTAATACACAAAGTCTAAAAACAAAATAGACCGGTATAGGAGAAAAATTCACAAACGATTAAAATAACAGAACAATTGCTATGACAATGACAAGATAAATGAAAATAACGGATATAGAAATTGGGAGATGTAAAATTGGATAAAAATGTAAATATGATATACGAGAATAACTGAAATGTAAAATTAAGAGGAAAAGAATAAGGATTAAGAGTCTAGATGGCCGACAAATTAGGTCCGTAATGGTCCATGTGGCCATTTGGACCCAAGTGGTACATGTCAACCCACTACGTTTTCCTTCTTCGTTTTTCTTCTCTTCGTTTGTCCTATTTATTTTTCTTTTTAAAAATAGTTTATTTTTACTGTTGATTCATAAATAAATTTTATTTGTGAGGCAGACACGATGCCAACTACAAATGCTTCTCTCTGTTAACTTTCTTTTTTTTTTTCATTTTTCCTTTTTCGAATTTTTTCTCTCTCTCTTTTTTTATATATTTCGATGGGTTTTTTATATACTTTTTTCTTGTTGTCTGACGCATAATTTTTCAAGAACTTATATAATCGCATTGCAATATAAATAATTCAAGTAATTGAAATATATATATATATATATAAGTGAATATGTAAGTTTTGTATATATAGGTAAATAAATAAAGCAGGTTAATTATTATTACAATATAATATTCTGTCATATCTAAATTTATATAACTAATACGATCACTTACGGGTATATATATGAAATGTATTATGTATTTGTGAGGATGTTCCTACACGATCTCAAGCGCCAAGTGATGAAAGATTAAACAGTCATTTGAAAGAGATAAAGTCTTAGTTTTAGTGACTTTTAGTCAATCAAAATTGACATTCAAAAAAGGAATGAAAAAAAGAAAAGAAAACTCACATCAATTCACAAAACTAAATAAATGAAGCATACTTTGTTAATGGCTTTATCCCTCAAACAAAAGAAAGAAAATGCAACACTTACTATACATTAATTATTTTATTAAAAACGGTGCAAATAATATAAAAAGTGTGATAGTTGCTTGACCAAAAAGAAGAAAAAAAAAGATAAAGATGAAAAAAACTTGACGTGGTAGAATTCGCAACAAAAATATATTTTATTTTTCGTTTTCCCTCTTTAGACTGTACTCTTTATCATACATGTAAAACAGCAACCAAAATTTCAATCTGTTTTTCATATTAATACGATTCGAAAAAATTATATGTTACAACAAAAGTTTTTATTTTCAAAACCTTTCAATAAAAAAAGGTAGCTGACGTGGATGCATGCCATTTTTGTAGAATTGAATTTGCCACGTCATCACGTAAGATTTTTTCTTGGGATGTAACACATGTGTCATCTTTTAAATTTTCAGTTTTAAGAAATTCAGGAGACGCAAGATGCACAGAAGGGTGTCGGGACACAAGGCAAGCCATGCCCCATTTTTTTTTCAAAAGAAGAAAAAGGGTTACAACTAAAAATCGGAAAAGTACCGTTATTAAAACAGGAAATTTAATCGAATAATTTATATGTACTATTCTTCTAAACCAATTTTAATTTTTTTATTTCTTAATTTTCACTATGAAAATTTGTCTTGAAATCTAAAACAGGGTTCGACTTCTAAACCTATTATTACGTTAATGTAACATTGAAAATGCATTAATTTGATTATGACATCTGCGGTGAAACTATATTGTTTCTCCGTTACAATTATCAATGATCATGTTTACATTAAATTTTGTTGATCATGAATTATATATGTATTCGTAGGAATCAACAACCCACATATTAATTGCATCTAACTACAACATGGAATTTTTTTCACCATGACATTAGACTACCGCATTTATTCTAGATTCAAAAAGTAATATAAATTAAATTTTACGTTGTAAATGCTACATTTTAGAAATGTGTTAGATTTGGTTTGAAATTTCAGGTTGTTGAGAAACTGAAAGAGAAGAAATATGGTTTAGATATTTTAAAATTCAAATTGAAAGAAAATGAGAAGAAATGGAGAGTCAAACTAAAAGGACGCAAAAAGATGAAACATACGAGGTTGAAGACGAGGAAGTATGTTCTTGGATAGAAATGAAGATTATGTGTGAAAAACAGACTATAACGAAGGTTTTGTATCACCTAGGTCGGGTATCGAAATAGGCACGACAATTAGTAATATCTGATCATTAAAGATTGCAAGTGTACTTAGTGAGATACACAACAAATGCAAAAGCTCTTGCTACTATTTTTCATCTATAGACATTAATGAATTTAAGCAAATTCAAGTATGTGAATCTGCTAAGGATGTGTGGAATACTTTGGAAACTATACATGACAGAACTTCAGATGTTAAGAGAACTCATCTTGATATTCTGGAATATCACTTCGAAAAACTAAGGATGTGTGGGATACTTAGGAAACTATATAGGACAGAACTTCAAATGTTAAGAGAACTCATCCTGATATTCTGGAATATCACTTCGAAAAACTAAGGATGTGTGGATACTTTGGAAACTATACATGACAGAACTTCAAATGTTAAGAGAATTCATCCTGATATTCTGGAATATTACTTCGAAAAACTAGAAATGAAAAAAATATTCTCAGAGAATATTCTCGTATCAATCACATAGATTATATCTGTTAATATGAGTTTTTGTTTTTCTCCCTCAACGAGAAAGATCATATCCCTTAGGCCACTTTCTTCGCTGACGACATCCTTCACTTGCATTTTGGTTTACGACAATTCTATCGGATAAAGTTTTATTCATTCAACATCTATCACATTTGATTAGAAACTATTTCATCGTGACTCTTTCCATCCATAATTGGTCTTATTGTACAAGATTAAATGCATCACCATGGACAATCGTTACGGTGTCTAAGCCGTTGCTCCTCCACCCTCCCCTTCAAGGACTCATGACTTAGTCTTTCATTATCTTAGTTTGATTGTTGATTCTATCTTTATCTTCTTTTATAAATTTTTGGATATGGATTTAAACATATTTTGATTGCTTTCCATTTATAATATTTTAATAATTTTGTAAAGGAATAAATAAAAAAGACAATGTTATTGAAAAGAAGATTGGAACCATAAAAGGATCAAAAGAATGAAAGTATAGAAGGTAAACTATTTTAAATTTGATGGATCACATTATGTGTGTGTATGTATATTGCGTAATTTTTGTTGGACTGCAATTGTTTACGTCTAAACATGTTACATGTTACAAAACACTGAGGTAACGAAAAAGATTATAGGTAATATTACACAAAAAAATTCATTAAATTTCTGATTAATAAAATAGTATCTTTTATTATCTGTGCCGGAATCTATGTAGAGTTTGCTCTTTCCGTTCTAACTTTCTTGTCTTTTTATGGGAAAATATCATATCACATCATGATGTTGGTCACGCTATTTTCGTTCGAATATTAAACAATTAAAAATAAAAACGGTTTTATTATACTGTGAATAAAATATATTTATTGGTTATTAATTGAATTATAACATGTCATTTGAATTTGGGATGCAATATTGGTAGATGGGAGTAGCAGTGTCCAATTATTAATTCGGAGGTTTATGATTCGTATAACGTTAAGTATGTATGACACGACTAAACTGTGACAAGCAGATTAGACATCTCTGAAATACTGGAGAATTATTTAAAGAAATTATTCATTCTTTATTTATTTATAAATTTTGCCTAATAATTATGCCTTTTATTTAGATAACATTTGAATATGCGCCAAACTCCCATCATAAAATTAATAAATAAAAGTAAGTTAAAATAAAGAGCATAAAATGCTAAAAGTGATTAATAGTGCCTTGAACAGCGTATGGAATTATAAAAAATATCATCTTAAAAACAATATTAATTATCATCGATGATAATATAGTATATGAAATCCATCTATATTGATGATAGTTTTTATTGGAAGATACATAAGATTTAGTGCATGTTTGCTATTCAGGATTTGGGCCCATATATATATATATGATATCTTTATTTGTGGTTTATATAATTACTATATGAACTAATTTATACTATAGATAATAACAACATGTCTTTATTAATCACAACTTAGATCAGTGAGAGGAAAAAAGCATGAAACGAATTAAAGATCAAATATCTTTAAAACAAATTATTTATTATTAAGGCTGCGAACTTTTTAAATTTTCTTTGGAATAATTAATTGTTTCATGGCTAAAAACAGAACGGAAAAGAAGTTGAGAGGATGATGGTAAGAAGATTTTAAGTAAGATACAACGTATCATGACAAGCTTGGGTTATCTACTCTTAAAAACTAAACTTTCTTTTTTTTCTTATATTACTTTATATACATATTTATTATTAATGAATAAATAATAAATAACTTGAAGAGTCCGATGTGGCAACCACCCATGTAACAATTGCTTGCTTATAAATAAGAAGAGAAGAGGAGGCTTGTGCTTGCCAAACTCAAAGCATATACATTTTGGGGGAGAGAGAGAGAGAGAGAGAGATGGGAGAGATTAATGGAGGAGTGAAGGTGGAGCAATGGACAACAGTGATAGTGATGGTATTAACAAACGTGGCAATGGGATCAGTGAATGCATTGGTGAAGAAGGTACTTGATGGTGGCATCAACCACATGGTCGTTGCTGCTTATCGCCTTGCCATTTCTTCTCTCATTTTGGCCCCCTTTGCCTATATTTGTGAAAGGTATTACCTATTTTATCTTCGTTTTTTAAAAAAAATATTCAACTTATATATATTATATTATACATACACACACATAACATATTCATGGTGGGCTTTTGTTTTCTTTATTTATAAATTTCTTTATAGGAAAGTAAGACCAAGGCTAACATTTAAGTTAGTGTGCGAACATTTCATCAGTGGTCTTCTTGGGTTCGACCTTCTATCTCCTTTTCACTTGTTCCTTTTTCATGTTTTTATTAATATATAAAAGAATTAAATTTTACTTGAACAAATATATGTATATATAATGTAAATTGATGATAACATATGAATTCATGGGCAGGGCAAGCCTGACGCAGTTCTTTTTGTTACTTGGGCTTACGTACACGTCAGCTACTGTTTCTTGCGCCATACTCGGCATGTTGCCTGCAATTACGTTCACGTTGGCCCTCATTTTCAGGTCTAATATTCTTTGCTCCATCATAATCCATATATATATATAACATAAGTCGTGTGGGTATTTTGAATTATGGTTTTTTCAATATATAAACTTTATAAATGACGTCATTTGTTTGTTGGTTTCTTAGAGCATAGAAGAAGATGGTCTTTTCTTCTTCCTTTTGTTTTTGGCTGTCAACAGAAAAGATATGAATATAACGTTGTTGGAATCTAATATACGCATATACTTATGTCGTTTACACATGAATTTATCTCTAACACTGACACCATTCGATATAATATCTTTTTGTAAATATACTTTTTTTTAACTTTGTAGATGTAGTTGCCAATGATCATGATCCACACGACAAAAATGACAAATATATATATATATATATATATCTTACAGTCCATCACTTTCAACTTTCTTTATTGTTTTTAATAAAGATTTTTTTGCATCTTATTTTCAACTTTGACAATAAATTTATCATCTTATTTTGATTTTAATTTTTTTAGGTCAGAAAGCCTGAATTTGAAAAGCAAAGCAGGACTACTAAAGGTATTGGGAACTCTGATATGCATAAGTGGAGCACTCTTATTGACGTTCTACAAAGGAGTACCTATATCGAACACTCACTCTCAAACAGAGGGTTTCTCAAACACACAACACGTCGAAACGAGAATCAAGACACAGAAATGGCTATTGGGTTGTCTCTTTCTCCTTGTGGGAACCACGTTTTTGTCATTATGGATGCTTTTTCAGGCGAAGCTCAACATCAAGTATCCGTGCAAGTACTCAAGTACTTTTCTCATGTCAGTTTTCGGCACTCTTCAATGTGCTCTCTTGAGTTTGATCAAAACCAGAGACGTCCAACATTGGATTATCAAGGACAAGTTCATCGTACTCGTCATCGTATATGCCGTGAGTACCATATAACATAATGTTATATATATATATATATATGCATGTTCTAACCATGTGAAAGACAAAAGGCCCTTCATTTAATTATGAATCAAGCATTGAAAAAAAATGATTGGCTCTTCCTATCCTAAATTTTGACTGATTGATTTATCGAAATGGAATAGGGAGTGGTGGGTCAAGCCATGTCGACAGTGGCTACGTCATGGGGCATAAAAAAGAGAGGACCCGTTTTCGCATCTACCTTTTACCCCGTTATGCTCATTTCTGCAACATTGTTCGATTTCATCATATTGCACCGTCAACTATACCTAGGAAGGTAATTTCTTATTACTATAACCATACTTATAAATAATATTATTCTCCTTTCACGTATCGAATTTGTTATTTTTTATGAATCAGTATACTCGGATCCATCGTGGCTATAATGGGTCTGTACGTGTTTCTTTGGGGGAAGAACAAAGATATCGAGGCTGTATCAACCGTGACGAAATTGTCTTTGCAGAAAGGGAACGATGAACATAATAAGAGTGGAACTGAAGAAGATAATAGTAACATTAATGATAATACGAGATTACCAGTTTAATTCATAATGTTCTGATGATAATTAAAGAAGCATGTATTATATTCTCTGTTGTTCCCGAGAATAACAAGAGTTATTCATCCGACGTTCAGAATAAATTTTGGTATCTGCACTTTTTTTGTGTGTATTTATTAATTTTCTTTAAAAATAAAAAAATAAAAAAAATTAAAGTTTGAGAAGAAAATGAAGGTCTTGATGCGCGTAGATACGCATAATGATTTGAATGTATTAGTAGCACACTAAGTTTATGTGTGACTTCCCTTTCAATATGTATATAGTCCATTTATTTTTATTAGAAGTCCAAGAAAGGAGAGAAAAAAAAAGAAAAATCCACCAACACTAAGTACTGACCTGCACGTTTGCCCTTTGTATTTATTCATTTGTGCAAAATTTGATTAATGGTCTTTACTCTTTACGCAAAAAAGAAAGAAATTAATTGATAATTCATATGTCTTTATCTAATTTTCCCCTTACTGCTCTATGAGTCATTATTATTCATTACTCTCCGGTTAACATCATATACGAAGAAAAAGAAAAAAAAGAGAGGCAAATGGTAATGCTAATTTAGTGGCACCTAATCTTTGCACCTTACTCAATATATATACATTGTAATATTAATGTTAAACCATAAAACGCTACATATATATATGTATATATATGTAAGACACTTGATTACACAATGTCTAATATGCAATGACGAAGCTGCTACTCATAACTACACATATTACACATATTATCTTCGTTAATAGGTTGGGTTAAATTTAATCAATTTAATTATATATACTAATAAGTTAGATTTATTTGGATTAAATGGATTAAATATGTTATATAGTTTATTGATAAATATATATAATATTGTTTAAAAGGAATATATATATAAGTATATATTAGATAATTTTATATTTAAAATTAAAAATTGGTATGTAATGAATATCTGAAAATTTAAATATATACAAATACTAATTTCATGGCGATTAGTTGTTATATTTCGAATCCGAACTTGAATTCAAAAGATACAATACTTGGATTACGAATATGTAAAAAAAATGATCAACCTCGAGTATCTGAATATATATATTATATATAATATTTATGGACAAAATTTTATAAACTTTTTTTTTTCGTCCATCACTAAATTGTTTAGGGTTTAGGTTTTAGAGTAAAGTTTAGGATTTTAGAGTAATATTAAGGAATGCATTTTGGTTAATTATAAAATATATGGACGAATTTTAGTTGTCTCTAAATTTTAAAATCGCTCATCCGTAAATTTTGGGACAAATTGTTATTCTCACACTAAGTTCACGAACAAAATTTTATAAATCAATTTTTATCCATAAATTTAAAAACATTTTTTTTGGATAAATTATTGTTTTATCCATCTATTTAAAGGCAAAATTTTAAATACAAATTTGGTCTATCCATAATTTTATAGAAAAGAACTTAGTTTATTCCTAAATTTGTAGACATAATTTGACATGATCTAGAATTTCATGAAGAATTTTAGTTTTACTCTAAATTAAGGGACAAAATTGTATTGATAGATTTTGATACATTTCTAAAATTATCGATAAGTTATTTTTCTAAAATTATAGATAACATATTAAATTTAGAGAAATAGATTTAATATAATTAGATTAAATAAGTTATACCAATTTAATAAGAACTAATTGGATTATTAACCCATTAAACCCATATATTATAACTACACAGTTGAGGCATTTGTTTGTAACGCTCTTAATATATTGTGAGGTAAGCAAATCATATAGGTATGGAAAAATTGTTGGAGATCCCTTGGTGAAGATATAGTTTTGAAGAAAAAAAGGATTCTAATTGTGATGGTCTAAGTTTGTCTGAATCTGAAATTGAAGTGTACACTCTAATTGAAATCGAGATACTCCTTCGAAAGCTGAAAAGTCACTAACAGATTATCCTGATATGTCGACCCCTGATAACCAGATCTTGCATGAAATAACACACTCCTTTATAAGATAAGAAATACAATTTGATGATGCGTTCAAACATCAAGAGCATATAAAATTATTCTCGACAATCAATGAAGAACAAAAGAAAATCTATGAAGCTGTGATTGACTCAGTCGAACGCAATCAGGAAAATTTTGTTTTCGTTTATGGACCCGATGGGACGGGGAAAACATACTTATACAGGAAATCATTTCAAAATTTTGATGTGAGTATCGACTCTTCATACCAGCTGCATCATCTGGTATTGTCGCGCTTCTTTACCCGCTGGTCGTACAATACATTCTCGGTTCAAAATTCCTCTCAATTTTCATGAAGAGTCAACCTACACTTTGCTAGCAAAATGCTCATGGAATCCGATTTAATTATTTGGGATGAAGCGCCCATGGCGCATCGTAATACATTTGAAGCACTTGATCGTATATTGAAAGACATTGTTTCAATGGACAACAACCATGCCATTGAAAAATCATTTGGTGGGAAAACTATTCTATTAAAAGGTGATTTCCGGCAGATATTACCTGTCACACGTGGAGGTCTTGCCGAAAAAATTATGTCAACAATAAATCGTTTATTCCTATGGGAATCGATATACTTTAAGTCGTAATATGCGATTAAGACATCAGGAGCAAGAATTTGCAAAATGGTTTTGGATGTTGGAGATGGCACAGCACGTATTATACCATTTACTATGAACGATCCATTAGAAGGAAACAACATATTGATCGACAAGGAATTAATGTTCAAGAACACAAAAAAATCCATCGCAATCAATCTTCAAATCATCGTATCCATGATTTGGTGAACTCTACATAAACCCTAGATATCTCAGAGAACAAGCTGTTCTAACTCCCAGAAATTGATTTTGTTTATCAAAACTTCCCGGAAAAACTGTTGAATACTTAAACTCTGATTCAATTGGAATTGATAGTGCTCCTACAACCAAATGACAATCATTGTATCCCGTCGAATACCTTAACTCTCTTGAATGCTCTGGTCTACTAAGGCACAAATTTTGTTTGAAGGTTGGTTCTCTAGTAATGATGTTAAGAAATCTCAACAAAAAAGAGGGCATCTGCAATGGAACATGATTAATTATCACTCAGATAGCTTCTAGAACTTTAGAGGCAGAAATTATCACTAGGCGTATATTGGCAATAGAGTTCTGATTCCAAGGATTATTTTATCTCCACTTGATACAACCCTACCTTTTAAGTTGCGAAGAAGACAATTTCCTGTTAGACTATGTTATGCAATGACTATAAACAAAAATCAAGAACAAAGCATAAAAAAATCGGTATGTATCTACCAAAACCGGTTATGGTCAAATATACGTAGCCCTGTCACGCGTGGGTTCTACTAATGGGTTGAGGATCATTGATCATGACACTTGTTCTGAACAAGAACCAACTATAACAAACATTGTTTATAGAGAAATTTTCAAGGGTCTACATAAATCTTGAGGCGAGTGTCAATATGTTAAATATGGGTTGGGCCTAACTAATCCCAAAAGCTAGCTCAAGAGTTTAGGGTTGCCCAACATCATATATACAAGTCCCAAGGTTCATGTCCTAGACGATGTGGGACAACTTATCATAACACTCCCCCTCACGCCCAGGCTCGGTCCTGAAGCGTGGACATCATAATCGGGGGCCCAACATCGGTATATTCAAATCGAGACGAATCGGGCTCTGATACCATATGAATGTATGTTTTGTCTTCCGACAGTCCATCGAGGATGTATTGCAGTAGATCTTCAGCATCAAGCGGCTTTCCGAGAAGCGTTAATTCATCCGCTTTGTTGATTATGGTGCGCATGTAATCGTCTATGGGTTGAGATCCTTTTGAACTTCGCTTGAGTTGCCCCTTGAGTTGAAGGATATGCCCCCTTGATGCCTTGCCATATGTTTGAGCAAGGAGGAGCCAGGCCTCTCGCACGGACGAGACGCGAGCGACCATTTGCTGTAGAGGAGGAGAGATCGCGCCGAGGATTGCAGAAAACAGGAGGCGATCTTGCTGTTTGTATGGGGCAAACGCCGGATTTGGATGAGCAATGCCATCGACGAGGAGGGTAGCATTCGGTACGACGGAATCCGTTTGGATAAAACAATCCAACCGATGGCCCTCGAGTAGAGCACGGATCTGAATACTCCAAATCAAGTAATTGGAGGAGGTGAGTTTGGTCACGTTCGACATATTGACCATGAGAAGAGTGCCATTAGGCTCATTGGGATTGAACGCCGGAGTGACGTCGGCAACGGATGAGTTCGCCATGGTAGGGGCTGAGCGGTGCGGCGGCTGCGTGGGGCTGACGGGTGCGGATGCAGGGGACGACGCAGCGTTGGGCGGTGCAAATGCACGACTGAGGCTGACGGCGGCTGAAAGGGAGGGAAGAAGGAGTGAGCGGCACCGGAAAATAGGGTCAGGTTTGGCCGACGGCGGCGGAAAAGGAAGATTAGGGTTGGGCGGCGCCGAGAAAAAGAGATAGGGTTGGCCGGCGACTGAAAGTTTTAAACGTAGGTCTTTTAGTGGCTCTGATACCATGTTAAATATGGGTTGGGCCTAACTAATCCCAAAAGCTAGCTCAAGAGTTTAGGGTTGCCTAACATCATATATACAAGTCCCAAGGTTCATGTCCTAGACGATGTGAGACAACTTATCATAACAATATACCTCTTTACACGATTTAAAAAAAAACTAAATGTCATTCAAAACATTTATATTAGTTGAACTCACACCAATTAACCCATCATGCATTACCACAACTATATCAAATAGTATTTATGAAACTACACTTTGACATTTTATTAACTTCTGTGTTTACAAATGAACATAAATATTATATATTAGATATCTCTTTTTAACAAGATTTGTTACCTTTTGCTTAAAACCGCCTTTTGTTTTCTGTTCGCTGATGTTATTATGTATTTCTTACTTTACATGATTTAGAGCAAAGGTCGAGATACATGATACACATTCACAGTGTACCATATCATGGATCTATTACATCACATGCTAAGGAACAACGCCTTTTAGGCCATTTTTAATAATTTGGTGGAGACGAAACACATTCATCGATAATTTGCTTGGTCTTGGTTTTTATTCCTCAATGAAACAATAAGTTATGTTAATGTATTTCCGTATTCCACATTCTATGAATATCTTTCATAATCATGTATATGATATATTGGAGGGAACTACTATTGAAGGATGTATATCTCTTGGCGTTGTTAATAAATACAACCAATATATAAGGGAATGAGATATATTTATCCTAAAACTTTGATAATTCTATCAAATGTTGGTAACTAAAAGTAAACCGACAAGATTATGCACATATCTTTTAAAGAGGATATGACTGTTGAGAAAGTCACAAACGAAATTCATAGGATTCCGAAATACAAATTCAGGATGTGTTCATACTGAGAATTAGTTGGATTATTTGGCCACAAAGAAGTTGTATCGGGTAAATAGATTTGCAATAAATCAAAGATATTATTTCTTTACTACTAAAATTATCTAAAGGAATTTCAAAGTTATAGATGTTGTTGGACTCCTTATTGCCATGCAACGATCGAATTTGCGACTCCTACCTTCGATAAAAAAATAAAAATATAATTGTTATTAAATAGGTAAGTATTATATTATTACTCCATTAACTTATTTTGTTATTTCTTCTATAAAAAGTTACTCACGTTACGTCAATATTTCAAATACAGAAAACATTTCGTAAAAATGTTTATATTGGATGGACTTGCTATGCATTTTTCGTTCAATTATTGATCAAATGATTGTCAAAAAACAGTCATGATCGTAACAGTCGTTACTCACATGATGATCAATGGTATTAAAAAAACTAAATAATACTTGTATTATTTTATATTTTTTTCAATTTTTTCGTATTTATTCTTTCTAAATATATCAATCAAGTTTGTTAATACTTTTCACATCATGCTCCACATATATCTACACAGATCCACAGATAAATACAATCAAGGAATTTAAACATAGGTAAGTTTTCAAAATTTTCAAATCATGTCCATATCTTAATAATTTTTCTTAAATCATTTTATTGATTATATTTAATCCTCAAAGTTAATGGAGGTATGGATAATAAATACAATCATGAAAAATTACAGTTCAAATCATGCAATCACTTTTTCTCACAATTTATGTTCTACAATTTCAAATACATTATGAACAAATCACACTATTACTTTACATTACATCTTATAAATCTATTGTTGCAACTTATACATTGAAAATTTTAGTTCGTACGTTTGTATTGCCCTGATATATGTATATATATATATATATCGAATGTAATGACACTGTTCGAATTAATGAATTATATACAAAATGTAAGATAAATATAATTTAATTATAAAAATCCGTGCAGAGCGCAGTATTCAAAATTGTATTTTTAAAATAATGTTTTGATAAATAAAAATTTGTAAATACATTATTAAACCTAATAATTAGTGTTTAAAAAATTTAAAATACTTGATTGATAAATGAATGCATAGGAAAATTGAAATTCAGTTAATTTGGATAGGTATAACAGATAATAATTAAGTCATAAGATGTATCAAGTAAGATTGGACGATTCATTAGTTGCATGGAATGCAAAAGATACGAATATTTATTTTTACAACAAAACAAATGAAGGAATGTTTTGCAAATATGATTTCATGATTAATTATTTAATTCATATATGCATTTGTAAATAATAGTTTAAATTATATTTAAGTATTTTTGTACATCAATATTATTTATAGTTTAGAAAGCTTACTATAGAATGAAACAACCTTTAATTTAATTGTAATTAGATATTTAGATAACTAACATTTTTACTTAAAAGTACAAAACCCATTTCAATAATCGATTCTCATGAAAAGGATTTAGTTGGTTCCATATCCTTATAAATCATCCTATAACCCGTTTTTGTGCAACATGTGATACAATATTCGTAAAGAACTCCCCTCTTGTTATGGTAGTTTTTGAACTCCTACATTGCCACCATATTAGAGAAATCTATAAATAATATAATAACATAAACAGAAAAGGGAAAAACAATGCTTAAAAATATATAATGATGCTAAGATAACCAAAGTATAAATTTTTAAACGATTAAAAAAATGGAATTTAAAAATATTGTAGTTTATGTGTTTGTGTAAATATGAGAAATGTTTAACCTTTTAAAATTCCCTCAATTCAATTATGTTTGTTTACGGACGCATGAGTGAGTAGTTTGTTTTGTTCTAGGAGAAGGGATTAGCCCATGGCTATCCCTGAACAACTTTTGATATATCTTTAAATGCATCTTCCCGTTTTTGTTTATCTATTCTTTATCTGAGAGCTTGAATGACTTGTATTTACGAAGGCCAAGTAGATGCATGTGTTAGGGATTAGGAGAAGGACCGAAAGGAGAATTCTAGTCCTAGAAGATCAGGTTTAGAACAACCAAGGTTATGCCACGAAAGTAGGGTAGCAGCGGTTGAGGGTAAAACGGATGAATCACATACCTTATGGGTTTAGTTCAAGGTGTCAGCCACGAAAGTAGGGGATAACTTGACTAGATCACGTGTCTATGCCTTGAGAGAGGGTAGATATCATATTAGGATCGTCTGTCTTAGATAACTTGACTGGGATTGCATGATAGATAGGTTGATTGTTGGTTTCGGTAGTCTTGTGGTGAAACTGGATTCCTAGAACGTTTTTATCATTGTTAGGAACTCGTTTGTTTACTTGTTTTTAGTATTTCATTCTCAAATTCCATATTTCGTTCGTTAGCAAGTTTTATTCGTAGTTTGATTTTAGGTTGTGTTGCGTAGTCCCAGTGGGATCGACACCTAAAGTACTACACATGTGTCGTGCACTTGTGGGTAGTTTAGGTTATTTGTTTAACTTTGATAACGCATCAAGTTTTTGGCGCCGTTGTCGAGGACTATTGTCAACACATCTTAGATTCGAGCCTAGAGTCTTTCTTGTTTGTTTTTCTTTCATTTCTTTCTACCTAATTTTGTTTATTTGTCCTTTGTTGGTTTATGACCAGATCTCAAGGTGCTTCAAATCTACTTTGAATCGACCCCGAGATCGAGCGAACTTGTAGACAACTGAGAAAGGGAAAGGGAGAAGGTAACACAAAGCCCTCAAATTAACGAGATATGGATAATCAGAACGGCCACGAACAACCTCAATTACCTCTCGGTAATTTGGGGCACATGCAGGAACAACAACTCGCGCCTCAACCGCGAGGATCCCCATCAGCACCTCAGAGACTTCCTTGAGCTTTCCGGTACATTCAAGATACATGGAGTCTCAGAGGACGTGATCTTACTGCGTCTCTTCCCCTTCTCAATTGGGGGACGAGCAAAAACTTGGCTGCAATCGCTCCCCATTGGATCTATTACTACTTGGGATCAGCTCTGCACATTGTTCTTATCACGCTTCTTTCCTCCGAGCAAGGCGATTCAGATGAGGGGGAAAATCACAACGTTTAGATGCAGAGATGGAGAAACTTCTACAGATGTATCCACACCATGGTCTTGAGCAGTGGTACGTTATCCAAACCTTTTACAACGGAATTTCAGATGAACACCGAACGACGTTGGATAACGCTGCTAGAGGATCGATTATGGATCTGAGTGTCGAGGAGGCATACGAGCTGATCGATAACCTTGTCATGAACCACACCATGTGGTCAACACCAAGAGGTATGCCTAATAGCACTCGTCGCCTATACGAGCCGAATCAGAGCAGAGCAACGTGTAATGCAGCGAACGCCATGTACTACATGAATGTGGAGATACAGAACACGTGGCTTATCAATGCACGCTGCAAGAAAACTTGGAATACATGAATTATGCCCGGCAGCAAGGAAACACGCAATTCGGGAATACCTACAACCCGCATTGGAGGAATCACCCGAACTTGTCATACCGAACGACTTAACCAATGAAATATTCGTGATTTCAGCAACCACAGTAGCCGTACCAGCAAAATAACCAGCAATTTCATAATGCTCAGCAAGTTCCGCAAGCTCTTCAATCTCCTCAAGCCCCTTCTTAAAGCCTTGAGGCGATAATACTCGAATTTTTTAAGGAGCAAAGGCAGAAACATTCAACTCAAACCAAATTCAATGCAGATGTGGGGACAGCGATCAACGAGCTCAAAACTCAGATGGAATCTTTGAGCAACCATGTTAAGAGCTTATAGAACTCCGTAGCACAGCAAGCTGCCCTCGGAATCCCGAACAGCTTCCAGGTAAACCCGAATTGAACCCGAGAGAATATGTGAATGTTATTTTTGTGTGCATTGATAACACTGAAAGTGTATCGATTTTAGGCTAGGTTTTAGTATCATTTTCGCATATATTTCATAGTTAAATTTACATTTCCGATATGATTATCCTTTACATACGTTCGTTTTGTTGATTTTCAGGTTTTTAGGCGACAAGGCGTAAACGAGCGTAAATAGACGGATTCTTGAGCAAAACCACGTATTTTGAAGATAAATTCACTCGGAGCCAAGATCAAGCCTCAAAACTCAAAGGAACACCCGAGCAACGAGCAGAAAAGAGCAAAATCAAGATTTCAAGGGTGCCCGGTCGGGCACTGAGGTCTACCCGCTCGGGTAAAAGCTACGGGGTTTATTTGCACACCTTGCACGATCTGGGCACGGAGGCAACATGATCGGGTAGCCATACCCGATCGGGCGCAATCAAGTTACCCGCTCGGGCATTAATTCATCCCAAAAATCTCCGAGAGTTTACACGAATCGGGCCGCTCAACCACGCGATCGGGTGCTGATGCCCGATCGGGCATGAAGGTTTAAACGACCGGGCGCGCCTCTGCACGACCGGGTAAAAGTGGTGCCCGAGCGAGCCACGTTTCTCGTAACAACCTAGATCTTGCATTCAAACGACCTAATTAATAGACCAGAATGGATCTAGAGCAAGGGGGCAATGTAGAGGGCAAGGAAAGGCTTGGAAAACATCAGGAAAGGCTCGGGAGACGCTGGAGAAGAAGAGAAGCATCAATCCTCATATCGGTAACACAATAGGGAAGATCGAGGCATCGAGTTTCCTAGAGTCTATAATGTTTAGGGTTGTGTTATCTTCTTTATCTGTATTCTCCATGAGTGAGTAGGTTCCCAACTATGGGTTAGGGATATCGGATTGTAACGGATGAACAATGTTATGCGTTAATGCTTAGATCTATTGATTTTATCTTGATATTCGGTTCTACATCCAACATTATCATTCTTATACTAGTGTTGCCCGCTGAGTAACATAGGAATTCAGACTTTGCTGGAAGGTTAAAGGATGAATCCGGAACTGTTGAGTTGTAGGTTAAGTTCGGCTAATGAGAATCTGACCGGTCGGTTAGTCGACTTAGGAATTAGTGGTGCCCGAGCGAGCCACGTTTCTCACAACAACCTAGATCTTGCATTCAAACGACCTAATTAATAGACCAGAACAGATCTAGAGCAAGGGAGCGACGTACAGGGCAAGGAAAGGCTTGGAAAACATCAGGAAAGGCTCGAGAGACGCTGGAGAAGAAGAGAAGCATCAATCCTCACATCGGTAACACAATAGGGAAGATCGAGGCATCGAGTTTCCTAGAGTCTATCATGTTTAGGGTTGTGTTATCTTCTTTATCTGTATTCTCCATGAGTGAGTAGGTTCCCAACTATGGGTTAGGGATATCGGATTGTAACGGATGAACAATGTTATGCATTAATGCTTAGATCTATTGATTTTATCTTGAATTTTGGTTCTACATTCATCATTATCACTCTTATACTAGTATTGCCCGCTCAGTAACATAGGAATTCAGACTTTGCTGGAAGGTTAAAGGATGAATCCGGAACTGTTGAGTTGTAGGTTAAGTTCGGCTAATGAGAATCTGACCGGTCGGTTAGTCGACCGTGTTGTGCTTGTTGTCTTCTATGCCCGGTCGTGCTGTCTGTGGGTAATGTAGGACATTTACTTGTATTATTGTTTAATGTCTTCATTTCCTACAAATACACGAGAAAACGCTGAAAGAGGACTAAGTGATACTTAATATTCGGTAAACTAACTATTAAAATGAACTAAAAAAACTATAACAAAATACATGTTACCACCCAAAAAATTAACAATACAAAAAAAATGTTACGAAATGAGTCATTCTAATTATATGAGGAGTTAACATTTTGGATATTGACTTATATTTCATATACACAAACAGTTCTTGTTTAATATCGCAAATAAAATTATAAATAGAGTTACACACTAACTAAAAAAGTTTAGTAGTGATATTTATTTATTTTATGTTTTTCATTTACTGAATCAGTCCAATGTTTAAAATATTTACAATTTAGATGAAAATAAATAAATAAATACACGAAAAAACATTAGTTATAAAAAAGCAAATAATCTTTACAAAAGAGGCATTTTTTTAAAATAACTTAAACATTCACCAATGTTATGTTGACTAAAATTAGAACATTCTCTATCCATTAACCAACGTACAATTTACAGACTAACGACAACAACAACAGAGAGTGAACTAATGCCACCACTAAAGAAGGAACATGAGAAAATGTTATTGCTACCATAACTTCCGTTGCAATGTTATGATGATTTTGTTAACTATAAAACATTACTCTCTCCATGTTCTACTTCAAATGTTGGTAACTGTCTCACTTTGCTTGACTCCCCGGAGGCTATTTTCGTGCTTTTCTTTCTGTTTTCTTGCATTCTTTTTAAATAGTTAATAATATGAAAATATCCGTTTAATCTCCAAATACATAATCCAATGATTTGCAAAAAAGAAGATAAGATTGTCCACATAAATTACAAAATAACAACAGTTGATGGATATTTCTAAAAACCATCATAAAAATATATGTCACACCTATATAATACAAAACCAGCATGATTCCAACAAATGTTTCATCGATGGTAAAAAACAGAATAGTCGAAGAACAATAAAAAACAGAGCGCATTTTCTACTTTAAAGCATTATACGCATGCTTTCTAACTTCTCCAAGTTCTTTCTCTAATCCAGTGATAAAACAATGGTGGGTTTGCTCAACTTTTAAAATCACAACGGAAAATAATCACCTTGCGACACATCTATTGATCTGGTCTGCAAGTTCAGACAACGCTCTACAACAACTCTTTTTTTTCAAAGATATTTCAGATTTCTTAACATGCTCCAAGAGGACGATACGTGTGAAACCATTGTGCTTTCCTTTTTCCTTTCCCACAATCCATCTTTGAGGTGAAAGTGTTTTGAATAAATAATTACCATGAAAGTTTTTGGAACTTAATATTAGTATCATTTCTTGTTGGAGGTAAAAAATGACATATCACTTTGTAGCTGAGAAAATAGAAATGGATGAGACCAACTAATTAAGAATATAAGAGTTTCTGATCTAATGTTAAAATCACTACCAAATTAGTTCAAATGTTAAAATCACTTGGTAGTTCGAAAAATGACATCATTTTAGACATGTTCTTGGAGTACTGAGGTTGTAACAGGAATGTCATCTGCTCTTGCATGTCTTAGCAGGAGTGGATACAAGACCTGCAAAAGAAACACAATTATGCTTCCACCTCTAGATTCACTTCCAAGGCATGCTCTTTCTCCATTTCATTCGTGTTCTCTATTATCTTCAGATCAAATAGTTTATTGTACTAAGTTGGGATTATAGAAGTCGATATTTGAAAGGAGACGACCTCATATCCTTCGGTCTTCTTTCCTATTTGAAGTTTTGAGAACTTTTCCTGCAACTTCATCTTGTTTGCTACATATGTTTATAAATTCAAAAGAAACAACCAACGCCACTAGACATAAACTCAAGAAGACGATTTCAAACTGAATTTAGGACACGATATGAAATAGTTACCGATTAATGTTACATACATAATGACAAAGAAAGGATGGTTGCTTTAGCATTCCCTTGTTGCTAGTATGCATAAGAGACGAATTAAGACGTTGGTATCATTTCTTCTTGGAGGTCAGAAATGACCTATCACTGTGTAGTTGAGAAGAGTAAAAGTAGGCGAGACCAATTAATTAATAATAAAAAAACTTCTGATCCAATATTAAAATCCAAACCAATAACAATACATTACCATTATTAGGTTTTTGGAACAATTCTACACCCAAAAAACCATGAATTAACTCTTTCAAAAATATTTGATGGATCTAATATCAAAGAAGTACTAACCGAGCTGTTTACAACAACGTGGATATCTATGATCAGATCTTCAAGCATGGAAAACATCTGCATCAGAAATGGAAAAAGTCATATCACATTATGTTCAAGCTATTAGGAACCCAAATGGGGATTCTCACTTTTACCTTGGCAATGGAACCATATTGACCAAGCATACAAGTGCTAGCAATGTCCAACATGGTAAGGTTACATTTTAGTGCTTGATCTCCCATGCTCCTCGCTTATCTCCTCGCAAGAATCTGCTCTAACTTTGCTGAATTGTTCTCCTCTGTATGCTTGCTGTAATGACGTCTTTTTGCCTCCTTTTAAGCCTCCTAAGTCGGTCCAATTGTTGCCTAAATTGTCCCACGAGTTCCCTTATGTTTTAAGTTAAGTTTACTTAAGTTTTGAGCAGTTTCGGACCGCTACCCGCTCGGGTAGTGAGTGTACCCGCTCGGGTGCGGCTAGGGCAGTTTCTGCGCGTCCTGTGGTGCTGGAATGGGGCCCGATCGGGCATGGCATGTGTGCCCGCTCGGGCACAGGGCAAAATGGTCCTAAATGCTTGCCCTAGTTGTGCTAAATGGTCCACACAATTGGCCGTTGGTTTTGCCCGATCGTGCAAGGGTTGTGCCTGACCGGGTGAGGCTTTTCCATGCTCAATCTCGTCCCGTTTGTCCCGTGATGATCCCCCAAGTTGCTCCTTAGCTCCGTGCATGTTCCTTTAGCTCCAAAATAGTCCAAATACGCGTAAAAACCTGTAAGAACATGAAAAGCACGAAAGCAAGTAAAACGGATACGGAATCATACGTAAAACATCACATATGTATCAAAAACGTCTCCTAAATCGTGCAAGAAATACGTATGAAAACGAGATGATCATGAACGAGCTTGGCATCGCCAACCCGGAATTGACGGACTTAAAGCAACAAGTTGGCGAGATACATCGGATGATAGCTGGACTTCATGTGGATCGACATGACACATCCGTAGGTCAAGGGATGGAGGAAGTGAACTACGTTTCCAATCGGGGCTACCAACAGAGTTATATCAAGAGCCATCCCAACCTCTCGTATGGCAACACGAGTAACGTAGCGAATCCGCAAGACTTCCAACCGTGGATAATGGCGAGAAACCAGAATCAAGGTTTCCAACCGAGAGGAAATGGCCAAGACTACGGATATCAGCCACGAGAGGAAATGGCCAAGACTACGGATATCAGCCACGCACACAATCTTCGGGTGATTCCGAAATTCTTTCGATGCTCCAATTGATGCACCAAGAGCAAAAGAGTGCACTTGGAAGGATTAGGGCTGAGAAAGAGGATATGAAGAAGAGAGTGGACGGATTTCAGACGCATTTGAGACTTCTCGAGACCCAAGTGGCACAACTAGCCCAAGGTTCAAACCGACAACCCGGACAGCTTCCCGGAAAACCCGAGGCGAACCCCCGCGAGCAAGTAAATGCTATTTTCTTAAGGAGCGGGAACACGGTAGGGCAACCAATGCCTCCCATGGCTGCGAAAGAAGAACCTTTGGGCGATAAGATCGAACAACCCATCGCTCCAGCCGTGGAAGAGAAGGTGACCGAGGAAGAGGAGAGGAAGTTACCCTATGTAGCACCTCCCCCGAGGGTACCCCCATTGCCCTTTCCGCAGCGTCAAATTCAAAGGAAGCAAAGCGATGAGGCCCAATTCTCTCAATTTGTAGAACTCTTGAGGAAGCTACAAGTCACTATCCCATTCTACGACGCGCTTACAAAGATCCCTTCGTATGCAAAGTTCCTCAAAGACATCATAATGAGGAAGAGAACCGTGGATAATGAGATGGTAATGGTAACGAACTCACTTATACAGCCTCCTACCATGGCCGAGAAGATGCCCGATCCAGGTAACTTCATCATTCCATGCAAGATTTATGATTACGAAATTGAGCATGCGCTAATAGAGATTGGAGCGAGTGTGAGCTGGCTACCACTATCCCTTGTTGAGAAGCTCAATAGAGTAGGAGATCTTCAACCCACGCGGATACAAATCACATTGGCTGATCAATCCGTACGGAGCCCAGTGGGTATATTGACGAACGTTGCCGTTCAAGTGGGAGAATTCTGGTTCCCCGCGGATTTTGTCGTTGTGGATATGGAGATCAATCCGAAGATCACCGTCATATTGGGACGACCATTCCTCAACACGACAAAGATGGCCATCTACTGCGCGGAAGGCAGGCTAGTGATGAAGTTCGGGGACGAGTTTATCGAGTTCAAACTCAACGAGGCGTTGAAGAAGCTATTCATGACCGAACCCGTAATGAACGTTGCCACGACGGATGCACCAACGGAGGAGATTGGACATGTGCATCAAGACATCCATCCAGAGGAGATACCATTACCCGAGTGCACCAGGAGTTAGTTTCAGTCAGCAGCAAGGTCGGAAGCACTCACGCAGATCGAGGAGAAGCCAAAATTCCTTCGGCAGGGAAGTCACCCGATCGGGCAGCATACTTCACCCGGTCGGGCAGAGCCATTTTTAGGAAACGCGGTCCAACAACCTCATAGCCCGACTCGGGTAATGCCTACGGGGGTAAATTCCTCAATTAACCACCCGACCGGGTGGTTGCGTGAGCCCGATCGGGCAGGAGGGCTGGATGAGTACCCGCCCGGGCGACTAGACAGCCCGACGCGTGCACACCCTATGGGGGTAAATTGCATTTCAGGCCACCCGATCGGGGCACTAAAGGAGCCCGATCGGGCACCAGAGAGGAACCGAGATCCACGCGGTTTAGTCGATACTTCCACGCGAGCAACGGTTCTAAGGCCACGCGCATCATCTCCTACACCCTCAGTGACCTGATGCGTATCAGAGTTAAATATAACCTAATCTACCCGCAAGTGCACGGCACGTGTGTAGTATTTTAGGTGTCGATCCCACAGAGACTATGCAACGCTACCTAAACCCGAACTATGAATCAAACTTGCTAACGAAAGAATGTGAAAAAGGAATGAAATACTGAAATTAACTAAACTACTTGGGTTCTAACGATGAGACAAACGTCCTAGGAATCCGGTTTCACCACAAGACTACCGAAACCGACGACCAACCTATCTATCATGCAATCCCAGTTAAAGCTATCTAAGGCGGACGATCCTAACATGATATCTACCCTCTCTCAAGGCATAGACACGTGATCTAGACAAGCTGCCCCCTACTTTCGTGGCTGACAACATGAACTAAACCCATAAACTCTGTGATTCGCCCGTTCACCCTCAACCGTTGCTACCCTACTTTCGTGGCCTAACCTCGGTTGTTCTAAACCTGACCTTCCAAGACTAGAATTCTCCTTTCGGTCCTTCTCCTAACCCCTAACACATGTATCTACGTGATCAGCACAAACACAAGTAGATTTAAGCACTCAAACAGAGAATAGATAAACTAAAACGGGAAGATGCATTCAAAATAGATCAAAAGCGGTCTCGGGATAGCCAAGGGCTAATCCCTTCTCCTAGAACAAACAAACTACTCGCTCATGCGTCTGTAAAGAAACATAAACATAGTAGAGAGTCTAAGGAACATAAAAACCAAACAAAACCGAAGTGGTGGTGCTTGATCTCCAATGCTCCTCGCTTATCTCCTCTGTAAGCTTGCTGTAATGACGTCTTTTTGCCTCCTTTTAAGCCTCCTAAGTCGGTCCAATTGTTGCCCTAATTGCCCCACGAGTTCCCTTATGTTTTAAGTTAAGTTTACTTAAGTTTTGAGCAGTTTCGGGCCGCTACCCGCTCGGGTAGTGACTGTACCCGCTCGGGTGCGGCTAGGGCAGTTCGTGCGCGTCCTGTGGTGCTGGAATGGTGCCCGATCGGGCATGGCATGTGTGCCCGCTCGGGCACAAGGCAAAATGGTCCTAAATGCTTGCCCGAGTCGTGCTAAATGGTCCACACAATTGGCCGTAGGTTTTGCCCGATCGTGCAAGGGTTGTGCCCGACCGGGTGAGGCTTTTCCATGCTCAATCTCGTCCCGTTTGTCCCGTGATGATCCCCAAAGTTGCTCCTTAGCTCCATGCATGTTCCTTTAGCTCCAAAATAGTCCAAATACGCGTAAAAACCTGTAAGAACATGAAAAGCACGAAAGCAAGTAAAACGGATACAGAATCATACGTAAAACATCACATATGTATCAAAAACGTCTCCTAAATCGTGCAAGAAATACGTATGAAAACGAGATGATCAAAATCCCCCAGACTTGAATGTTTGCTTGTCCCTAAGCAAACGTAAACGTGGAATACATGGGGTGTGAAAAATACGAGAATTCCCCTTCTCCTAGAAATACCGCTAAAGCGAACCTAACCGATCAACTAGCAAATCGAGAGCAAATTCGGCCTAATCGAGTTTTCAGCCTTAATCCTAGGTCCACCACGGTTACCCATAAGAAAGTAAATCAAAGGAGACTAGACACACTACCGTAACTCCCTCCACCAGAAAAGACTTCAGACTATGCTAAACCTAGGTCAACCGAGGATACTTGTTTCTTTCTTTCCGAGCTTCTTTCTTTCTTTTTCTTTTCTTTTTCTTTTTCTTCTTTTTCTTTGCATACCGTGTGAGAGTGCAGCGGAGTAGGTGGCTTTTTGTGCCTTGCCCTTAGGACGTAGAAAGATGATCGCCAACCCACCACTTAGACCCGAGCCACCGAAGGAGTAACAAGGTCGATGCACTCATATCGATTTTTGATCATGCTTATTAGGCACTATTTCTATCGACAGCGGAGTGTTAGTGTGTGCTTTTTAATCTGCAAAACAAGCTCGATTTTATATGATCCAATGATCCTCAATGTAACCAAAGTAAAGTGTCATCTACACGAAGTATAACCATCTGGGTAGAAAGAATAAACGATAAACTAGCCTAGCAACCTCGTCTAAACTTCCCCACAAGTAACACTAGGATTCCCTAGAACTACGACCTATTGTTTTTCAGCCGACTAATAAGCTCTAACGCATAGGACAACCTAGCTCAATCATGCAAAGTCTAACGGAAAAGGTCAACCTCTTAAGCATTCCTAAGTTCGGGGTTCATCTCAAAACGTGGCACCGGACAAGTGCCTTGGGACGACTCTGACTCAATGAAAACAAAAACGAACTAAAAATCGCAAAAATAACCTAAAAACTAAAAATCAAAGGAAAATGAAACGAAATCACCTGACAAACGTGAGCTGCTCCCCCAGACTTGAATTGAACGGCGTCCTCGACGTGAAGCTCCGATGGAGGATGAAGGAAGTGAAGCACGTTTGTGGTGTTATATATATATATATATATATTTTTTTTGTGGAAATTAACTAACCGAGTCTTAAACATGAAAAGTAAAAACAAATAGCTGGGTTGCCTCCCAGAAAGCGCTTATTTAACGTCATTAAGCTTTGACGTCTCCATTCCTCATGCGTGCGCGACGGGTGGATCGGAAAGGGAAATGGAGTTTCCGCTTTCGATCGGTTGAGCGGCTTGGTAGAGCTTTAGCCGCTGTCCATTGGCGTTGAACGTGTCACCCGCATCACTCCATAGTTCCACGTCTCGTACCTGAAAAGGATCAGACCAATAAGGCAGTAGGTTGCCCGATAAAGACTTAGGTCGAGAATTAGAAAGTGGAACGAAATCACCTGATTGGAAGTCATGAGGTAGGGTCTTCTCGTCGTGCCATCTCTTAGGCACATCATGCACGGGGTTCACTTGCTCGCTGTCCAAGGTTGGATAAGGGGTATCTGCGTTGAAAAGTTTAATGACATCTTTTTCCATTACCTCGTGCAAGTGCGGGTGCAGCCTCCTTTGAATTTCGAGTGAAGGTTCGTGGCTGTCCTCCCTATAATTCCCGTACATACATATTGAAGAGCTGACCCTCTTACGCTTCTTTACGCGTGCGGGTTGCTTTCTCATCTCATCTGCACTTATGTTAGCATTTAAAACAGCAAGGTATGTTTTATCGGAATCAACGTACTCATACCGAGAATAAGGCGGCGGGTCGGGCTCAAGCTCGAATGCTTTCTCCGCTATGAAATCAGCATGCATATCACGTGGTATCTCCTCCCATGGGACGTCTCCTAGTGCTGTAATGGCACTCATGAATTTCGTATACACCTCAGCTCCTTTGTCCGCAAATCCTGCATTGTCGCCAATTCGTGTCAAATACCGTAAAAGAGAATCGGATGGACTTACTTGATCGTGTGTGTCTTTCTCTAACTCGTCCAGCGAATCTACTGTAAAGCAAGACTCCTTGAGTTGTGATTCGTCCATTGGGCTGGGCAGGATGAATTCGATCGTTTCGTCTTTGACACGTAAGGACAGCTTTCCTTGTTGTACGTCTATCGTCGCACCTGCAGTAGCTAAGAACGGCCTACCAAGAATAATAGGTGTCCTAGTGTCTTCCGTTATCTCAAGTACAACAAAATCAGTGGGAACGCAAATCTTACCTACCATGGTGGGAACGTTTTCAATGATTCCCACCGGATGTCTTACCGTACGATCCGCGAGGCGTAGAGACATTTTCGTCGGTTTAAGGTTCTCGAACTCCATCCGCTTGAAAACTGAGTGTTGCATGATACTCACGCTTGCTCCTAAATCACACAAAGCATTTTCAATATCGAGATTACCTATTTTGCATGGGATGGAGAAGCTTCCGGGGTCCTTTAGCTTAGGTGGCAGCTTGTTCTGAAGAATTGCACTGCATTCCTCGGTGAGTGCTACAGTCTCGTTCTCTTCGGTGTGCTTCTCTTTGGTTATTACCTCGCGATTAGGCATCTTTTGGACTTCATCCACGCATGGCATGTTGATGTCTAGCTTCTTGAGACCTTCTGTAGATCTGCCCACTCTCTCTTGGTTCTTACTGCTTACCAATCGTCGAGGATATGGTATCGGAGGTACGTACGCCGGAGGAGCAACGTATGGCTTATCTAAATCTGGTTCGACTCCTTCCATAATCACAACCTTACCTCTTCCTCTATCCATGGACGTACCAGCAGCATCCCCTCGCTCATTTGAGGGCGAATTCTCAGCCTCATCATCGCTGCACACAGAAATAGCATTCACATGCTCTCTCGGGTTAAGATCGGGCTTACCGGGAAGCTGTCCGGGATTCCGAGAGGATGAAACAGCCTGCTGTGCTACGGAGTTTTCCAACATCTTCACATGTGTACTGAGAGACTCCATCTGAGATCTAAGCTCACTAATCGCTGTCCCAACATCCGCGTCAAATTTGGTTCGAATCGATTGTTGCTGCTTCTGCTCCTTCATGAATTCGAGCAATACCGCCTCAAGGTTTGATGAAGAGGCTTGAGGAGGTTGAGGAGCTTGCGGAGCTTGCTGAGCTTGCTGGAATTGCTGGTTGTTTTGCTGGAAATTATTCTGCCTTGGTGGAAACCCCGAATACTTCACCGGTTGAGTCGTTCGATATGACAAATTCGGGTGATTCCTCCAATTCGGGTTGTAGGTGTTCCCGAATTGCGTGTTGCCTTGCTGCTGGGCATAATTCATATGTTCGTAATCCTCATGTACTGTGCATTGATACGCTACATGATCCGTATCTCCGCAATTCGCACAGTACATAGCATTCGCTGCATTACCCATGGCTCTATTCTGGTTAGGCTCATATAATCGACGAGTGCTAGTAGGCATACCTCTTGGAGTGGACCACATGGTGTGGTTCATGGCGAGGTTATCAATCAGCTCAAATGCCTCCTCGACGCTCAGATCCATGAATGATCCTCTGGCAGCGTTATCCAACCTCATGCGGTGCTCATCTGAAATTCCGTTATAAAAAGTTTGGATAACGTACCATTGCTCAAGTCCATGGTGTGGACACATCTGCAGAAGATCCTTAAATCTACCCCACGCCTCAAACATAGTCTCTCCATCTCTGCATCTGAATGTTGTGATTTCCCCCCTCAACTGAATTGTCTTGCTCGGAGGAAAGAAGCGTGATAGGAACAGTGTGCAGAGCTGATCCCAAGTGGTGATAGATCCCGCGGGGAGTGATTGCAGCCAAGCTTTCGCTTTTCCCCCAATTGAAAAAGGGAAAAGACGCAGCAAGATTGCATCCTCAGAGACTCCATGAATTTTGAACATACCTGAAAGTTCGAGGAAGTCTCTGAGGTGCTGATGAGGATCTTCATGGTTTCCACCCATGAATTGCTTCTGATAAAGCATATTTATCATTGCTGGCTTAATCTCGAATTGCTCTCTTGCAACAGCAGGCATCCTTATGGCCGTTTGCACGTTGTTCATGTTCGGCACCACGTAATCCCTTAGACGACGTGGTGGAGGAGCCTGTAATTGCATCTGTCCATTGCCGTTCTGGTTATCCATCTTTTGTCGACCTGAAAGTTCTGCAAAGGACAAACAAAGAACAATTTACGTAGAAGGAACGAAAGAAAAGAAAACAAAAATAAAAACAAAGCAAGAAGGACTCTAGGTTCGAATCTAAGACGCGTTGACAATAGTCCCCGGCAACGGCGCCAAAAACTTGATGCGTATCAGAGTTAAATATAACCTAATCTACCCGCAAGTGCACGGCACGTGTGTAGTATTTTAGGTGTCGATCCCACAGAGACTACGCAATGCTACCTAAACCCGAACTACGAATCAAACTTGCTAACGAAAGAGTGGTGATGAAGAATAAAATACTGAAAGTAAACTAAACTACTTGGGTTCTAACGATGAGATAAACGTCCTAGGAAACCGGTTTCACCACAAGACTACCGAAACACACGATCAACCTATCTATCATGCAATCCCAGTTAAAGCTATCTAAGGCGGACGATCCTAACATGATATCTACCCTCTCTCAAGGCATAGACACGTGATCTAGACAAGCTGCCCCCTACTTTCGTGGCTGACACCATGAACTAAACCCATAAACTCCGTGATTCGCCCGTTCACCCTCAACCGTTGCTACCCTACTTTCGTGGCCTAACCTCGGTTGTTCTAAACCTGACTTTCTAGGACTAGAATTCTCCTTTCGGTCCTTCTCCTAACCCCTAACACATGCATCTACGTGGCCATCGCAAACACAAGTAAATTCAAGAACTCAGATAAAGAATAGATGAACTAAAACGGGAAGATGCATTCAAAATAGATCAAAAGAGGTCTCGGGATAGCCAAGGGCTAATCCCTTCTCCTAGAACAAACAAACTACTCGCTCATGCGTCTGTAAAGAAACATAAACATAGTAGAAAGTCTAAGGAACATAAAAACCAAACAAAACCGAAGTGGCGGTGCTTGATCTCCAATGCTCCTCGCTTATCTCCTCGCAAGAATCTGCTCTAACTTCGCTGAATTCTTCTCCTCTGTATGCTTGCTGTAACGGCGTCTTTTTGCCTCCTTTTAAGCCTCCTAAAACGGTCCAATTGTTGCCTAAATTGCCCCACGAGTTCCCTTATGTTTTAAGTTAAGTTTACTTAAGTTTTGAGCAGTTTCGGGCCGCTACCCGCTCGGGTAATGAGTGTACCGCTTCTCCATGCTCAATCTCGTCCCGCTTGTCCCGTGATGATCCCCCAAGTTGCTCCTTAGCTCCGTGCATGTTCCTTTAGCTCCAAAATAGTCCAAATACGCGTAAAAACCTGTAAGAACATGAAAAGCACGAAAGCAAGTAAAACGGATACGGAATCATACGTAAAACATCACATATGTATCAAAAACGTCTCCTAAATCGTGCAAGAAATACGTATGAAAACGAGATGATCATGACCCACGTACACTCCTATCCCGCATGGAATACTGAGGAAACGCTCAACCTTAATCGAGTTTGAAGGAGATATGAAAGAGTAAAGGGATCAAAAGAGAAGGACCGAGGATCGCATTTGAGAAGTCCACCAGGATTCGAGTCGCATCACACAGATCAGATAAAGGACGGAAGAGGCATACCTCCTCTCCCTGCCACCACACGTGTATAAAGACGCTAGGGTCGAGCTAAAGACTGAAAACAAGCGATTCTCGGGAGACAACCCGAGCCCCATATCCTTTAGTCATTTTATTTCCGTGTTTTCGAACTTCTTTTCATTTTTTTAGTTTGGACAATTTTCTAGGATCTAGGAATTTAGTGGTCTATCGAATTTTTCCTGCATGTTTTCCTCGTATAATTTTTCTATTTTGCAGCAGTACCCGATCAGGCAGATACCTCTACCCGATCGGGCATTTTCAGATTCAAGAGACCCGGTTGGGCATCATTAGAAGACCCGAAAGGGTAGGTCATCATGGGGGACGCCCGATCGGGCAACGCATACTACCCGATTGGGGACCGTAAAAATCTGCAAGGTAAGTTATATTTCGAGTAACCCGAGCGGCCACCCTCATTTCACATATCCTACCCGAGCGTGCTCCCAAGATTTTCAGCCCCTTACGCCGAATCACCGGAGTACCCGAGCGTGCTCCCAAGATTTTCAGCCCCTTACGCCGAAATCTCGTCACCGGAGTCGCTTGTGTGCCGCCGCCGTTTCATCGTCGCCGGTTGAGACCCTCGGTTACTCGAAATCCCCTCTCCCCTCTCTTGAAAAATCTGAAAATTCCTCAATCTCATCACGAAATCCAGGTATATTCATGAACTATTTTGAGATTTGGACTGCTATTGGTTAAATCTAGGTCTGATTAGGAAAGATTTAGGGTTATTTTGTCGATTGAACCATGGATCACGAACTGCAGGTCGCGATTTCGTGATTCTACCCGACCGGTTAAGTTTAGCACCCGGTCGGGCGACCTGGACATTCACCCGATCGGGCGGCTTTCTCGCTCGAGTCGGGCACTACCCACGGGGGTACTTTGACGAATTGCTACCCGACCAGGCTACTTCTTGTACCCGATCGGGCATCATGCAAAGCTGTGCCGATTGCTTATTTGTGTCCTTCTTTTGTTTTGCAGATGGCCCCTAAGATCTTTCAGAGTTCCAAGAAGCGCCGATCTGACGCATATGACCCAGAGCACGGATGGCGAGCGAGGTCGGATGCAATTACGGAGTTGACGCCTTATATGCCTATCACCACTTCCCACCAACAATACAACTACCGGACGACGACGTTCTTGTCCGGTCAGAAGTTGAGGTTTGCTGAAATTCAGCCGCGGATTTTCCCGTCCCGCTTCTTATCAGCCGAAGCGATGAGTGCTCTCCACATCGGGGAACACATAGACGCCATCTTCAACACGCTAGGATGGACGAGACAAAGAGACACTCAAGAGTACACATACCGCAACCTCACGGCGGAGTTCCTCACATCGTACGTAACATTCTTTCCTGAGTCCGGAGATCGGGAGAGAGCCTTCATGGAGTTTCGCCTGTTGGGGCAGAACTATCGGCTCAGCGCGAGACAGTTCGCAATCATCCTTGACGCTCCACACTGCAACTTCACGAAGATACCAGAGCACAACCGGAGCCGTCAAGCACAATTCTGGGCTCAGATAGCGTACGGTGAATACTCGACGAGGTCGAAGGCCAGCCATATACGCCATCCCGCCTTGAGGTATTTTCATTACTTCCTAGTTTCTTCTATACTAGGAAAGGGAGCGCAAGGTGGAGTCAACCACACAGAGTTGGCCTACCTTAGGCGGGTGGTGCAGTCAGGCTTTGAGGCCGACGAGTGGGATATCTTGGACGTCGACTTGGCCTCATTGGTGATGAGGCACTTCCATGACATAGCCACCGAGAAGTGTAGCACAGATACGAAGATCATGTGCGGTGGCATAGTCACGATGATCGCACGGAGAGTTGGGATCAACCTTGGCATCCTGACTGAGGATAAGATCGACGAAGAGCCCGAGTTGAACCTCCAGAACCTACGCAACCGAAGGACAATTACGTTAGAGAGGTACAACGTCATCTGGTGCTACAAGGCAAGCACGGTCGCAACTTAGAAGTCGACCTACGAGAGATTCAGATGCCGGGTCAAGACGAGGAGGGGTCACGATTCAGGATTGATCCAGCCATCGGACACATCGGCCCGAGGCTAGCTGAGATGGATCCCCCCCCAGCCGCTACAGTAGGACCATCCATATCGAGGCACCGCAGCCGACGCGCCACACACTCGCGTGCCCGCCCAGAATATCCTCACCGCCGCTCTGACTTCCCTTCCATGGAAGGAGTCTCCGACGTCCTCAGGTATGTCGCGGAGGAGACCAGGTATCAGTCGTTTATGACAGAGCAGAGGTACGACATGGAGGCGACGAGGCACGATATCGAGGCTGTGAGGTATGCAGAGCAGCAGCAGTTCCAGGAGCAGTCGATCCAGCATACATACTACCTCACGGAGTCCGTCCGTCGATTTCAGCAACTCAGTATGCAGCATTACCAGGAGCCATACGTGCCGATCTCACAGGACTATCATACTGGAGCCATCCCGTACCGTCCTTACATCCCCTACGAGCTGCAGTCTTTCTACTTCCCACCTGGGGAAGGAGCACCTGCGGAGCCAACAGACCTTCCGGCCACCCACGGTGGAGAGGATGAGGATTAGACCACTCTTCCCTTTTTCCTTTCTTTCTTTTTTCTTTTTCATCTTTTATGGACCTATTTTTATTGTTTTCTTTTTTTTTTAGTTTTAGGGATTATGTGCACTCTCTTTGGAACTTATTGATGTAGTGCTCTTTGTTCTATCTCTTGCATTGCATGGCTTTCATCTCAGGTCTTCCACGCTAACACATGCATTAGAGCAAAAGAGAGTCACACAATCCGGATGTATCACGATTCGAGAAAGCCACACACACACCAGGTGTACTCATTATCTTTTTTTTTTATATTTTCTCGAATTTTTCGCATGCGGGTATCCCTCATAGGTCTCGAACACCGGGACTGTGTTCCGTTCAGGTCTGGGGGATACTCTTTGTTAGAGTGATACGGATTTTTATTGAGAGCGACATACTTGCGTTTAGGATTAGATTTAGGATTAGGTTGAGGAATAAGATGGATACCTAGTGAAATTTTTTCGAGTTTTAGTCATGTTTTGCGACATTGTTGAATCATGGATAATGGTCTAGGTTTGCTTAGAAGCCTTTTGATACCGATTAGTCGAGTAGTTGTGTTTGAAGCCCTTGATAGAAAGTTGAATTCACTCCTTAGGTTTCGATACCAAGTAGTCATATCACTGTGTATACCGTCTAGCCTTAGCTTAGTTGATATTCATACCGTTCATGAGTTAGATTCCACACGTTTATACTCCGTTGTCATCTAGGATAAGTTTTTCACTATTCCGAGTTAGGATTGACATGAGTACATCGATGTTCTATGGTTCGGGTCTAAGTGGTGGATAGAGGTGCTTTTCTACGTCCTAAGGGTTAGAGTGTTGCGTAATCAAGAAAAGAAAAAACCGAAAAAAAAAATAAATAAGATCTTCAATAACGCACCTCTTCACTCCGCTAACGTCACTCGACCTTATGAGTGTGCCATAGGTAGCCTGGTTCTAAGTAGAAAGCCATCCCTCTTCGACTTCGACATCCTAGGAACAAAGCGTGGATCTAAGTGTAGAAAAGAAAAAAATAAATAAGAACGAGAAAAAGCGATTTTAATGATATCAAAAGCTTAGGAAATTGGTATGGAGATTGCTTGGACGTTGTCTAGGGATGTGAAGTAGACTTAGATTTTTTGTAGGATTTCATGGCTCAGCACTTTCCATAGATATAAGGCTATATTCGGTACGCTTAGGCTTTTATCCATGTGACGCGTTGATTTGTGGAATGACTAACTCTTCAATATTTTTATGCTAGTATCCATCGTTATTAGATTCTTCTTGCACTTGACTTTAGTTTTGTTTGAGGACAAACAAAGGTTTAGGTCTGGGGGAGTTTGATAACACTGAAAGTGTATCGATTTTAGGCTAGGTTTTAGTATCATTTTCACATATATTTCATAGTTAGATTTACATTTCCGATATGATTATCCTTTACATACGCCTGTTTTGTTGGTTTTCAGGTTTTTAGGCGACAAGGCCTAAACAAGCGTAAATAGACAGATTCCTGAGCAAAACCACGCATTTTGAAGATAAATTCACTCGGAGCCAAGATCAAGCCTCAGAACTCAAAGAAACACCCGAGCAACGAGCGTAAAAGAGCAAAATCAAGATTTCAAGGGTGTCCGGTCGGGCACTGAGGTCTACCCGCTCGGGTAAAACCTACGGGGTTTATTTGCACACCTTGCACGACCCGGGCACGAAGGCAACATGATTGGGTAGCCATACCCGATCGAGCGCAATCGAGTTACCCGCTCGGGCATTAATTCGTCCCAAAAAACCCCGAGAGTTTACATGACTCGGGCCGCTCAACCACGCGATCGGGTGCTGATGCCCGATCCGGCATAAAGGCTTACACGATCGGGCGCGCCTCTGCACGAATGGGTAAAAGTTGTGCCCGAGCGGGCCGCGTTTCTCGTAACAACCTAGATCTTGCATTCAAACGACCTAATTAATAGACCAGAACGGATCTAGAGCAAGGGGGCGACGTACAAAACAAGGAAAGGCTTGGAAAACATCACGAAAGGCTCAAGAGACGCTGGAGAAGAAGAGAAGCATCAATCCTCACATCGGTAACACAATAGGGAAGATCGAGGCATCGAGTTTCCTAGATTTAGGGTTGTGTTATCTTCTTTATCTATATTCTCCATGAGTGAGTAGGTTCCCAACTATGGGTTAGGGATATCGGATTGTAATGGATGAACAATGTTATGTGTTAATGCTTAGATCTATTGATTTTATCTTGACATTCGGTTCTACATCCAACATTATCATTCTTATACTAGTGCTGCCCGCTCAGTAACATAGGAATTCAGACTTTGCTGGAAGGTTAAAGGATGAATCCGGAACTGTTGAGTTGTAGGTTAAGTTCGGCTAATGAGAATCTGACCGGTTGGTTAGTCGATTTAGGAATTAGGATTGCGTTCGTAAAGCTGCCATAGTACGGGTTAATCACTGCTGAAAGGTATGGTGTCACGTACTCATGGTTAGGAGGTTTAGGCTCGGAAGAATCACTCCTCACCTTAGGGCATGAATTTCCCGTAATCAAGAAAATTCGATAGGTTTATGATCTTTAGTTGTTACATCCATACGATTCCCGGTATCCCGACACCCGTAGTGTTCGTCATATCCAAGTTTACCCCAACCTATTATCGTTGTCACCACTTAGCTTAGTTTTTAGGTATTTCGCACCACAACTTCATCTACTTCCATTCGTCTTAGTTTAGTGTTATTCTTAGTTTTTGGCTGCTGTAGTCCCTAGAGATCGACCCTGGTACTACACGATCCGTATACTTGCGGTGAAGTGGTCTAGGAAATTATATTGCTTGAGATTCACCACATCATGCAGCAGTGATATGATCGAGCATTCGCCCTCCAAAATGCAAGAGCAAGCTGCTGGAACGTCCATGAGAAGAGGCAAAGGTACAATTGCGATTATGGAAGGAGTTGAACCGGATTTAGACAAACCATACATTGCTCCACCGGCATACAAACCTCCTATACTGTTTCCTCAACGTTTGGTGAGCAATAAGAATGAAGAACGAGTGGGCAGATTCGTAGAGGGTCTCAAGAAGCTTGACATCAACATCCATTCGTGGAAGCCCTCCAAAAGATGCCTAATCATGCCAAAATCATCAAAGAGGTTCTTTCCAAAAAGAGGCATATCGAAGAGAACGAGACGGTAGCACTCACCGAGGAATGCAGCGCTATCCTTCAAAACAAGCTGTCACCAAAGTTGTAGGACCCCGGAAGCTTCTCAATTCATGCACAATAGGTAATCTTGATATTGAAAATGCTTTGGGCAATTTAGGGGCAAGCGTGAGCATCATGCTACACTCAGTTTTCAAGCGGATGGACTTCGGGAATCTCAAACCTACAAAGATGTCTCTACGCCTCGCGGATCGTTCGGTAAGATATCCGGTAGGAATTGTTGAAAACGTTCCCACCATAGTAGGTAAGCTTTCAATTCCCACTTATTTTGTTGTACTTGAAATAAAGGAAGATTCAAGGATACCTATTATTCTTGGTAGATCGTTCCTAGCTACTGCAGGTGCCATGAGACGTACAACAAGGAAAGCTTTCCTTACGTGTCAAAGATGAGACGATCGAATTCAACCTGTCCAGCCCCATGAACGGACCCTTATCCAGGGAGTCTTGCATTACAGTCGATTCATTGGACGAGTTATCAAAAGACACGCATGATCAAGTAAGTGGTTCCGATCCTCTTGGACGATATTTAACATCAGTTTGCAAAGATGCAGGATTTACGGACGAAGGAGCCAAGCTGTACACGAAATTCATGAGTGCTATTGCAGCACTAGGAGACACCCCACGTGAGGAGATACCACATGAAATGCATGCTGATTTCGCAGTGGAGAAGACGTCCAAACTTGAGCCCAAGCCTCCTCCGTCTTCTCTTTGGTATGAGTACGTTGAATGCGATAAAATATATCCTGGTGTTATGAATGCTAACTTGAGTGCAGATGAGAGGAGGAAGCAACCCACACGCATAAAGAAGCGTAGAAGAGTCAGCTCTTCAATATGTACGCATAGAACTTATAGGGAAGACAGTCACAAACCTTCCATCGAAACTCAACAGAGGCTGCACCCGCACTTGCACGAGGTAATGGAAAAAGATGTCACAAAACTTTTTGATGCAAATATCATTTATCCAACCTCGAACAGCGAACGAGTGAATCCCGTGCATGACGTGCCAAAGAAAGAAGCAATGACTAAGGGATGGCATGACAAAAAGATCCTACCTCATGAATTCCAACTAGGTGACTTAGTTCTACTCTTCAATTCTCATCCTAAGCTTTTCTCGGGCAACCTACGGTCTCGTTGGTCTGGTCCTTTGCAGGTACGAGAAGTCTTTACACATGGAGAAGTGAAACTATGGAGCGATTCGAGTAGAACGTTCAAAGCTAATGGACAACGGCTAAAGCTCTACCAAGCCACTCAACCGATCGAAAGTAGAAACTCCATTTCCCTTTTGTTTTCTACTTTTCGTTTTAGTTTAAGACTCGGTTAATCATTTTTTAAAAAAACCAAAAATAAAAATAAAAATACCACCACAAACGTGACTTCACTTCCCTTACCCTCCATCGGAGCTTCACTTTGAGCACGCCGTTCAATTCAATTCTGGGGGAGCAGCTCACGTTTGTCAGGTGATTTCGTTTCATTTTCTTTCATTTTCTCTTTGATTTCGTAGTTTTTAGTTTGTTTTGTTTTCATGAGTCAGAGTCGTCCCAGGCGCCTGTCCGGTGCCAATTTTTGAGATGAACCCTGAACCTAGGATACTTAAGAAATTGGCCTTTTCCGTGAGATTTTGCATGTTTGAGCTAGGTTTTACCTAAGCGTTAGAGCTTATTAGTCGGTTGAAAAACAATAGGTCGTAATTCTTTGGGAATCCTAGTGTTGCTTGTGGGGGGGTTTAGACGAGGTTGCTAGGCTAGTTTATCGTTTCTCTCTATCCTCCAGATGGTCATACTTCGTATAGACGATGCTTTACTTTTTTTTATGAGGATTATTATATCGTATGAGATCGAGCTTATTTTGCAGATTAAGAGCGCACACTAACACTCCGCTGTCGATAGAAATAATGCCTAAAAGCATGATCTAAAATCGATATGAGTGCATAGACCTTGATACTCTTTCGATGGTTCGGGTCTAAGTGGTGGTTTGGTGATCATCTTTCTACATCCTAAGGGCATGGCACAATAAAACGCTGCCTACTCCGCTGCACTCTTGAACGAGATGCATGAGTATACCGTCATCGGTAGTCTGGGTCTAAGCAAAGGCTGGATCCCTTTAAATCCGACGTCCTAGAAGTCTAGTGTGTATGCAAAGAAAAAAAAAGAAAAAGGAGAAAAAAAGAAAAAAAAAGAAAAAAAAAGACATAAAAGCAAAAGAAAAGAAAAAGAAAGAAAAAATAATAAAGAATAAAGAAAGAAACAAGTATCCTCGGTTGTTCTAGGTTTTGCATTTGTCTGAAGTCTTGTTTGGTGGAGAGAGTTACGGTGGCTCGTTTAGTTTTCCTTTTATTTACTTTCTTGTGGGTAGCCTTGGTGAACCTAGGATGAAGACTGAAAACTTAGTTAGGCCGAATTTGCTTTCGACTTGCTAGTTGATCGGTTAGGTTTCCTTTAGCGGTGTTTCTAAGAGAAAGGAGAATTCTCGGATTTTGTATACCCCACGTGTTCCACGTTTACATTTGCTTAGGGACAAGCAAACATTCAAGTTTGGGGGATTTTGATCATCTCGTTTTCATACGTATTTCTTGCACGATTTTAGAGATGTGTACGATATAGATGCGATGTTTTACGTATGATTTTGTATCCATTTTACTCATTTTCGTGTTTTCATGTTCTTACAGGTTTTAATGCAAATTCTGTTCATTTTGGAGCTAAAAGACGTACACGAGACAAAGTACTAACATCAAGGATCATCACGGAATAAACGGGACGAGAATCGGCGAAGAACACACACAACCCACGCGGGGTACACACTTGCCCGCACGGGCATTTAGTTCGGCAAATTTGTCCAGAAAGTTGAGCACGATTCGTGCGAGCAATCAGCACGGTCGGGAAAACAGCCAAGCGGGCCAAACACCAGCCCAACCGGGGCATGCATCAGCCCGACTGGGGCACTCCCTAGCCCGAACGGGTCGCTTTGTTTTCCATCGCGATCATGCGCGCCGCACCCGAGCGGGTCACACACTCAGCCCGCACGGGTCGCATCCGTCACCTGCAACTCCAGATAAGTTAATTTGTCTTAAAAAAATAGGAGTTTGATGGGCACTTATACAATAAGGAAAACGACTTTAGAGAAGAGGAATAAGTGATATTTTGCTGGGGAAAGTAATGGAAACGTAGCCCAACTTAATCAAGAATGCAAAACTCATGAAAAGGCAAAATTGGTGGCTGCTGCAACTAAAGGAAAAGAACGAACGACCAGAAGGAAAAAGGAGGAGAAAAGGAAAGAAAAGAAGAAGGAAAAGAAAGAACAGGAGCTAGGGGTCGAGAAGAGCTTCAGTGAGAGAGTTGAGTTTGGAGTTTACACATGAGGAGAGAAAGTAGAGAGAAGGAGGAGATTCTTGCGAAGGAGACGTACAAGGAGCATTGGAGATCAACCCAAGACTTCGGTTTCGTTTGGTTTTCATGTTCCTTAGACTTTCTACTTCAATTATGTTTGTTTACGGACGCATGAGCGAGTAGTTTGTTTTTTTTCTAGGAGAAGGGATTAGCCCATGGCTATCCCAGAACCACTTTTGATTTATCTTTGAATGCATCTTCCCGTTCTCGTTTATCTATTCTTTATCTGAGAGCTTGAATGACTTGTATTTACAAAGGCCAAGTAGATGCATGTGTTAGGGATTAGGAGAAGGATCGAAAGGAGAATTCTAGTCCTAGAAGATCAGGTTTAGAACAACCGAGGTTAGGCCACGAAAGTAGGGTAGCAGCGGTTGAGGGTAAAACGGATGAATCATATACCTTATGGGTTTAGTTCAAGGTGTAGCCACGGAAGTAGGGGATAACTTGACTAGATCACGTGTCTATGCCTTGAAAGAGGGTAGATATCATATTAGGATCGTATGCCTTAGATAACTTGACTGGGATTGCATGATAGATAGGTTGATTGATGGTTTCGATAGTCTTGTGGTGAAACCGGATTCCTAGAACCTTTGTCTCATTGTTAGGAACTCGTTTGTTTACTTGTTTTTAGTATTTCATTCTCAAAGTCCATATTTCGTTCATTAGCAAGTTTGATTCATAGTTTGAGTTTAGGTTGTGTTGAATAGTCCCTGTGAGATCGACACTTGAAGTACTACACATGTGTCGTGCACTTGCAGGTAGTTTAGGTTATTTGTTTAACTTTGATAACGCATCAGTTCTCAACCCATTGACAAAGAAAGATGGACCGTTCTCCATCAAGCTATGGTTCCTTTTTGTTTCTCTATCTTAAACATAGTATATTGTGTGTTTTTTGGCAGGTCGAATCTGATGTGTTATTTTTTGTTTGAATTTTTTGCTTGTTTGATATTGTTTTTTGCAGAGATAATGGCGGTGGTGATCCTGACTATGTAGAAATTTTTTACTCTTCAATCGAATTAGGTAATCATATGACGTTTGTTTGCATGGTGATGAAGAATCGATGGTTGATTCATATGAGAATTGTGATGAACTTGAATTGGGAGAGAGTAGTAGATGCCAGAAAAGAATTTAATGGAATGAAAGGAACTATTTTTAGGTCAAATATTTAATTACGCTGAAAACTTCAAGGATGTTGTGATGAAAGTAGTGTTGAATACAATAATATAGGATTTAATCGATGGAATAATGATGTTGTTATTTCTATATTCTCCGAGTTACATTGTAAATGACGAATTTATTGTTCCATGGAACAAGATATTTGAACAATAAGGTCATACATTATGGAATACACTTGTGAGCCGAAAGAAGAGAGCATGTAATTGAAAATATATTTAATTGTGAAGAGTTCCAAGATGATTTAAAACCAGATCCGAATATAAGTTCAAATCTCGATTCTTCTGTAGAAGTGCAAACCATCTAAGATAGTGCACAAAAATGATATATTTGATCGATTTTATGTGTGCTTTGAATCTTGTGATGTTCATGAAGACACACTTGTAGGCCTATAATTGGTTTATATGGTTGTTATAACAAAAATTATAGTAAAGGTTAGATTTGCGTGTCGTTGGTTGTGATGAACATACAAAGAATTGGTATTGGTTCATTACAATGATTAAGGATTATTTGTATCTTGGATCATGTGAAGGATTAACGTTCATTTCCAATAGACAAAAATTAAGTTGTTTTATTTCTTTCAAATTTGTTATACTTTTCAAAAACTAATGAACTTTTATTAAATTGTTTCCTTTATTACATTGGGTTGATCAATGTGGTGGAACAAGAATTTTCAAATGTGGTACATCGTATGTGTTTAAGGCCTATAATATCCAATCTCAAGAAGAACTACAAGGCCAAATGTATGATTTGATGAAGACTAGTTCATAACATTAGTGTCGAACATTGTTTAGACGTGGTTTTTGTTGCAGTTATGTGCATAACAATATGACAGAATCATTTAATAATAGTATTATCATTGCATGAACCATGAATATGGTTGATATGTTAGAGATTATTAGAGCACAAAATGGTTATGATTAATGGGAGGTATACAAATTCTGAGAAGCACATGGATGTATATACTACAAAGGTTATTCGATCACTAGAGAGAGCTAAATTAATGTCAAGGAAATTGTGTTTCATATCCTAGATCGTATGATAGATTTGAAGTCAATGATATTGAAACATTTAATGTAATTAACATGCGGCAACGTACGTGTACTTACCGAAGATCGGATATAATAGGAATTTCGTGACTACTATTGGTGGTCTACATGGCGAGACACCCATACGAGAAATATTTCTCCTCTTTGTTGTGCCAAATTTGGAAAAACATCGGGTAAGATTCTAATCATTCCTCTAGAGATTAAGAAGATGTCCGAAAGATCGAAGAAATATCACAAAAAAGAAGCATTCAAAAGAGATTATGGAGAAAAGAACCAAGATAAGTTAAGTCAGAATCAAATTTATTTGTGGTCGATGTGGAGCATATGGTCGTAACCTTAGATCATGCAAAAGGGCTAATGAAGATAATGCATCCTCTCATATCCAATTCGAGATTATGGAGTCATAGATTATTATGTTTCCTGAATCTTAAGATATTTAGACAATCCCTTATAAAAATTATATTTGTATTTGTATTTGTAATTAAGACAATTGTCTAATGATGAATTACTTTTTACCTTTTTGCAAGGTTGGCTACAAATACACATCGACGACAAATCTAAGATTGGCGAAGTTTTTAAAATTTTACAATTTATGTATTGAACTATCTCAAGAAATTTATATTCATGTCTAAATTTTATATATTGATTTAATCATAAATTTATGTATTGAACTATCTTTTTAAATTTATTTTATATGTTTATATTTGAATTGTATACAATGAACTTGAATGTTGAAATTTGTGTTTGAACGTTATACCGAACAATCTACTATAATTTTTAAATGATTAATACAATTTTAACGTATTAAAAATTAAAATCTAATCCACAAAACACTATAAATGAATATTTTTTTTTTGTAATTATGATTAAGGATTGCTTTAAATTGTTAATGTTTTGATTTTTGGTGTTAAAAACTATTATTTTGGGGTTTAAAATTGATTTTTTAAAATTTTAATATTAATGGATTTTTAAACATTAATTAACGAATGTAGCTTAGACACAATTTGAATATTTTGGAAAAATAAGATTAAGATTAAAAGTCGAGACAAAATCAAACGAGAGCCAAGACCGATAAAAAATCATACTAAAGGAGAGAGAATAAACGATTTATCCAAACGTTAATACATGGATTCGACCATCGGATACTAACAATCATCTTTCTTTGATTACCTAACTTGAAGAGCTTCTTCTCTAGACATCAACCAATTGAGATCTTTTTAGTCTAGACCTGATTAAATATCTTTCGATATAATGCTTTCTCTACCACATTTGGATAAAATTAATGTAATCACTGTCTTCATCTTGATGTTGAAAGACCACCCCATATCCCAATCTACAAGATTTGAAGATCAATTCAATATATAATCCAACTTTTGGATTCCTCTTCCTTCCTTAATTTCATCATACAGTAGTCTTTAGGTTCATTCATTTTATTTGTAATCAAATTTTTACATTCTTTTTCTATGTTTTTGTTTTATCATGTTGTATTCTTTTTTTAACTGTTTGTACTTTGTTTGATATTTCTCCTTCATAATCCTCTCTCCAAGTATAATATTTACAATTTTTAATTTTAAAATGGCAAAGACCAAGTTCTGTCCCATTCATCATCATGTAATGGAATTTTATATATTGAGCCTACTATTGACCCATTATAAATTATGGTCCAGCATTACCTACGCGTGATTGTAAATTCAAGGCCCATAAAAATATTGAAAATCATTTAAATCATGGGCTGATATATATTGTCCATTAACGGGATTCAGTAATCATACATATATAAACGTAGGAGGGTCAACTTCTTACAAATTTGGACATCAGTGTCGAAGAGGCTGTTAGAGACAAAAGAATGGAAAACTGCAATGGATGAAGAGGTGAAAGCAATCGAAAAAACAAAACTTAGAATTTGGTGGAGTTGCCTCAAGTATACAACCCATTGGTGTCAAAAGGGTATACAAGAAGAAAATGAATATGCAAGATGAAATTGAAAGGTACAAGGCGTGTTTAGTAGCACAAGGTTATTCACATAAGTCGGGAATCGATTATAGTGAAGTTTTTGCACCTTGTTCAAGTCATGACCAAGTTGTAGATATTTTTATAAAGCCTCTACCAACTGTGCTGTTCGAAAATTTGAAGGATAAACTCGACATGAAAGATCGGAGAAGTTTGAGTTTAACGGAAGAATTTGTTGAAGAATTAAACTCAAAACTGTCAGAATTTTTTGATGGTTTTTAGCAGAGATTTGGAAGGTCAAATGGAAACGAAATTCGACGTTTGGAAATTTGTGGAAGAAGTTATTGTTGTTTTAGTAACCAAGGGTCAGATTTGACTACATGGAATTTCGGTTTCATTTATGTCTTCTTTTAATTTTGTTTATTGTAGAACATTCTAGTCTATTGAGAAAAACTATAAATAGATAAGTTGTATGTTTGGAATGTAAGCAGCAAAAAATAAGAAAGAAACAAATTGAAAAGCAAGAAATATTTCTCTTCTCTTCTAAAAAATATTCAAATAGTTATATCCTCTTCCATCAATAACCCCTTTATTGTTGTACCATTTACGACTACTGAGTTTTATCAAAAAATTCTGGTAACTCCTCGGTGCTTACTCATCATATCGAGTATTCACATGAAAATAGTCATTGTTATATTGGTGTACTCTCCATGTGGCTAACATCTTCTCATTTCTATTGTTTCTGCAATAGAGCAGTTCGGGTTGGTGTAATCCTTGATGGATGAGATGATATAGATTTCATTTCTATTGTTTGGTACATCATATTGATCTTACTTTCCGTTGACATCATTCCGAATCAGATCAATTTTCCAAGGGTTACTCTTGTGTTCACTGATGGAAGAGGATATAAGTATTTGAATACTTTTGAGAAGAGAGGAGAAATATTACTTTCTTTAATTTGTTTCTTTCTTATTTTTTGCTGCTTACATTCCAAACATACAACATACTTATTTATATTATTTCTCAATAGACTAGAATGTTCTATAGTCAACAAAATTAAAAGAAGACATAAATGAAACCGAAACTCCATGCAGTCAAAACTGACCCTTCGTTACTAAAACAACAATAACTTCTTCCACAAATTTCCAAACGTCTTGAAAATTGAACCGTTAGAAAGTATACTCTTGGAGCATCCAGATTCATAGGTCATACGTTGAATTTGGTTACCATTTGACCTTCCAAATCGCTGATGAAAACTGTCCAAAAATTCTGACAGTTTTGAGTTTAATTCTCAACAAATTCCCCCCTTAAACTCAAACTTCTCTGATCTTTCATGTCGAGCTTCTCCTTCAAACTTTCGAACAGCACAGTTGGTAGAGGCTTTGTAAAAATATTTGCAACTTGGTCATTGCTTGCAACATGAATCATTTTCACTTCTCCATTCTTCACATGTTCCCTGATAAAATGAAAGCGAATATCAATATGCTTACTCCTTTCATGATGAACCAGATTCTTTGTCAATTCAATTACAGATTTGTTGTCAACTCATATCTCCGTTGCCTCATGTTGTTGTAGCTTTATATCTTGTAGCAAATTCTTGTGACACACACACCATGATGCTGCCACATATCGGCCTCGCATGTTGACAAAGTTACGATCGGCTGCTTCTTCGAAAGCCATGTGAATGTTGTATTCCCCAGGTAAAATGCGTATCCTGATGTGCTCTTTCGATCATCTATATCTCTGCCCCAATCACTATCAGAATATCCAACCAACTTGAAATCATTTGTCTTTGAATACAATAGTCCAAGAGACACTGTTCCTCGAATATATCGAAGAATTCTTTTAATAGCTTTGAAGTGCGAACGTCTTGGATCCTCCATGTATCTGCTCACTATGCCAACACTGTATGCAATGTCCGGCCTTGTACATGTGAGGTACCGTAAACTCCCTACCAAACTGCGGTATTCACTTGCATTTACTTA
>CM071867.1:23195744-23214553 GCA_036759665.1 Gynandropsis gynandra
CGTCATAGCCTCTTTAAAATCTTCAACAATCTTCTCATTACTCCCCATGAAGATAAGATCATCAACATAAAGAGCAACAAGAAGTAGATCACCTTGTTCTTTCTTAACGTACAATGCATGCTCATAAGGACATTGTGTGTATCTATTCTTCTTGAATTAAGTATCGATTCGGGTGTTCCAAGCTCGTGGAGCTTGCTTCAACCCGTAAAGTGCTTTTTTCAACTTCAATATTTTCCTCTCACTCCCAGGTTTCATATACCTAGGTGGTTGCTCTACGTAAACTTCCTCTTCAAGGACTCCATTTAAAAATGCGGATTTTACATCCATTTGATGAATCTGCCACCCAAATTGTGCAGCTAGAGATAAGAGGAGGCGAATTGTCTCCATTCTTGCAACCGGTGCAAACACTTCGTCATAATCGATTCCCGCCTTTTGTGAATAACCTTTTGCAACTAGACGCGCCTTGTACCTTTCAATTTCACCTTGGGCATTCATTTTCTTCTTGTACACCCATTTGACACCAATGGGTTTGTATCCTTGAGGCAACTCCACCAAATCCTAAGTTTTGTTTCTTTCGATTGCTTTTATCTCTTCATCCATTGCAGCTTTCCATCTTTTGTCTCTAACAGCCTCTTCGACACTGATGTTCTCTGAGTCTGCTAATAAGCAAACCAAATGCACTTCCTCAGTTGACTCATACAGATCTTGTAGACTTCGCATCCTCGGTTGAATCGGCTCATCTTCATCTTCGCTATATACATGAGACGTCGTTGGGGTGATTATCGGTGCGACACTCAATGACTCGTGCATTGCACCGCTTCTGCCCAAAATTCCTTTGGCATATCTTTTGTCTTCAGCATTGACCGAACCATATCAAGGATCGTTCGATTCTTCCTTTCAGCGACACCATTCTGTTGAGGTGAGTATGGTGCTATCAAGTATCTTCTGATGCCTTGTTCCTCACAATAGCTTGTGAGGGCGGTCGACATGTATTCTCCGCCTCTGTCCGACCGTAAAGCCTTGATGTAAAGATCATTCGTTTCCACCATCGCCTTGAATTTTTTAAACACCTAAAAAAGCTTTAGACTTCTCCTTCAAAAAATAAACTCATGTTTTCCTTGTACAATCATCAATGAAAGTGATAAAATATCTCTTCTCACTAAAGGATTTCAGAGTGATTGGACCACATATGTCGGTGTGTACCAACTCGAGAGGTCTTCTTGCACGATATTCTGCCTTCTTTGGAAAATGTTTCCTTGCATGCTTACCAAGGACACAACCTTCACAAAATGTCTTGATGTAGTCCATGTTCGGTAACCCATGGACCATTTCCTTCTTAGCTAGCTCCTTTAGCCCACCATAATGAAAGTGTCCAAACCGTAAGTGCCATAACAATGCTTTATCCTCCATATTGACTTGCAAACACCTCTCTTGTATATTCTGCAAGTTGCATTTGAACATCCGGTTCTTCGCCATCTCCACATACGCAAGCACTCGACCATTTTTGTCCTTCAATTGCAGTATTCGATCTTTCATGAAGACCGAATATCCCTTCTCCAATAATTGACCTATACTGAGAATATTGCTCTTCAGATCAGGTATGTCGTACATATCCTCCATGGTAACCTCTTTTTCATCCTTTTGGAGAAAACGTATCTTTCCTCGTCCCTTGACTTTAACCTTCGATGCATCTACAAAGGACACATGCCCATATTTTATCTCTTGCATATCAACAAAGAGATGTTTGTGCCCACACATATGGTTGCTAGCACCGGTGTCGAGATACCACACCAAGTCACCATCCGATGTGTTGCCTTCATGAGCCATCATGAGAACGCCATCATCTTTGCTCCCATCTTCTTCGACTAGATTGACAATTTCTTCAACTTTCTTCTTGAAAAAGCAATCTCTTGCATTGTGTCCATATTTTCCACACTTGTAAGATTCGACGTTTGATCACTGTGAACGACCTCCTTTTCCACGACCGCGGCCTCGTCCTCGCCAATTTTGTTGGCTTCGATGTCCTCTCTCTTCATTGTGACATCCACCGCGACCAAAACTATGACCACCACGGCTACGTCCTCTTCCTCGGTTATGTTGTGCATACATCAGTTTGTCCTCCTGGATTACTTTTGTTTGTAAGGCCTCCTCGAATATCTCTTGCTTCTTTTTGTTTTTTCGTTGTTCATGCGCTTCAAGAGAACCCACGAGATCATCGACGGTCATCTCTTCCAAATTCTTCAACTCCTCGATAGCACATACAACATTCTCAAAATCATTTGTCAATGATCTAAGAATCTTCTCCTCAACTCTTGCATCGGTGAGAGTTTCTCCATTGCGTTTGAGTTGATTCACCACTGTTTGCACACGAGTAATGTAGCTAGATACATCTTCTGACTCCTTCATTTTCATGGGCTCCAACTAGCCTCGTAGAGTTTGAAGACGCACTTGCTTAACTCGTTCGGCACCCTTGAACACCTTTTTCAAAGTGTCCCATGCTTCCTTCGAGTTTGATGCACCAGCAATCTTCTCAAATCCCGAATCGTCTACAGCTTGTAATAAAAGAAAGAGGACGGTCTTATCCTTCATTCGCATTTCTTTCAATGCTTTCAACTGGTTCGTTGTAGCACCGACAACGTCTATCTCATCGTAGCCATTTTCAACTACTTCCCACACATCTTGTGAGCCAAGTAAGGCACGCATTTGAATACTCCAATTGTCATAGTTCGTCTTGGTGAGTCGTGGAAGCGATATTTGGCCCAAAGACGAGCTTCCCAAATTCGTCATGGCTCTGATACCAATTTGATGGGAGAGGATATAAGTATTTGAATACTTTTGAGAAGAGAGGAGAAATATTTCTTTCTTTAATTTGTTTCTTTCTTATTTTTTGCTTCTTACATTCCAAACATACAACATACCTATTTATATTATTTCTCAATAGACTAGAATGTTCTATAGTCAACAAAATTAAAAGAAGATATAAATGAAACCGAAACTCCATGCAGTCAAAACTGACCCTTCGTTACTAAAACAACAATAACTTCTTCCACAAATTTCCAAACGTCTTGAAAATTGAACCGTTAGAAAGTAGACTCTTGGGGCATCCAAATTCATAGGTCATACGTTGAATGTAGTTACCATTTGACCTTCCAAATCGCTGATGAAAACTGTCCAAAAATTTTGACAGTTTTGAGTTTAATTCTCAACATTCACTTGGTAATTGAGTTTTTCTGTTTTTTATTTATGCTTTAACATTGCACGTGTCCATGGGTTTAGCGTATTGTTCATAGGATTAATTTAATCACTTGGCTTTGCAGCTAGGAGGTACGCATGTCCGTTGTGCAAAATTTGTTTTTACTATGAATGGCACAACCTTTGTACAAATACCACCTCATGCTGCGATAACTACTTACGTGGATCCTAGACAATGTAATTTAACCATGGCTTAATATGCTTTATCACTTTTCACCGCTATATATATTTCCAAAATTACTTTAGCAAATTAAAATTATTTCAGTGATGTCATACTCCCACTGAATAAAAGTTGCATTCACATATCAATCAAGTTCCTACCTCAATTTTAAAACGCGCGATGTATACGTAATTGTGTTGTATTAAGCCTTCACATGAACTTTCATATAAAATTTGCCATTTGCTCAGCATGTTACATATTACTATACAACGCAGTCTGCTTCATTTGTCATTATCATTTACACATACACTTGAACATTTGATATATTTTATATGCAGGGTAATCGAATGTAGTGTTCCGTGAGATCTGCATTTTGGCACTATCACCGTAGATATTTAGTTGAATGTGTGTGCTGCTCAATTGAACTTAAGCGTATTGCGTAAATATGGCTACAATCGCGCATGCGCTTCAGAATTCAAAATACGATTCCATCCTACAACTCCGGTACGACAATGCGAAAACTTAACCAACTTGGATAACTTCTTCGATTTCGTTCCATTGGATGCTATTCTACGTGGCTCTCTAAATTAAAATATTCTTATAGGTATATATCCTTTTGAATTAATCCTACGCATATCTACACATGTTTAAGCTCTTCATATTGATTTATTACAAGCTTAACAAATTTCTTTAATTCAAAGTGTACCTGTGAAATTATGACGGTTGGACAACTTGAAACTACAAACTACAATGATCCGTAAAAGGGATAACCATTCATCTCAGAGATTCCAAGTTAGCCATTGTATGTCCTATACATATAAAGTTTGTGTTGAAGGCAACGCCTCCTTTGCTAGCAAAATATGTGAGCAAAATATGTAACACATGCCCTTTTGACTTTGATGCAGCGATAACTCCTTCGAATGCACGTTTTGGGATGACTTCGCATATGAACTGTATAAGTCTATTTGCCATCATAAAAAGGGCCCTCTGGTTATAATATGGCAGTTTTTCAAGACAATACCTTAGGGAGGTAACCAATATGTAACATGTACTGCAACATTGTTACATTTGCATTGTAGATCTCTATTAGTTATACTCATGGTGACCAATTAATACATGCCTCGGCGTTGGAATCTGAGACGCGTTGAAGAATCTGTTAACCTAGATCACTCATGTAGGATTTGCAGGTTAAATGAAATCTCTTGATTGAGTTAAGGGCACTCTTCAAGAATTATTCCGTTGATGGTGGTGGATGATGTTGGTTGATGATAGAGGATCTTTTGACTAGCCTAAGGGCGTTCTTCAAAATTCATACAACAATGGTGGTTGATGGTGGTTAACGAGTTGTTTAAGGTGGAGCGAAGGCACCACAAGAAGTGTACAAGCCTCTTGATACAGTCGGATAAACTTCAATTGTACCTGAAACAAGTTGAAGACATTGTGTTCTTAACAACGATTAAGAATATAAAAAGGTTTATTTCTTTTCAAATTTCAAGGTGTCCGTTACAGATGGGATGAAGTCCTTTACATAGGAGAGACTCCAGATCAAAGTAAGGAAAATGTATAAATACATTATTACAAATTTATCTACTTGTCATTTAGGAGGATTATCTAGTCATTGGGAATCTTCAGAGGAGGAAATTAGATGATCAGATGGGATATAATCGAATTGAAAAGATTTTTTAGTCGTATGTGATTTTTGGAATAGGAAAGTAGAATATTTGATACAATAAAATTAGCTTTGGGTGATTCTCATAGCTGTGGAATAAATATAAGATATTTATTTTTCATCATTTCTTATCTGTGAAACCCGAGCCCTTCGATTTGAAGGATGTAGGTTAGGGGCTAATATAATATAAAAAACCATTATGAGTCTTTCTTGAGTTGAAATATGGATTTTGGAGATCTTCAGATGAGAAAAATAAAGGACTGCATGGATATTGATATCATTGCGCATTTTCTTATCTGTTGGATAGAATAAGGTATGATCTTTATCTTCCATCCTTCCCTATCTGTGGGTCCAAACCTTTCGATAAATCTTCATTATAGTCCAATGACTCACATGTTTCTTTTTCTATCCTTGATGTCTTATTCCGCGAGCTTCTAATTTAGCCATGTGCACGTAGGCCTCGGGGAACTTTTATCCTCTATGTTCCATTATTTAGCGCCTCATCGGTGTGAACCTTCTTTGGTGCGATGGTGTTGTCGATGACCTCATCACCGATTATATTTACTTATGAGTTATGTTTAACCTTGATTTCATTGTTTTCCATTTTTTACTTCAACTGAAAAGACACTACACAACGTGCAATACTCCAACAAACTTTTCATTGACCAGTCATTCCCTCTGCTCATGAAATTCAAAGAATAGTGACTCTACCAATCTTTTATATGTTAACATTCCCTCGATTTAAAGTCTTACCTACCACTTTCATGAATCCATTACTGAAACTAATATCCATCTATTATATTGCTTTGCCTAGTTTACCTAGAGGGTTGCTTGACATTCCAAAGTCTATAATTATGGTAAGACCCTGAGCAAATATTGGAGATTCATTTGTATTCTGGAATGCCTTTAGAATGGCACACCTTATTTGACATGTCTCATTTGATAGAGGTCCAATTCCTTTATGTTTATCAAACTATTGATTGACATATTACATATGTTCAAAGCTATTGTGGCCCAAACAGTTTCACGTTGCCACATGCTTTTACTTGCATAACAATTGTGACAATCACACAAATAATGTCAATTAATGATTGGTATTACCTCGGTATTAAAGCATGTTCACAAAAAATAAACGTTGTTGCTGAAGAGAGCTCAACATCTCTAACAATGAAATATTACCACTGTGACTGTTGCTTATCCACGAGAGTGTCTATCAGCTCCATGATGTGATACCACTGGTAAGTATCTTTCAAAGCAATTCATTATATTAGATATTCATACACTTCAAATATATGTTTACACTTTTCAGTCATCTTTTCTTTGCAGTTTTTGGATCCTGATATATGTCCTCAAAAACTTCATAACCTTCATAATCGTTGTTGCCTCTTAAAGGTTTCAGTCACGCCATCATTTGCATCCTCACCAACTCCTTCAGTCTGTAGTTTATTCAAACTAACATTGAATGTTATCCGTGTAACAATTTAATGGAGAATCCCGACATTCTCTCCATTGTGTCATACAAGGTGATTACCAAATTATTTTAGCTTATACCATAACAATTCCTTACATTCCTCTCATCTCTTACATATACATATTTTACAGGATTCACACCCAATATCCCAACAAAGCTCGATGGATCAATGGCAGAGACGGGTTCTAACAACCACTTATCAGTAAACGACATATCGAAGATTTTGAGAGCCATCTCTAGGGGCAATCTTCCACACCAACGGTACATGGAACAAATCATGAGGTCGACAATGCACTAAACCTTAGTTGAAACCTACTCTTTAATGCATTTAGAGAATGGTACTGAATTTTTTTCGACGTCACCTTCTCAACCTAAAAACGTACATCCAATGCTAAATATGATAGACAATGGGGTTTTGTTTTGAATAATAATTGATGCAATTTTGATTGTGTCTATACCATAAAGGTCATTGCTCATACGACTTTCGGTTCCATTATTTATGAGCTATGTCTACAACTGTAAATATATATCAAGTTACTTTGGGTGTTTAATTAACATTCGTTATATGTATAAAAAATCATTCTGTTTAGATCCTACAAACTACAGGTTAAAATTTGACCTTAAAAATCAAACATATGCGAGAAAAATTTAACAAAATAGGTTTTGAAACAAAATAACCTATAAAACTTGCATATAAATACGTTGGCATGGGAAGTTCAATGATCCTTCTTAAATATACAAGACTAACTAGTTAAAGCATTTGCAACAATATTTATACCACTGAAATAAACGGTTACATTTCAAATCCATATCATTCACAAAATTGGTATCCACTTAGAAACTAAATCATTCAACATTCGAATACCAAATACATCGACCTTTTTCATTATGCACTCAATTTGTTAATGTAATCAAACAAGTTGACGGTCTAACACTACGGTTAATATTATTACACAAATAATAACATGGCCTCTCACCATTTTACTACAAGTCAATCTATTATCTCCACTAAAAACGATATTATTGACGCAGACCTCAGGAAAGGGTTGCATCAGAGTCGATGATCGGTTCTTGTCTTAGCGTTGTTTTTTCCATCTGTGGTGGTGGCTGATACGCTCGACAGGCCATCAACTCGATGATACTTTCTATATTATGCATCTCTCCCCGTGTATCTTGAAACTCATCTTGCGTTGCTTGAAATGTAGTATCGAGCTTCTCGATGCGTTTTTCTTGTGTGTAAGTATCTTGGACCGTGGCGGTATCATCGTGGCGTCCTCTACAATATCTTTTTGTACAGAAACCCATCCATATAGGCGCCTCTTATATGGGCTACCGGACTGCAATATGAAATAAACTAAAGTTAGCATAACGATTTAAAATATTTTATCTAATTAAAGAGTTATTAACAATATTGTTATTATTTACCTCTACATAAATATTTTCCTTTTATAAAGGATTAAGATTCTCAGGAGATTAAATGATCGTTTGTGATTGATTTGTGATCTTCTGTGTCATAGTTTTCACCATCAGCTCTGCCTGAGGGTCAAAAAGCTCTGGTTCATCGATCTCTTCCCTGACGGCGGACTTCTTCTTGGCGTGATCTCAACGACCAACTCAAGAATAGTCGGTTCTCTTCCCATCCTCTACATCTGTAATATGATTAGTTAAAAATTTTACTTAAAAACAAATTTAAACTATAAATGTAAATATTTCTTATCACTTCTTTCTTTCTTTAGGAAATGAATTGGATCTCGAGGTATGGCAATGCGGACCATCCCCGGAAAAAATTTTATCGTACCAACATTTTTTCGTCTTTTCGTTTAGGCCTTAAAGTCCTCCGACTCCCAATATTGGGCGAGTTGATTATATATCTCGTCCATTGGACATATTGTTTTGGCGTTCTTTTTATTATAGTTGTGTTTGGCATTGTTCATCATCTAGTGCAATCGAGCTTGGATATCGCACAACCAAGCTGTATAGATGTACGTTGTGTCTTTTTCTTTTGCCATCTATATATGTGCTAAAAATCTAACTTTAAATCAATTAACTCTGAGCGATAAATCTTCGAGTTCTCACTGTGATTAAATGTTTAGAATTTGTGTATGAAAGAATTTGATGTTTAGGTTTTGAAATTGTGTTGAAAATGAAAAATTCAATGGATTAAATACATAATTTTCCAACGGCCATCCATTGGAAATACCAATAGATGCATGTTGGAAAATGTTCACTGTTGAGTTTCCAACGGGAATCCATTGGTATTTCCAACGGATGTTTGTTGGCATTTGTGTTTCCAGGGCAACAAGTAGCATAAATGATTGTGCGTCTGATTTCCAACAAACATCCATTGGAGATTCCAATTCTCGTTGGAAACAATCGTCTCGATACAACGAGGTTACTAGGCGGAGCATAGTCATCATGACCATTTCCAATGGATGCCCGTTGGACTTTTAACGGACATTCGTTGGTAACTTGTATTCGTTCTAACGGCCATCTGTTGGTAGGTTGTACGTATCTCAACGTTCATCCGTTGGCAGGTTGTATATATTTCAACAGTCATCCGTTAGAAATTACCAGTGGATGCTCGTTGCAACTTAAAAAATTTTGAAAATTTTCTAAGTGTCAAACATTTTTAAAGGGTTCAATGAGAATATGTTGTATTTGCCAACGGATAGCCGTTGTAAACCGAAAACATGATATAAAAACAAATTACAAAAGTTTGAGATTACAATTACACAACTCATATATCTTCTTCAGTTGATTATTCAATTGTCGAGTTTTTCTTCAATGGTGCATAGAATTCGTCTCCCTATTTATCTTTTACATATTTTGGTTCAACGTCTTCATAATCGAGGATGTATTTGCCATCTATGTCGCTTCTTGTTAGAATCTCTTCCCGATTGTCTTTCTCAATTAACCTACGAGCTTAGGATGATCGGTTTACAATGGATCATCTTTTTCTACTGTGTTTATTATGCCTTGTGGGTTAATTTTGTTGGATAGTGCATGTAATATACCTGATCTTTTATATATATTATGATGATGGATCATACTTTCTATATTATCGTGTCGGGTTGATATCAATTTCTCTCCATCAATTTTTTATGTACAACGTCCTATGGTTGGGTCGAACCACTAACATTTAAAAAGCAGTATCTTCAATCCAACGAGACCAAGATATTCCACCTATAGGATTTAGTGTAAAATGTCATAGAAATTATCATCATCTATGTCACTATTAACGCAAAGGCGACAATTGAACGTGCTTCTATGTTTTACGTGCTTGTAAGTGTGGAATGTGTATCCTTGAGTAATATAATTGGCCAACACAATACATTTTTTGCAAGACCATTGGCCAATCTCTTAACCAAATATGATGTCTCTCATTGTAACCATTAACATATATAATATAGAAAATGAATGATTACCTAAATTATATATTATTTTACACATATATACGAAAATGTGTGTACTTACGTATTCTCTCAACCACGAGACATAATATTGAACTTTCATTTTGATGAGTTCATCAACGTTTAGATGAAAATATGTATTCATTACTTCTTCATCAAATATCATATAATGAAAGTATGTTAATACACACACACACACATATATATATACATATGAAAAGATTGATTATCCTCGTTTTGTACCTTTCAAAAGGTAATAGCTCTTGAAAATGTAATAATATATATGTGTAGACGTGATTATACTCCTCTGGTGTTAACCAATATTCCTCAAATTTCCCTCATATAAGTCTAATTTGTGTAAAGATCTCTGAAATTGCACCCAAACTGAGGATTATACTGATATAGATAGTTTGTGTGATCTTATTCTAATACTCTCTGTTTCGTCGGAATATGTGACTCGAAATAAAACATGCTAAAATATGTGCTTCCAAAAAGTTTTGTTTAACAATAAATCCTCTAACCGCTGCCTTGTCTTTTGCATTTTTCTTTATATGAAAAGAAAACCTTTTGAAATGATACATCCATCTGAATTGAACTAGTCCATCGAGTATTTCCTCATCTCATAAATGTATTGGCAAATGTTTCATGACATCGAAGAAAGAGGACGGAAAAAATCTTTCCAAAGAGCATAATACTTCGGAGATAATGTTTTCAATAACTCCAAGTCATTTCTTTTTAAATTTCTTAAACATATATCTCCGAAGAATATGCAAATTGCATAACACATCGCGAACATTCCATGGTAATAGCTCAACAAATGCAATTAAAATGAGTCATTGCATGAAAAAAAGGCAATCGTGATTTTTCAACCCGATGAGGCCTTGAACTCATAATATCGAGTAATGTTCGATGCATATTCATCTAGAAATTTAACGTCTTCTTTTAATCACCTCAATAATATTATTTTCGTTGGTCTAAACAATCTCAATATTGGGATATGTTCCCTTCTATAGCGTAACTCCAACTCTAATGTTCGACATATCTTCAAATCTTTCTTTGACTGTATGTTATCCTTCATTTTTCCCATCACGTTCAAAACAATGTTGATGATGTTATCGAAAAAGTTTTCTCAATACGCATAATATCCAACTTATTATGCAATATGAGTGATTTTCAATATGGTAGTTCCCAAAAATTACTTCGTTTATACAAGTTAGGGAAAAAAGCCAATTCCCCCCTCAACTATCATGCTTTACTCCAATTCCCCCCTGAACTATCTGACACAGCCAATTCCCCCCCTCATCTTACAAAATCCATCTGATTCCCCCCTCAACTATATCAATTCAGCCAATTCCCCCCTCCGTTATATAAACAGTATATTGGTGTTAACCGACCTAGTTTTGACCCGATTTTGACCTGGTTTTGACCCAAATCAAATACCCAATTTTGACCCGTATTATAACCGATTTTTAACCCGATTTCGACAATTTTTAACCCAATTTCACTCAATTTTAAACCCAATTTTACCTAGTTTTAACCCAATTTCACCCAAATTAACCCGATTTCATCAAATTTAATCCGATTTCCACCAAAATTTAACACGATTTATCTAATTTTAACCCAATTTCACCCAAATTAACCCGATTATCGCCTAATTTAACCGATTTACTCACTTTTAACCCGATTTACTCTTTTTTAATCAATTTAACTCGATTTTCGATTCACCTCAATTTCATCCAAAGTAATATAATTCCAACCCGATTTCACCCAATTTAATATAATTACAACCCAATTTCACCCAAATTTTACTAGTTTTCACCGAATTTCAACCCGATTTAACCGATTTACTCACTTTTAACCCGATTTACCCACTTTAAACTTGATTAAACCGATTTACTCACTTTTAACCTGATTTACTCTTTTTTACACCCGATTTCACCCAATGTAATATAATTCCAACCCGATTTCACCCAATGTAATATAATTCCAACCCGATTTCACCCAATGTAATATAATTCCAACCCGATTTCACCCAATGTAATATAATTCCAACCCGATTTCACCCAATTTAATATAATTCCAACCCAATTTCACCCAAATTTTACTAGTTTTCACCGAATTTCAACCCGATTTAACCGATTTACTCACTTTTAACCCGATTTACCCACTTTAAACTTGATTAAACCGATTTACTCAGTTTTCACCCGATTTACTCTTTTTTAATCGATTTAACTCGATTTTCGATTTACCTCAATTTCATCCAAAGTAATATAATTCCAACCGATATCACCCAATTTAATATAAGTCCAACCCGATTTCACCCAAATTTTACTAGTTTTCACCGAATTTTAACTCGATTTAACCGATTTACTCACTTTTAACCCGATTTACTCACTTTAAACTTGATTAAAACGATTTAACCCGATTTTCGATTTACCTCAATTTCATCCAAAGTTGAGGTCAAAATCGAAAATCAGGTTAAATAGGTTTAATCAAGTTTAAAGTGAATAAATCGGGTTAAATGTGAGTAAATCGGTTAAATCGAGTTGAAATTCGATGGAAACTAATAAAATTTGGTGAAATTAGGTTGGAATTATATTAAATTGGGTGAAATCGAGTTGGAAATGTTATATTACTTTGGATGATATTGAGGTAAATCGAAAATCGGGTTAAATCGGTTTAATCAAGTTTAAAGTGAGTAAATCGGGTTAAAAGTGAGTAAATCGGTTAAATCGAGTTGAAATTCGGTGAAAACTAGTAAAATTTGGGTGAAATCGGGTTGGAATTATATTAAATTGGGTGAAATCGGGTTGGAATTATATTACTTTGGATGAAATTGAGGTAAATCAAAAATCGAGTTAAATCGATTAAAAAAGAGTAAATCGGATTAAAAGTGAGTAAATCGGTTTAATCAAGTTTAAAGTGAGTAAATCGGGTTAAAAGTGAGTAAAACGGTTAAATCGGGTTGAAATTCGGTTAAAACTAGTAAAATTTGAGTGAAATTGGGTTGGAATTATATTAAATTGGGTGAAATCGGGTTGGAATTATATTACTTTGGATGAAATTGAGGTGAATCGAAATTCGAGTTAAATTGATTAAAAAAGAGTAAATCGGGTTAAAAGTGAGTAAACCGGTTAAATTAGGTGATAATCGGGTTAATTAGCTGCGGAATGTCCTGTATTAAATCGATTAAAAAAGAGTAAATCGGGTTAAAAGTGAGTAAATCTGTTAAATTGGGTGATAATCGGGTGAATTTGGGTGAAATTGGGTTAAAATTAGATAAAATCGGGTTAAATTTGGGTGGAAATCGGATTAAATTTGATGAAATCGGTTAATTTGGGTGAAATTGGGTTAAAATTGGTAAAATCGGGTTAAAATTAAGTGAAATTGGGTTAAAAAATTGTCGAAATCAGGTTAAAAATCGGTTATAATACGGGTCAAAATTGTGTATTTGATTTGGGTCAAAACCGGGTCAAAACCGAGTCAAAATCGGGTCAAAGCCGGGTCGATCGGTTTTTCCTCCCGTTGATGACTATATTTCCAGCCCCAAAGTTAGAACGAGAGCTCCTTCTCCGCTGGAGTTGTTGTTCGATTAAAATCGCCTTATGGAGCATCTCGTCTATTTCCACGAAGGGTTTCACCTCAAAGTTGTCTTGAATTTCCAGATTCAAACCTCCGAAGAAATGATTCCCTACAAGTTATGTCATTCACCTTGGCCTTATGGTTTTCGATGCCCGCATTCCCCACTACATTCTGCCGATTCTTGTAAATCTGCCATTATGTTTATTAGTTCGTAAAGTATTTATAATCCTTTTTGCATGCATGGTGCCTCTTACTTGTGTACCACATTCTTTCGAAAATGGTTTTTTCTCTTTTTTAAATGTATGCCCACGGGAAAGAAATATTTTATGACAATTAAACCAATATGGTTTATCCCATGTACTAGACTAAATGAATTTGTATCCTCCAACAAAATGGACATACAAGTCTCTCATGCATGCTCCATCCAGATAAAATTTCAAAGGCAGGAAAGTCGCTAATTGTCCACAACAAAACCACTTTCAAATGTGAAATTTTGCGTCGTACTTATTTCACTAGCAACAGTTCCATTGTTCAATAAATCTCTTAATTTATGAACTAAAAACTGCAAAAAGACATTGAAAATTTTCTTCGAATGTTCTTGACTTGGAATCACCAATGTCAGAAACATGACTTCTTTTTTCATACACATATTAGGAGGCAAATTATATAGAGAATATTGACTTCTGGATTGTCCATATGGACTAAACTTATCGGTACACAGACAAACATAAACATTTCTCATTTCATACGTAAACTCAGGATATATTTCATCGAAATCCTTCCAAGTCTTACCATCCGATGGATGTTGCATTATTCCTTCACTCGTCGAGTGTTTTGTGTTTTATCTCATTGTCGAAACGGTTTTTTATTCATATAACATTCTCAACTTGTTTGCTACAAGCATATAGAATAATTTTTTACGGTATATATTTTCGTGAAGATGGTTTTTTGATGAAATTTGTTTGCACCGTAAAATTTACAATTCATCGGGTCTTTATCATCTCCCCAAAACAATATGCAACTATTTTTATAAATATCAATTTTCTCATGTGACATTTCTAAATCTTTTAAAACATTTGTTGTTTCATATTATGTCTCAGGAGTTTGATTATTTTCCAGTAATATTCACGCATGGATTTGCAAAATGAATCTATGCAATTTTCAGCTACATTATTATCTATTTTTATACTCATCTAGCTTGATGATAATGATAAATGAGACCGACCTTCACGAAAACTTTCATATATAGGTTGTTTCGCCATATCCAATAGGTTAAAATATCGGCGTGCCGTATTGTTCGACATATCTTCATGCGTTTGCTCAAAAATTCCAGGAAAAGCATCTCACACCATTTCTACACATGGATTGGTCGTCAATGTTTCATAATGAACCTCTTCATTTCTTATCATTGCTTGCACTATATCTCTAACACCACAATTTTCGCCGTAAAATAACCAAATTTCGTAATTCTCTATGAAACTCAAGGTGTTTGCAACAATTTCTTGAATTCCATACATCATGTTTTTTTATCATTTGTAGGGACATAACATTGTCTCAAATTCTTGACACAAATGTTTCATCGACGCAATACTCATGAACTACTTCAATCCGTGTAAGAATTCTTGGGTAACTTTCTCGGTTACGAGATCTTTTCTTATAAACATCCATTCTCTTGATTTGTATATATCTTTATTTAAAGAAGACGACATTGTTTAAAAATATATTTTGTGTTGATGGCTTGGTGGTAAGCAGTTCGGGTTTGTTGTGTAAATAGTGAAAATTCGAACGGATGCTCATTGGAAATACCAACGGATGTCCATTGAAATATAACGTTCGATTATTACAACGGCCGCATCGAAATTCTAACTTTTCCAATGGTATCCGTTGGAATAAACTTTCGGTTTTCAACAGCCTTCCAACGGATACATCAGCATATGGATTTTGTCTCTTGATCGTCCGTTGGAAATACCAACGAATTGTAACGGACTTCTGGTCGTTGATAACTTCCCAGTTTCTGTTACAATCTGTTGCAAAAAATATCAACGGCCAGATCCGTTGATTCGTCCATTGATATTCGGTCGTTTTTTGTAGTGACTCTTTATTCTTTAAATAATATGAAAGTCAAGGTAAATAAATCGTATAATACCGAATTCCTTAACGCACTCAAGATACCTGGAATACTAAATCATTGTTTAAAAGTCAAAATCAATATGCCAATAATGTTGTTACGAAATATTATCAAACATTTGGTCTTTGCAATTAAACAAGTCTTTAGATAACACAATTTGGGAGATATATTGTAAAAAGGAAAATTCTAGTCGAAATCAATGCAAGTAATAAAAGTTTATATTTCAAGATTACCACTCATACCAAGCAATATGCAATTACAATTCCGCTTTAAACGAAAATAATTTCACATTGATGTTTACTTTGTAATGATCATAAATAAAAATTAAGGACAAAATCTAAATAATGTATGCTTATACATGTTCCAATCAATATTTAGTCATGATCAAATGTACAAGTCAAAGACCGACATGGATTAAAAATTCTAATTATCAACGAGAACAATACATGCAATAATAAAATAATTAATGTTGTATACTTTTTATTCGAATTACATCTTATGTTATTACGTTGATTGTCACTGTGCAAAATGTGGATACAATCTAGTTATTTTATATTGTCGTTATCCGAATCCATTATAAACGTAAAATAATGTATGTTGAATTAGTAGGGTAATAAAAGTATATTTAATGTGGAATTATTATTTGATACCATCGAAATGCTTCTAAAATAAATCGAATGAAGGAAAAAAATTGTTTGGGCATGGAATTTTTTCTTCTAGAGTTTTAATCCCAAACGACTTTAGTGTTAAGTGTATTCCATTTATTAACGATTAAGGAACATTATTTTTAGAACGTGAAAGAGAAAAAATATATAAATAATTATATCCTTCTTTAAATAAATGAAAAATTAATTTGGGTGTTTAATAAACCTTTTGCTTGTACCACTATGATTTAAGGAGATTGTAATATCGTTATTTTACTTGAAAGAAACCTTTGATTTTCTTTTCCACGTTTGAATATCTTTTTTTTTCTTATTTCATTTGCTTTATCTTTGCTTTGGCCTTTTTCACGAAAAAACAAAGGCAATATTTATGTGAAAGGAAATGAAAGAATTAAATAGACTACTAAAGTGAGATAAGACATAATTACATCGATCAAAGCGACGTAAACAAATAATGAAAATATAAGTGCAATTTGGTCCATACCTTATTTTATTTTATATAAATATATAGACAGACTTTAGTATAAAGAAGCCAATAATAAACTCAAACATATATATATATATATATATATATTGCGAGTTTTGTGTGACTGTTAATCATTACGTTTTAAAAACGCTTCTATTATACATCCATGTATACTTAGATGCTTAATCTACTTATTATTCATCTGTTTATTTCTAATTATCGACCATTAAGTAAGTAATAATTTTTTATATATAAATAATATTCGTAAAGAATATTTTTTTCTATATTTTAGATAAAATTTATAAATAATAAGACCCACTAAATTTCTCTTTAATTCGGATTATGATTAATATAATTATATTTCTAAGATACAAATAACCGTTCGGGATTTTTGATAATAATTTTGCGATAACTAGAAAATAAAGTATATTACCTTAAAAGCTTTGAAGACATCAAATACATATATTTCCTCAATCTGATTCAATTAAGATTGGCATCTCGTCTATATGTTAGATTAGTGACATATAACATCGATTCTATGTTATAACTAACGTATGTATTTTTGGATTAAGGGAAACTACATTATCTAAAAAATAATACAATATATATTAGATTCATTCAGCTTTACAATTTCATCTACATCATTCATTTTCGAATATTTTTGTTCATAATAAAATAACTACTCGCATTGTAATTAATTATTTGTATATTTGTGTGAACCCTGAATCTATTATCTCTTTCACAGTTTTCAACCACATCAACCAACTCCTATTTTTTCCATGTAACCACAGAGAATGTCCATGGCAGCGATGATGTTTTGAATGTATCTACGTAGGCTCCTCTTCTACCGTTTTCTCGGCAAAAGTTATTCGATTACAACGCCTATCACCCCATTTTCAGGATCATTGGGGCTAAATTCTCCCATCCAAGACATGCTTTAATGGTTTGGTTTTGCTATATCAACCATCTCTTCACTTGAATAGCGTATTGGTGTAAAACCTTAACTCAAACTCATCTGGATCCCTTTACTCGAATCATGCAGAATCGAGAAACCATATCTTCTTCTCTTACGATTTCTCAAGTTCCTTGTGAGACCCGTTAAAAAGGGGAAATCGATAACACCGACTTTAAATATATATATATAATATAATTAAAATATTAGATTAACAAAAGAGGAGTGCAGCCGTAATATTGTAAGAGAGAATTTCCGAGAGGAAGAGAAATGGAAAAAGAGAAAAGAAGAAAAAAAAATAAGAGGAAGAAGAAATTGGAGAAGGATCTTCAATTTTTATCGCGTTCTTCGTCGGTGGATTCAAATCGCGATTGTGGTAAATCTCTAAATAATTCGTTGTGATTATTCACTTAATTAGAATGTTTATATTATGGAAATTCATGGAATTTAACGGATCTATAATAGGGAAAATTTGGTCGGTGTTGTTGCTAGCGATATTAGTTAGAATCGTCAAATCGTCGGGAAGCTAAGGTGATGATTTTCTCCATCCTAATTTCGGATTTTTGATCGATTTATGGAAGAGATTATATATTTAAATAGAGGATGATCACGATAGAATTTATAGGATTATAATGGGAAAAATGAGACATTACAAGTGAAATTGGATGAAAACCCTAAATTTGTCGTATGAGAATTGATGATAATTATATGAGTTGTATAAGTGACTAGAGATGATCTAGAGAACTGATGTGCGACCAAGTGTTGGGGTCGGAGAACGTCGATATATGGGTTCGGTGTTTAAACCGAGTGAATATCTTGTTATTGTGCTCAATCGGGTGGTTTCACACTCGAACCATCGGAAGAAAGCGTGTGCGAGCGCGTTGGTGAGAGTTGTCACGTGAGGAGTATTGGGTCGATGACGTTAGTATTGCAATTGCGACACTTGGATCTAGGCCGGCGTCATACCGTGTTGGGGTTGTGGTAACCTTTCGAGCGACGGAGCGCTGTATGATACTGATAGCTGGGGTACGTTGTGACCTTGCGAGATTTTCAGTGT